>CM064528.1:46373096-46644121 GCA_032716605.1 Paralithodes platypus
CTTTCTCTCTCTGTGGTGTGTGTGTGTGTGTGCGTGTGGGTGTACCTACCCCCTGAAGCAGTTCCTCCACCATGACCCAGCCACCTCCTCCACCCCTGAATTATACGCCCCTAACACTCTCTCCCTCTCTCTCTCTCTCTCCTTGTTTTTACGGGGGAAGGGTATATTTATTAATCGATATATTTATTCAATTACTATTTTTGTTTGGTTTCTCCCTAGACCCCCATCAAACTTTAAAAATCATTCTAGATAAATTTGTACATTTTCCGGTAGCAAAATGTCCTGGTTCCTTCTAAATTTACAGGCTCGCTATCGCTCGCCAGGAGAAAATCGACACCTAAATAGCACGAAAAGTCTTGATATTGACAAAGAAATGGGGCGAAAGGTTTCAAAATCGCCCAACCAACTAACGGAACGAACGTCTTAAAATCTCAAAGCTAATATTCCAAACATGAGGGAGAAGGATGTCCAGAAAATACGATTACTTCTGTACCGTTGACGTCCGTTGCATTATATTATTTATAAGTGTTTCATTATATTATTTATAAGTGTTTCATTATAATTAGTATTTATAAGTGTTTCAATCCTCAGTACATGATTCCAAGAACTCACATCCTAGTCTTTCTTTCTTTTTGCAGGCCAAGTTGGAGACGAAAGCCCTGAAGGCGAAACGACCGGGTTTCTCAGAGGAGCGATACAACGAGACGTCTTACTTCATTGAGAATGGTACGTTGATGAAGTGAATTACATGAATGAGTTGTATAGTAAGATAATATAGGTACACACATAAACACACACACCCACACATAAACACACACACCCATACACACACACACACACACACACCACTTGTTGAAAATATTGTTATATTAATATTGTTTAAAGTTGTATCTTTGTATGACTTCCTTAATTGCTCTGTATTGCTGTATGTATTTTGACTTAGTTATTTATTGTTGTATGTGTTGATACACTAAACAAGTATATTATATACCGGTATATATATATATATATATATATACCGGTATATACAGTATATATATATATTCGAGTTTTCTTAATTTAAAATGGAGCATACTAATATATGTTTGAATAAACTCTGTTAAATTTAACCGATCAAAAATTGTCATGTATTTGGTACTTGATTACAGTAATGGAATATATTGTTTTTCTGGTCCCCCTTCTTCCTCGTCTTTAGCCCCAATAGTTTCAGATTTTAAGACGTTCGGCCCAATTAGTTTTTAGGGCGAACGACTTAAGACGTCAACATTAACCCCTTCTGTACCGGCGACGTCGTTTTAAGTTTATTCTAGCTATGTTTAGACGTTTATTTGCAGTTTAAGAAGGATCTGTGGTAGTCAAAAGGTAAAGTGAGATAGTTCGAAGCCTGTTAATTGCTGGAAGCCCTTTTTGAACTGCATAAAATCGTCTTATAGTAGCCAGAATAAAGTTAAAAGGACGTCCCGGTACAGAAGGGGTTAAGGGGGCTAATCCTGAGGGAGAAGATGGTTCCTTGGTGTTATGGGGGGGTCACCTGCTTGTTTTATCTTTCTCTCCTTTTCTCTCTGTTTCTGACTTGTATCCATTTGGCCCCATTCAGCCAACTGTTTTAAGGCGTTTATCCCCATCCAGGTGTCGATTTTTTCCTGGGAGCGATAGCTAGCCAGCATTGTATGGAGAAATCCGGCTTCGCCGGAGAAATTTTTCTATCGAAAAATGTACAAATTTAGCTTGCTGTAAAGCAAAAATATATATATGCTGGGAAAATATTGACACCTGGATGGGGGTAAACGTCTTAAAACAGTAGGCTGAACGGGGCCGAATGGATACAAGCCAAAGAGAGAGGGAGAGAAAGAGACAACAATAACGAGGTGGACTCTCTTAAGTATTGATAATAATAATATGCGCTTGTAGTTTCTTCCACTCCAGGACTGCGGAAGGTGTACCCCTATTACTTCACCTTCACCACCTTCACCAAGGGAAGGTGGGTGGGGGAAAAGATACTGGATGTCTTCGCTAAGGAGTTCAGAGCCCATCCTGCTGAGGAGTATGTGAGTATTGGCTACATAGATAGAGAGAGAGTGAGAGAGAGAGTGAGAGAGCGAGAGAGACAGACAAGGGAAGGTGGGTGGGGGAAAAGATACTGGATGTCTTCGCTAAGGAGTTCAGAGCCCATCCTGCTGAGGAATATGTGAGTATTGGCTACATAGAGAGAGAGAGAGAGAGAGAGAGAGAGAGAGAGAGAGAGAGAGAGAGAGAGAGACAAGGGAAGGTGGGTGGGGGAAAAGATACTGGATGTCTTCGCTAAGGAGTTCAGAGCCCATCCTGCTGAGGAATATGTGAGTATTGGCTACATAGATAGAGAGAGAGTGAGAGAGAGAGTGAGAGAGCGAGAGAGACAGACAAGGGAAGGTGGGTGGGGGAAAAGATACTGGATGTCTTCGCTAAGGAGTTCAGAGCCCATCCTGCTGAGGAATATGTGAGTATTGGCTACATAGATAGAGAGAGAGTGAGAGAGAGAGTGAGAGAGAGAGTGAGAGAGCGAGAGAGACAGACAAGGGAAGGTGGGTGGGGGAAAAGATACTGGATGTCTTCGCTAAGGAGTTCAGAGCCCATCCTGCTGAGGAATATGTGAGTATTGGCTACATAGATAGAGAGAGAGTGAGAGAGAGAGTGAGAGAGAGAGTGAGAGAGCGAGAGAGACAGACAAGGGAAGGTGGGTGGGGGAAAAGATACTGGATGTCTTCGCTAAGGAGTTCAGAGCCCATCCTGCTGAGGAATATGTGAGTATTGGCTACATAGATAGAGAGAGAGTCAGAGAGAGAGTGAGAGAGCGAGAGAGAGAGAGAGAGAGAGAGAGAGACAAGGGAAGGTGGGTGGGGGAAAAGATACTGGATGTCTTCGCTAAGGAGTTCAGAGCCCATCCTGCTGAGGAGTATGTGAGTATTGGCACATAGATAGAGAGAGAGAGAGAGAGAGAGAGAGAGAGAGAGAGAGAGAGAGTGAGAGTGAGTGAGAGGGGGTGGGGGTAGGGGATGAGTGAGAGTGAGAGAGAGAGAGAGTGAGTGAGTGAGTGAGTGAGTGAGAGAGAGAGATGGGAGAGAGGTATCCTGACCAGGATTCGAACCCACTCACTCCAGGTATATTTGGGAGAGTCGGGCACCGTAACCACTGAGCCATGAGCGGATATAAGGAAAGCAACCTTCCTCTGTCAATTGTTATGGTACTTGTATTCTGGCAGCTTCAAAGTAATATTTTTAGCTAACTAACATAATCTACCTTTGATCTATAAGTCTATTTTTTCCAGCTGATCGTAAATTGTCATGTTTCTATCTTTGTTACTCAGCAAGAAGGTAGATTTTGTAGCGAAAGATGATGTTTATTCTGAAAACTTTGCATTAATATGACACACAGCCATAGTAGTTTCATATATTTCCATTAAGTATCGAGAAATCAGCTAATAAGAGATTCAATTTACGATCAGCTGGGAAAAAATAGAGTATAGTTTCCGATTCCAATGCAAAAGAGTAGTATGAGAGAGTAGCAATATAGTTACCCCTTAAAGGTTAAAAGTAGACTCGTTTTCTTTAACCATGAATATCAAAATATACAGCATACAGTACATTATTTTGGTTTTGGTATTTACAGATAAATATACTGTATTTATAGAAAAGGAGACGATTCTCGAGATGCCAAATAATATGTATGTATAGTAATAGTAGTAATAGTATTTAAGGGGGGTGACCTGCTTTTTGTTATTTCTGTCCTTTTCTCTCTTTCTCTGGCTTGTATCCATTCGGCCCCATTCAGCCAACTATTTTAAGACGTTTATCCCCATCTAGGTGTCGATTTCTTCCTGGCGAGCGATAGCGAGCGAGCATTATATGAAGAAGTCCGGCTTCGCCGGAGAAATTTTTCTATCGAAAAATTTACAAATTTAGCCTGCTGTCAAACAAAAATAAAAAATATGCTGGCTCGCTACCGCTCACCAGTAACAAATTGACACCTGGATGGGGATAAACATCTTAAAACAGTAGGCTGAATGGGGCCAAATGGATACAAGCCAGAGAAAGATAGAAAAAGGACAGAACAAAAACAGGTCACCCCCCTTAAGTAGTAATAGTATGAGAGAAAACTTGCTCATCACAATATGCCAGAAAATACGACCTTTATATATCTGTATCTGTCCAGGAGCGGTGCATCAAGACATAGCCCCAAAATAACACGAAAGAAAACTTGTTCATAAAATATTGCCAGAAAATGCGCTCTTGTTTAACAGCTCTTTTATATATCTGTCCAGGAACGGTGCATCAAGAGTGGAAGCCCCAAAATAATATGAGAGAAAACTTGCTCTTCAAAAAAATAAATACCGGAAAAAGTGTTCATGTGACACCGCTTTTATCTTTATCTATCTGTTTTACCTGTATCTATGTGTTTTACCTGTATCTCTATTTTACCTGTATCTATGTGTTTTATCTTTCTCTATCTATTTTACCTGTATCTATGTGTTTTACCTGTATCTCTATTTTACCTGTATCTATGTGTTTTATCTTTCTCTATCTATCCAGGAACGGTGCATCAAGAGTGGTACCCTGACGGTGAACTACGAGAGGGTGGACACTGACTATCGCCTCAAACACAACGACCTACTAGCCAACATAGTACACAGGTATGATAGTCGTAGTAGTGATAGTAACATAGTACTGTACACAGGTATGATAGTAGTGATAGTCGTAGTTTGGTTAAAGGAGCCCATCTCGCTTTTTTTTTCTCTCCTTTTCTCTCTTTTTTTGGCTTGTATCCATTCGGCCCCATTCAGCCTACTGTTTTAAGACGTTTACCCCCATCCAGGTGTCAATATTTTCCTGGCGAACGGTAGCGAGCCAGCATATAAATATTTTTGTTTTTGACAGCAAGCTAAATTTGTACATTTTTCAATAGAAAAATTTCTCCGGCGAAGCCGGATTTCTCCATACAATGCTGGCTCGTTATGGCTCGCCAGGAAGAAATCGACACCTGGATGGGGATAAACGTCTTAAAACAGTAGGCTGAATGGGGCCGAATGGATACAAGCCAAAGAGAGAGGGAGAGAAAGAGAAAAAAAAAGCGAGATGGGCTCCCTTAATAATGTTTTGTATTACTATTGATTATAAAAGACAATGCAGATTGGTTCTGTGTTACAAATATCTCTGGGATTTGAACTATAGACCACTTGCCTGAAACTCTTTTGTCTATAGTTTGAATCCCAGATAAAACATATAATTGACTTGTTATAATCCAGCTATGCTTTGCTATCAGATCAACTTTTATGAAATCAGTCAACTCAACACACTAAAGCTCTAATTTATACTCTTGATAGCGTAATGCATAAGTGCGCGGAATTTCGATGTGAGTATCCGAGGTTCGAGTCCTCGGATTGCCACATGTATTTGTTGATTTCATTAATTGAGTTTAGATGTGAAGTTGGTTGGTGGAAAAAGCCTAATAATAGACGAATCTTCGGTACACAGAATAGTTTGTCTAGCAACTCCAATTATCATTATTTATGAGGTTCTAGTGTAATTTTATTGTAAGCTAATACAGTATTTATTTATTTATTTTTCTCACTCCCATTGGTCCTTCCTATGTTCAAACAGGTGTATGTTCCAAAATTTCACATAGCTCATTCTTTAAATCAGTTTGAAAATGATCCTATATGAAAATATTTTAGACCTTCGAATAATGTCAATTATGAATGTCACTATGTAGCATAATCATGTTACAAATTCGCTATGACATATCACTACATATCACTACATATCACTACATATACTGTACTTTACTTTCACCAACAACCAACTCCACTTCTAAACTCAATTAATGAAATCAACAAATACATGTACAAATACATATATAACATAGTTGGTCATTAATACACCTGCACGAATCATGAATATACAGTATACACAATAACAAATTAACAATATGGTATACTGTAGGCATATATTATAAAAGTAACTTTATTCTATGTATGCTTAAAAAGTTTATCACATTGCTTATTTACCCACCTTGGTACTCGTTACATTCTTTGTCTTATGAGAACATAAAACTGTTTAATTTGAATGTATTACATCCAAATTCTTAACATTCAAAGGTCGTTGAAAATCTTAATGCAAAGCTCTTAACCCGTTCAGTCCCAGCGACGGCAGGGAGCCGTCAGTAGATAAATCACTCCCCAGTCCCAGCGACGGCAGGGAGCCGTCAGTAGATAAATCACTCCCCAGTCCCAGCGACGGCAGGGAGCCTTCAGTAGATAAGTCACTCCCCCAGTCCCAGCGACGGCAGGGAGCCTTCAGTAGATAAGTCACTCCCCAGTCCCAGCGACGGCAGGGAGCCTTCAGTAGATAAATCACTCCCCAGTCCCAGCGACGGCAGGCAGCCGTCAGTAGATAAATCACTCCCCAGTCCCAGCGACGGCAGGGAGCCGTCAGTAGATAAATCACTCCCCAGTCCCAGCGACGGCAGGGAGCCGTCAGTAGATAAATCACTCCCCAGTCCCAGCGACGGCAGGGAGCCGTCAGTAGATAAATCACTCCCCAGTCCCAGCGACGGCAGGGAGCCGTCAGTAGATAAATCACTCCCCAGTCCCAGCGACGGCAGGGTGCCGTCAGTAATATACTTTCCTTGTAACTGCCTGTATCCGGCTGTGCCTGGTACCACGACCGTTTGAGCACTGCTCTAGAGTTGGCAACAGTTCTCAGCTTATATCCAAGCCTCTGCAGGCTGGGAGAGCCAGTATTCCTCCATGTTTTGAGGTGGGAGGTTGTTCTATCTTGCCATTTTGGCCACATTGCTTGGGACCTCGGTGGACTTTCATTACTGTACCCTATGGTACAGTATGGATTAAGCACTCAAGATCTTTGGAAATATTGACTTCTAAAGTGTGGTATCACAAATTTCATTATGCTACAGCCATTTTACACTTCGGTATTATCTATCATCAGTTTAAATGGACTTTGAACATAATATATATAATCAATCGTTCTAAAATAGGCTCAGTGTTGCATATTACTCTAATGTCACGTGTACTCAAGTTGACATCAATAAAATCAATGTGATAGGCTTTAAAGGTGGGTGCTTTTGTGATCATTTCCCCATAGGTTTAAAGTGTGTTATTTTTTCATAATGTTCCTATAGTTTTAAGGTGAACCTTTTTAATAGTGTCCCCATACTTTAATAGTGTCCCCATACTTTGTTACTGGTTGTTATTTTATGATACTGTTCCCCATATTTTTAAAGAGTTTGTTTATGTGTGTTTTTATTTTATTTTGTTTTTTATTCATTTTTTTGGTTTACCCTAACTTTTTTGGGGGTCGGAGTGACTTTTTCCTTTGTGTGTGTTAGAGACCTTTTAGAATACCGGGCTCGAATACTCAAAGGTGTCTTAAGGGACCCCACCTCGTTTTTTCCCTCTCTCTCTCCCTCTCTCTTTGGCTTGTATCCATTCGGCCCCATTCAGCCTACTATTTTAAGATGTTTACCCCAATCCAGGTGTCAATATTTTCCTGGCGAGCGGTAGCGAGCCAGCATATATATTTTTTTGTTTTTGACAGCAAGCTAAATTTGTACATTTTTCGATAGAAAAATGTCTCCAGCGATGCCGGATTTCTCCATACAATGATGGCTCGCTATCGCTCGCCAGGAAGAAATCAACACCTGGATGGGGATAAACGTCTTAAAACAGTTGGCTGAATGGGGCCGAATGGATACAAGCCAGGGAAAGAGAGAAATAGAGAGAAAGGTAAAATAAGCAGGTGACTTAATTTATGATTCATAATAGCCTTGTAAGACAAAAGTGTATTACCTACGTGCTATTATTATAATGAACTTGCAAAATATACAAACCAAAACTGGGACGACACAATATATAAAAGCAAAAGAACTCATCAAAATCGCTACGTGGAAATAACTCTTTAATCAAACACAAATACTAAATAAATAAAAGAACACATAACTTGCCCAAAATATGAAAAATTCGGTATTTGTAAGATATTCCCAGTTATGGCATATCTTTTCACGAACGACGAATTTTGAAATTTTGTGTTATAATACAACATCATAATTTTGTTGTGTATCCGGGCCCAGAGACCTGATAACTATTCTTCACAATGCCACTTTCAGGACCTAAAGAATATGAATACAAATTAGTGTATTGTTTTTGTTAGCTTAAAAAAAAATCCAAGTAATTATTTATTGTCAAATTCGTCAAATTTAAGACTGGCATAACAAGAATTCATCACTGATATTGGGTTATTTAAAAGAAAGGCTAAGATTGTAAGCAGTTGTCCAATTTTTCTTTTCTGGAGGGTCTCTAGAGTGGGTGTGAGAAAGAGAGAATGAGCAAATGATAAGATATAAAAGAAGTAAGTAAAAGAGAGAGAGTGCAAGAGAACAAGAACAGACAAAAGCAAGCTAAAGGGATAAAGTTAGCGAGTGTCCCCCCGCTAAAGAACAGTAACGTGAGGCCCCCAGCCCTTTCTCACTTCCAGACACGAAGTTCCAGTGACGGCAGAGCAGATCCCCCTGGTTCATGTGGACGAAGATTTGGTGGTGGTCGACAAGCCCGCCTCCATCCCTGTAAGTCGTCCCCCTCCCCCCCGTATGTTTGTGGCCTCTATATCCGGTATAAAAACCTTTCCGTTGCCTTCTATGTGCCCTTCCGTATTTGGCCGTTATCCTCCCAATCTCTCCTATATGTCGTCCTCTTCTCCCTGTATGTTTTGTGGCCAATTACCTCTATATCCCGTATAAAAACCTCTCCGTTACCTTCTATGTGCCCTTCCGTATTTAGCCGTTATCCTCCTACTATCTCGTGTAAGTCGCCCCCTTCTATACCTGTATGTTTGCGGCCACTATCCCTCTATATCCTGTATAATAATCTCTCCGCTTTCCTCTATGTACCCCTCCGTATTTGGTCGTGTTTCCCCGCAGTCATCCCTGTAAGGCATTCCCCTCCACCCATATTATCCCATATGTTTGTGGCCAATATCCCTCTATTCTCCTTACACATATCTCTTTGGTTCCCTCCGGTATATATATGTGACCAGTACCCCTTCGTATATACCCATTTTCGCTTTATATCTGGCCATTTCCCTTTGTCACCCTTACGAATTCGCCCGCCATCCCTCTCCCTTGTATGATCGCTTTGTATTTAGCCATTTCCCTCGTGTTACCTATAGAATTATCTGGCTGTTTCCATCTAAGTGTATCTCGTGTAGCTGTTTTCCTTTGTACCTGTCAAGATTCCCTTATTTTAGGTCGTTCATTTCCTCGGATTCCTTACTTTGTGTCCATGTGTCTCTCAATAGAGGCCCCTGCACAGAAACAGACGATTAACGAGTAGACACGAGACACAGTGGCTCATTGACACCATCCAAATCTTTGCCATTTTAATCAAGTTCAGTCTTGGATTGCCTCGATGGGCCCAGGTAAGAGTTTTGGATGGCTCTGATGGCTCCCTATGTCTCGTTTCTACCAGTTTGAAGACCTCTGTTATAGAATTTCTTTTAAATTATACCTAACCCATTTCCTTTTACCCTGTCATAGCTAATCCCTCCTCCCACTTTTTATCAGTCCCCTTTCCTTGTGTAAATATCCACTTCAAACCGTGACTGATTGTTTCCATATTACAACCAAGGCACTATATGTACCCTTCGTTACCGGCCTGTGCGTTCCGCTAAATGTTTCCACTGATCGTAGCCTTACCCCATGTTCGTCCCTCCATTGTTGTTTCTGCGGCCATTTACCCCTCAGTGTGCCCCCTCTGTGTTTCCTTCTTCGTGTTTCATGTTTCAATGTGGTAGGCCCCTCTCTCACCCACCACCACAGACCCATTTGGGGTTTTAGGTGTGTAAGGCAAGCATTGTATTTTTGGTTAAGTTGTTCCTGTTACTACTAATGTTTACATAGTTATCTGTGACATGTAAGTAGAAAATAAAGGGTATTTATGCCAATGGGTAAGCAAAATGATTATTACGTGGCATAAAATACTCCTAAATCTTAACAATTAACGTATTAATGCGTTAATTGCAACATAGCCAGATATGATGCTTGCCTTGCGTTAAATCACTGTCACCTCAATCTCTCACTCCACTAAGCTCAATACTGTTGTAATGTGTCTTAGAATTTCACTCATGTCTGAAAGCACATTTTAGTCAGGTATGTAAATAATATCAAAATAGTTTGTCATCGTAAGTTTAATGTTGATTGTAGAGCACAATTAGGCACTGTTTATCAACATACCTTTATTATAGAATCAAACTGACGAATAAACATATTTAATGTTCAATACAAATTATTCACAATTCTAAAGATTGTTTCAACGTATTAAATAATTAGCCTTGATCCAAGATTTAAATAGATCAATATTATTGTTTTCAGTTGTGCCTATACTGTATATATTGGTGCGATTATAAGCTCAAATTTTCATAAGAAATACTTGCGGCCATATTTTGTGAAATATATACTGTATATATATATATATATATATATATATATATATATATATATATATATATATATATATACATACATATATATAAGTCTCTTTAGGAATCACTTGATGCATAGTGGAGCCTAGCACAAAAGATGTACTATTAGAATATGGCCAAAAATAATGTATTTCATTCTTGATGCGCACAATGTACACCAAAGAATGGCTTTCCTTGTTATTATTCACTGTCTCACGGTAAATGTAGATGTTCAAGCTTTGTTCTTATATTTCACAAACACTCTATTTCCTCATTTTCTATGTTTTATATTTCCTTTTTTGGTGTTTCATTTAAAATACTTTCTTAATACGTATGATGTTTTAAATACCTGATATAAACATTACATTAACTTATTGACACTTTTTGGTATTGTAAGTGTAGCCTACTATATTTTTAGAGTTAAGATAGTATTTATATTTCGATAATTAAGATTTGAATATTAATTACAATACGTAAATTGGATAAATTAAAAGAGTAAATGCCATTTTTGTGTATTTACTGAAATGCTTTTGAGTATGTGAACGTGGGAGAAGGGGTGATGGTGATGGTGATGGTGGTGGTGGTGGGGATAGGGTTGAGGTATGGGTGGAGAATGGGAAGACTGGAAGACATTGTAGACGAAGGAGAAGTGAAGCATTCTTTCTTGCATTCTGACATTATCTTTTGTCTGCCTTGAATGACAGTACCCAGAGATGTGTAAATTAATTATGATAATGTTTTTGTGTACAATATGAAGTACAGCAATGGCCTCTATGATGGCACAGTCTTTGTCTTGACAGTATTTTCAGTTAAAATCTAATCATTAATGTACATAGACTATGCAGTATATTGATTAAATTTAATTGAACAATTTAACAAAGACTAACCTTTGCCCAAAGTTCATATATGAAACCGCTAAATGTATAAACTTGTGTAATATAATACTCTATTAATGCACCAGTTTCTTTAGCAATTATTATCAGATAGATGTTAAACTTGAAATATCAAGCAATGAAAACTCGCTCTCCTAACTCTCAAACCCTTGATTCTCCCTTACTTCTTACTCTCCCACCCTATCCTCGACCTTTTCAACTGAACGGCTAATCCTTATGTTGCAGAGCAGGTCTTCGTCTCCAGGCGTTGCAACTAAAAATTATATTTATATACATTGTCCCAGCCAATTCTTTGTCGCGCTTTGTTGTTCTTGTTGATGTTGTTGGTGTTTGCTAAAGCGCCTTTCCGTTGTGTGCCTCTCTTGATGTTGCAGACACGAGACGCCGGTGCTAGCGCGAAACATTGCCATATTGCATTTAGACGAAGATCTGGTGGTTTTAGACAAGCCGTGTTCGCTGCCGGTGAGTAGGAACAGAAATGAGCGGAAGGCCTAAACTGAGACGAGACTGAAGCGCGCGTTGCCTACTGTTAGCCTCTCTACTATACTAGCTGCCTGATCTTTTAGTTTGACTTAAACGGGTACTTTGTCGCTCGGGTTGGGTCCACCTAGCGGTTTGGTTGATAGTAGAACATTTATATATATATATATTTTTATTTTTAAATATATGTTTTTCATAGGAATCAGCTTTTTTTTATTGTTGCAGTAGCAATAATGGCTGACACTCCCATCCCCAAGCAATGCTGTAGATAATTTAAAGTATTTTTGATTCATTCCTGACTTCAGTCGCAAATTAATTTTGTTTACGGACAGGTTACATTTTTACCAATGTCCTCCACTGAACGAGTGAAGTTGTTAATATTTTTGTATGTATTTAATTATGTTTTTATTGTTGCATATAGAACCTTTAAGTGAAAATACAGTATTTCTACACAGCATCATTTTAAAATTTAATTATAATAGGATTTTTGAATACTTCATTTGTCAGTATTTTTTCAATAGAAATATTTTATAGAAAATGTATAAATGTTCTACTATAAATGATGCGTTATGTAGGTTCCTCCTGAGTGTGGAGTACTCACATTGGTTTTGTTAGTAGCAGTGGGTGGTTGGAGGAGGCGGAGGTGATTGGCAGTGGTGGGCTGGGGATACGTAGGGAGAGGGACGCTATCTTATTTAATTTTGCACACGCCATTCGTATACCTTTCACTTTGAACTATGAATTATGAATTATGATTAAGAACGTTTTCACATTAGCTCCGGACCTATCTGCCTTCTTGGGACTGGATTCAACAATGCATTTACCATATCGATGGTTAGTAAGTCGATGGTAACTCCAAATCAACATCGCTTACCACAATTCTATCTTTACACGATTTATACTATCCCATTTTCTTACAATACATATGGTTAATCATAGACTACAGTAGATCTGGACTGGACACGAAAATGGAACTTTGCAGTAAGGGACCCAAAATCGTAGAACAAACCCCCAAGTTTTAACCTCGAAACCGCGAAAATGTGATATTTTCGCGGTTTCGAGGTTCGAACTTGGGGGTTCGTTCTCCGATTTTGGGTCCCTTACTGCAAAGTTCCATTTTCGTGTCCGGTCCAGATCTACTGTAGTCTATGGGTTAATATAAAATTATTAATTGTGATAGTTTGATGGTGATTGGGAATGATAAACATCGATGGGAGCGCAACATTGATGAATCTAGACCAAGGGCTGTAAATTCACAATCCATCGGGGTGCAACTTTGGGAGATGTTGAATTTATAAGATAACTCACAGTGCAAGGTATTTGAATGGCAAAGTACTGTAAAAGATTAAGTTGGTGTCATGTCCTTATAGATGGAACTAAGGAGTGGGTGAGGGGAAGAGAGTAGGGGGATTTTTACTGCGAGACAAAAATCCCCCATATCTAACATTTGCGACTATGGCCCCCACCCGCACCCTTCCATAGAAGCTTTGAGATATAATAAACTACCCAATGCAGTCACATCAGTGTTCATGTATATTCCTCTCCAAGCTATGCAGGTACATTATACTGCTAAACTCGCTCATACAATTTTTATATAAATTGACTCCCAAATACTATCACTATCGACTTTGCCTTATATTTTTGGGTATAATATGAAAAAAATGCTATGTTCAGAAGAAACGTCGGCATTTTTGTTTTTACTATATACAGTATATATAACATGTTTCTTATTTGGACATGGAAGATATTTTTACGCTGAAGACTGAAATATATCACAAATTTTAATCTATATTTCTTGTAAGTTGTTCTACTGAATTGTGATAATGTCAGCTATACAAAGTCATAATAAAAAAGCAATGTAAATTTTTTTCTTTGATCTGTTTTCATCCAGGGAAAATAAGCAACAAATCCACATGATTGTAACATTTTCAGTTAAGTACAGTATAATGATCACTAACATTAAATGGGATCATATCAAACCTCGCAATCATGAAATTTGGAAATTTGACGAAGACTCCAAAGATATGAACCTGGTGTGAATGCGTTTTGGTGGTAGTATTTATTCTATCATGGATTTTTCTATGGTTCCAGTGCTCCAAATTATTCTACAGGGAATAATCTGTAATTTCTTCTGTCATCCGCTATGTTACATACCTTCCTCTGTATTCTATCTGTCTTCCAGTATTTTGTAGTCACGCTTGAAGAACGATGAAGAGTTGAGGATGGTAGGCAATATAGTGAAGACTGTACGGAGATTTGAGTAATACGTGAGGGCGCAGAATTAGATGTTATAATCCGTTCATTCTAGGTTGGGCAAAAATCGTAACCTCTAACCTCTGTAACTCAAATAGGGCTAGAACAAATGAGCTGTCAATTTATACACATATTCCTTAGCCAAGTCTTCCTATTGGGCAGAAATATTAGCTCGATTACTCTAGTCGTTTTTGTGTTATGAGGGGTTACGATTTAAGCCCAATCGAGAATGAACAGACTTTAGCTTGGTCAACTGAGTACCCAAATTTTGTGCCGCCCTGTATATTTCTCTGTTGATGATTATATGCCCATGCCTTTCACCCAGTCCTACTCCATATGCCTTCACAAGCTCAACTAGGCATGGTGTGGTCACTCTCTTCAAGCCTATATAGGGGGTCTCACTCACACTCACCCACTCACGCACATTTACTCACTAGCGCACACTCTTCTCGCCCCCATGTAGTCTATGGGATCTCTCGAATACTCACTCACTCACTCACGCAGACTCGCCTACTTTCGCACACGCTATAATTCTCACCCCATTCTAGTCTATGGGACCTCTTGAATACTCACTCACTCACGCAGACTCGCCTACATTCGCACACTCAATAAATCTCACTCCCTTCCAACGTAGGGAGTCTCTCGCACACTCACTATTAATCGCAGCCACCTGCGTACACTCATACTTAATATTCAACAGCTCTTTGTAACGGGCACTTACTTGCACACTCGCGCTCTTTCCTTCACTCGCACACTCACGCTCTTTCCTTCACTCGCACACTCACGATCTTTCCTTCACCGCACACTCACGCTCTTTCCTTCACTCACACTAAGTCACTCACGCACACTCGTCCACTTGAAATTGATCATCCAATCACATGCACACATTGGCCTAAATGTACATGCAGTAAAGGTAGTGTCACACGAGCGCTTTTTCCCTCAATTTTCGTTGAGCAAGTTTTTTCTCGTACTATTTATTGGTATTTTCGCATTAGTGACGGCAACTAGACTGAATGTATATGATCTTGAGAGAGTGAGATAATCGACAACTATAATTCGGAAGATGCCAGACTAAAATTTCCGGAAAAGCGCTCGTGTGACACCGGCTTAACTTGCTACTATAAACGTACACACTCTCATCATTCACACTGTCATTGTCACTTAAACTCGCACTCTGCCACACACTCGTACTCACGCACACACATGACAGTGACCTATTTACTTTCTTATTAACTAAAAACATCTCTTACACACACATTCACTCACTAATCTCCACTCATTCATTTTACTTTCTTATTAACTAAAAATGTCCCTTACACACACATTCACTCTCTAATCTTCACTCATTCATTTTCTCATCCATTCTAACTGACCCACATTAATTTCTTTGGAGATTACTATAACGTAATTATTGATGAATGAAACGTTAAGCAAAATGACAGACAAAGATTTATTCCATATAGGTTCGACAAGTCACTACCAACACCCTCCTCAGTGGATGTAAATTTTCTTGAGCATCTATGGTTTGTAATTCATCTTTACCTGCCTTTGTGGGTTTACTTCTTCCACTTAATTTGAACACCTGCTTTCTCACTCATAATAATTGTCTTCATTTTCTCAATTTATAATGTAAAACTTGCAAAATAAACAAACCAAAACATTCTCTTTTGATAGTTGTTGTTGTTGCTGTTCCCCAGGCTGTCTGGCCGAACAGCTCCAAGGTCCCGAGCAAGGCCAAGGCCATAAACGAGCGCTCCCACATAACCCTCCCTGCTTACCACTGATAAAGCCCAGGTGACCGAAGCCACTCCAAGGCAGGAAGCTGAGGAGGGTGCGGAAAGGCGCTGTTTGCAAGAAGTGTTGGTAGTTTCTCGATTCTATATGTGTTGTTTTACCACCACCATATACTCCCTGCTCAATGGCTGGGCTAGGGTGGGTGCCCTGATGTATCAGGGACTTCATTGAACAGTTGCTACAGATTGCTAAACCGCGCCACTCTGGCTGGCCAGAGACTCGAACCCTCGACCTCACGGTTTGCAGGTGAGCGCTGTACCAACTGTGCTACGGCCTGTGGCACTCAACTAACTCATTGATCAACTTCATATTCATCTATCAATTCTCCAACTCACTCACAACACATTCACTCTTCAAACGCCACTCAATTCACTCACTTTTAATTACTCAGTTCACTTACTTTTACTCACTCAAATCACTCAAACGTGCACGCAATGAGCTTCGAGACTCAAGTGGACCTATACCCCCAACCCCCATTTTCTGTGACTAGGGCATAACGCAAAGTATTTCCTTACACAATTTAGCATAACTGAATAATAATAATAATAATAATATTAATAATAATAATAATAATAATAATAATAATACAGTACTGTAATAATAATAATATAATAGTTATGTGGCAGCTTCGAAACGTCCTTCTGAACCATGACGTATTAGGGGTCATATTGGGTTTAGTTTATATATCGCAGTTATGTTCTTGGATTGAGTTAGGCTGGAGTCACTAGGTGTTAATTGAAATCCTGTAATGTTTGCCAGAATAATTTGTAAAATTACGTCAACTGTGGACAAAATGATTTTCTCCACGTAAATTTGTAATATTTCATCCGTCTAAAAAGATATTTTTTTAATCTAGTTACCGATATTACAGCAAGAGAGACCCTAAATGCTAGTCATTCAATTATGACTGATATTTCATAAATTTCATGGTATAAGTTCATGATCTTTGAACTGTGTATAGGCTACATTCAATTCATCAACTTTATTATTCTTTATAATTGGTCTAAAAAATGTGGAATAGTTATACAGGGTTGTCATATATTCACTATACTGTATATGTGATTAACATTCAAGGTTCAGCTGTAATGTGATATATAGTCTAACACCCATTTTTGATTTTTACAAAGCAGATAATAACTTCAAACGCTGAAAACTTTACATAAAACGCTATGGCTATTTCTTTATTTACTTTGAATTTCTTTGGCTACTTATTGCAGTGCAAATTCTTTAAGATATGATAATGATAATCCGAAACTGACTTAAGAGTGAAATATTTTGGATTTTATTAATAATACAGAACTTATATATTTTTGACAATAACCGGCAGATATAATTGAGGCAAGCATTATATAATATTAACTCAAATTTGCTTATTATTTTCAAACCACGTTCCTTTTCCTTGTTTCCCCCTTCCTACCTTATCCAAATGTAATATCCCTCAAAGTATCCTAGCCTTTATAAATTGCTTATATATTTTTGGCATTAGTATGGAAAGCACTCACCTCTTTATTGGCATTTCTATTTGCAACAGTTCCTTCTCATTTGTGGATTATACACTCAGTGTAATAATATTTAGAATTTTATTTGTTGAAGATATATGAAAAGAAATGTTAATTCTAATTAACTTCGAGAAGTTAATTAGTTAAGTCGGTATCCCTTTTTATTGTTCAATATTTGATTGACTAATGTAAGCTTACTTTACTACGTTAATTACGATGTTGAGATATATTCTATTGACTAATGTAAGCTTACTTTACTACGTTAATTACGATGTTGAGATATATTCTAAAGTAACAGAAATCCATCAGGTCAATAATAAGAGCATACTAAATTAGAAATATAATGCTAATTAAATAACAATTACAGTATTATTTTTCATTAAATTAATTTAAAAATATTAATGTAAAAATATGTGTTTCAAGTAAAAATTAGAAGTACAGTACAGTATATGAATGCTAGAAATGAAAATCAGGCTATGGCTACAGCAATGAGTAGAGAGTAGAGCCACCAGATTCAGAATACTAACCCATGTTTAATGAATGTTCACCATGTAGGTTTCTTGTGGGATAACTATTATTCTCAAAGAAGCCCACATGGCGAATGTTGAATAATCTTGAATCCCTACTCAACATTCTATCTGCCAATAGAAATGTTTTGGTTAAAAAAAAAAAAAAAAAAAAATGACAGTATTAATGCCTAAATAAAGTGGTGAGGGTTCTCTACACTTTAACCAAGTTCCCTTTCCCTCCTGTCTCAAACAATATGCTTGGCAGGGTTACCAGTCAGAATTTCCCAAGTGTCATAGCGCCTAAATGTCATACCAACCGATTCAGAATGGGGGAAAAAATAATACAAGGTGAAATAGTAGTACAAGGTGAGATAATAGTACAAAGTGAAATAGTAGTACAAGGTGAGATAATAGTACAAAGTGAAATAGTAGTACAAGGTGAGATAATAGTACAAAGTGAAATAGTAGTACAAGGTGAGATAATAGTACAAAGTGAAATAGTAGTACAAGGTGAATTAATAGTACAAAGTGAAATAGTACTACCCATATTTAATTCAAGCAGACCTGGACTAACTCAGCCTACCTTCTCTTAAAGGTGGTGGTGCATGGGTTGAAATAAACATGGATTAATTATCGCCAACCTGCACATAACTATCTTGCAAAATGCAATGGCACTGAAATAATTATTAACAATGGTATAAAGGATTTGTGGATCGTCTACACATATATGGGGCTTTTGACCCTATTAAAAGACGTTCTGATTGCTATTGATGATACGGTACGTTATTACAGTTAGTTAAAATACCGTAGGACTTCAGAGGCTATCAACCCTATTGGATTATTAAGCCAGCACACTGTAAGTCAATAATAACGTTATGACAGTAGGAGCCATCACCCTTAAGGTCAATTTGTCTGATACATGCGATTGACAGGTAGAAACTAAATGCAAAGAATCATCAAGACCATCCAAAATCTTTAATTGGCCCCATTAACTCTCAAAGATCGGCGCGTCGTGTGTATATCACCGTAGCGCCAGGCGGCTATATTTTCCGAAAATTACCTTCATTCCATGCTCTTTTTCATGCATAAGCAAGAGCCAGAGCGTAATACAATTATATATCCGTGAAAGGACGATGATCGCGCTTTCCAATGAAACCTGAATCATCATTGTTCGACATCTGGTTATCTTGCAACGATCGTGCAACCGAAGGCCAAAATCGGTAAATTATTGGCAATTTTGCTGTTTTGGGTGTGTGAGAGAGAGTCCATGAGTGAGAGAGGTGTGTGGTTGACTTCAGTGTACGTCGCGGGACCGTGTCCATCCAACGCCCGGTCTCTCTCTCATCGCTCCTAATTGCCTCAAAATGGCGCCCTTCATATGACGGGTGCCGCAGGATAGGCCAATTTTCTCTCTCCCGTCATATGACGGTCGCCGCGAATAGAGGGTTAAAGATTCTTACTGTTTCCACTTGAGGATCTTGGATGGCTTCAACGCGCCCTGGTAAGGATTTCAAATGGCCTTGATGGGCACCTGTATTTAATTTCTAACTTTCGATCACATGACCTGAACAAAGTGTCGGCTATTATTAAGGCTCATGTTGGGAAATTCTGATTGCATACCCTTGCTGGTATATTTACTAAGGCCTTAACCCTTTCTATAGACCATGATGCATTATTTCATTGTATTCTGGCTAGGATTAGACGATTTTATTAAGTTTGGGAAGTACAGTACCTGTGGAAGTCAGAGGGATCATTGAAAGAGACTGTTACCCTCTCGCTTGCTGAAGGTCTTCCGAAGCTGTATAAAATCATCTAGTGTTAGCCAGAATAACATTAAGGGACCGACCTGTTTTTTCTCTCTGGGTTTTATCCATTCGGCCCCATTCAGCCTACTGTTTTAAGACGTTTCTCCCCATTCAGGTATCGATTTTTCCTGGCGAGAAATTTTTCTACCCAAAATTGTACAAATTAAGTCAGCTGTCTTAAACATAATCCAAAATATGCTGGCGAGCGATAAATCGACACCTGGATGAGGATAAACATTTTAAAATAGTAGCCTGAATGGGGTCGAATGGCTACTACCCAGAAAGAAAAGAAAAAGCAGGTCGGTCCCCTTAAGAAAGTCATGCTACTGAAAGGCATAAATCCCCTTTATTATATGATAGCATTGTTGTGATATTATAATCTCACCCTTGCTTATAAATCCACTATATTTATTGGTTCATTCTGGCTGCCTCCTCGCTATTTGATCCTTCCACAAAAATCCTCAATGTTTATATAAAGTATTCCACACCCTTAGCTTACTTATTATGTTCCCTATATCCTAGAGTATCTATATAAATATCCATGCACATTCCTAAATAGCTTTGTTCACAGAATTTATATCCCTTACCTTTGCATAATTATTATATAAAGCCACACACCCGTTTAGCTTTTGTATATATACTGTATATATATATATATATATATATATATATATATATATATATATATATATATATATATATATTATATATATATATATATAGATATATATATATATATATATATATACTGTATATATATAATTTGTTTGTTTTGTTTTTTACCCCTGCCTATCAAACTGCTGCCCTTAAACCTGCCAAATTTTGCCATGTACAGTATATATCGGTACATATGAATTTATTTTTATCCACATTTGTACAATCCCTTTTCATCCATTTTTCCTTTTGTCCATTCATATGTTTCCTAGGAGAGACACTTGAGTAAACAGAGATTGAGCGATTGATTTTAAGCCCCATAAGTACAGTATAAGCTAAAGTTCATTCTGACCTTTGCTGAAACCTGGAGACCTTTTTTTTTCTTTGTTTTTGTCTATTTGTAAGTATAAAGCAATCAGATTTTAAAACCTCCCCAATTTTGTCTACTTACTGTTTAGTAAGTGATTGGAGATTTAGAGCAATCATTTGTCGTCTTTCATGAGTAACTTTAGCATTACATAAATCACTCTCTGTTACCCATAGTGCCTTTCCTTCAGAGCACCATCCCGCACCATATAAAGATACAATGATATACTCCTGGCACCTTTTTCTCACACCTAGGTCAAATCTTTGCACAATGCACGACCCCGTCCATTATAGCCCGTTTATAGAGTCTATAATATTATGAACTTATACCCTACCTTATTATGGATTTCTTTTTACCCTTCCTCGTTTTTTGGCATGAGATTCGAACCCGTAATGGTGATTTTTAGTTCTAATATTTTTCGCAAGACTTTCTGTTATATACCCCTTTGAACATTTAGTTGAGTTTACTTTATGATTATTATGATATTTAGCGAATCTGGCCCCCAAATCGCGACCCAAATCCGTATTCCTGTTTTCTTTGCTTTTTGGCTTATCCCTTTGATTGAGCAACCCAGTAATGTTTGCGTTCCAGAATCCGGATACTCAAAGCAGTTTTCATTCTTATCCCTTCTGAACCAGCGATGTCTGTTATATTATATTTTAGCTATATTTAGACGATTTTATGCAGCTTGGGAATGATCATTGGTAGTTAAAAGGGTTGATTGAGATAGTTCGAAACCTTTTTGGTACTAGAGATCCTTCCTAAGCTCAATAAAATCGTCTAATAGTTGGAAGAATATAATGGAAAAACATCACCAGTACAGAAGGGGTTAATCAATTTGTTTCTGCAGTTTGGCTTTTGCCGCAATTCTGCAAACCGAATTGAGTGAATTGCGTGGTCCTAGATTTTTTTAAATTTATTTAAATACTGTATTTATTTTTACAGCTGATTTTGTAACTCTTGCAACAACGATGCTCAAAGCTCAACTGGGAATTTATAACTTACGACTGACTTGGTTTGAACAAGTTATGACGTCGTAAGCAAGCAATAATGTGTCGAGTCATAATTTTTTCAAGACTCGCACCACGTTGTAACAGAAAACGCACTTTGAGTATCCAGGAGAAGTTTTATACCCCCACGGAATATTTTTATCCCCTTCAGCACGTTGACATCTTTTTACCCTTGAATCTGGCTAACATTAGACGATATTATGCAGTTTAAAAAATACCTGTGCTATTCGGAGGGTATATTGAGATCGTTTTTATCCCTTTGAGTCCTAGAGGTAAATTGTAAACTAAAGAAAATCGTCTAATGGTAAACCAGAATATGATGGAAATTACGTCCTCTTGATGAAGGAGTTAACATATCTGCAACGTTATTATTACTTTTATTCTGGCAAACACTAGATGATTATATTCAGCCTAGGAATGACCTCAAGGATTTAAAGGGGTAAAAACTATCACAATTCTAGTTTTTTCTCCTCCAGGCAGGTCATTATAAAACTGCATAAAATCATCAAATAATTTCCAGAATAAAATTTAAAAGGTATCATATTTTGTAATGAAGCTTTGTCTGTGTTGATATAGTTTAGTTGTCGTTCAAAATTCCTATTTTCTTTGTAATCCCCGTTTTCTTTCCGCTTCCTCGTTTTCGTTGTGGTGCGTTATTTTAAATGTTTTATTGTTATTTTATTCCTTCTTGTTCTTTGGATTGTTGATGTTGTTATTGCTGTTGTTGTTGTTGGTGTTGTGTATAGCTTAGCATGAGCCCAATATATTAGTTTCCCAAGCTAAGATTACCAGTTATTATCTATAAAGCTTTCTTGTGAGTATGAGTCATGCAATTAATTTAGTAGTGATTGGAATAATTAATTATATTTAATCTAATTACAGTATATAGTTAAGACCAACCAGTTGCCAAAAATAAAATTAATAGCTTTTCCAATTAATGTGAATGTTAAGTTGGTTATTGTAAAAAAAGAAAGAAAAAAAAGCACGACTCATACGCATAAGCATTAGTGAAGTACAATATTACCTCGCTTATACAGTACTAGTCATATTTTGCAGTACCTCTTTAAAATCCCAGTAGATTTATGCTGAATTTTATATATAGTGTCATATAGATCCTCCCCCCCCCCCCCTTCCCCACCCCCATCTCCATATCAGTCCCTAAATATACCCCCCCCCCCCTTATTCTAAAACCCTTTGACCTTAGCCTTTTTTCTATAAATAATTAATGTTTTTCACAAGCTGTACAGGTACACTTAAAAATCCTGCCCTATCTCCATAATTATATGAACAAATCCTTAAAACACATGACGATAGCCTTTATAACCAAGAATTATTCATTTTGTTATACAGTATATATATATATATACTGTATATATAATTAAAAACTACTAAAACAAAAAATGTGCTCAAATAAGCATGTTTGGTTCATGTGTGTTAAGGATTTTTTTTTTAATTTTTTGCAATATTACTGTATTGCAATTTTGGAGTTAGTTGTACATATTGTGTCAAAAATTCAGTCATGATATTCCCTTCCCGAAATATCCCCCTTCCTATCACCTTATTTTAGTTATTAAATACTAGGCTTAAAATGAAATTACTAAACCTATACCATAAAACAAACTCTCAAACTACAGATATTGTTTGCGAGTGTTTTATTAACTATGATAAAACAGTAAGTATGAATTGATAAAACCTTTGTGTAAATTATATTATTATAATGTATTGTCACATATTAAATGCTTGTATTTTTCAGGAATATCTGCAAGAAAATATTAAATTTTGGACACTAATATTATTATAATAATTATTCTACCGTAATTTTTATTTTGGAGTTTACTGTACTTTTTTTAAACTGCTTAAAATAAGACATCATAATGTTGTCAAAATAGTTATACAACATCGGTGAAGACGATTTGAACAAATGCGGTATTTTTCATGGATTTATCTACTCATAATATCAATAAACATAACTAGATACAAAATCCATTTGAGAATTTATGGAGAAAATTGAAAAAGTAGCCGGGAATTAAATCACGGTGCATTAAATTAAATATGTTATTGGGGATTCTGTTTCTACGATGCATGTGGGGAACTATTCATATTCTGTTTCTGCGCCGGTCCTACAAATTACAGTTTATTACACAGTTTCCCATAAATGTGAGCAATATGAAAACAACCAAAACAAATGTAAACGGATGCTAGAATCAATAATTATATTTTGCGATTTGCATTGCGAATATGTTTGTTAAGCAGTTTGAACATTAGGCGTTATAATACGAGCGATTTATATAGTATAACTTCTCCGTCAAATATCTCTAATATTAATGATAACTAGGACTGCATATAATGTAATAATTTTTGTCAAGATCAGGAGCTCGAATAAGAGTAATTCTGGTTGCATTTCATATACTTTATTATTATTATTTATTTTGTTTACATACCGGTACTGATCGTATAAATCGTATCTTGATGTCAGTTCATCCTACCATATAAATATTTATGGATGCGTAAAATATGAAAATACAGTACAATAGAATTCTTGACATTTTTAAAACCAAAGTGCCGCCTTCGTGTCAATATAATAATAATCGCAGCCACCGGCTTATTCAAAGCATATTGAACCCGCACTTACTTGTGTGAAAATTGTATATATAATATTATATAGATTTATGTTCTATGGCTTTGTGATAATCTAATCTTGCGTATCAGCAACCAAGGTATTCTACAGCAGACTCGTGTGATATACTTCTGAAAATCAAAGTATTTTGTGATCGGCGTGAGGATTACCTTACATTTCTCAAAGTCTAGCTTTCTTCTTTTTAACTATGACTGTGGTAGGTAGATCTTTCAATTGATAGAGCAAATACTTTATATCGTCACATTACAGTATATTGCTGGGATTTCGAAATGTATTTCCTTTCTTTTTGTTTTAGTAAGTTATTTAATTAGTATTTAGTTTATCCTTTCATGCACCCTCAGTGTGGTTTTCCCAAATACCTTGCACCCATAGACATACTATAATTATTTTAGCAGTCTTCATGCCAACATTTCTAGCTCTTCTGTTTGCCTTCACTTTTGAGTAACTAGTAAATCTATAATAAATACAAACCTATATCCACATTTGGTAATAAAAGAAGGAATTCATGTTCACTTAATCTGAACTTACATTAAGATTAAAACAAAAGGCACCTGGCATATGATGACCTCAATTTTAACCCGCAGGGCTGATGGACTTCGAAAACACGCAAACAAATATTATAATTGAACAACTGTAAGTAAACTATCTTTATTGTCGAGCAAAGGACACCAAGCTATCTGTTGTTTTCTTTCTTGTCTTGACGACGGAACAGCTCGCCATAATACCACCGTACTTGATCGTGGCACCTCTCGCAGTTCTGTATATATACATACTAATCATTCCAAGCACTTTTAAGGACAATCTATGTTACTTTTTTACTTTTTTTTTTTTACTAATAAAGAATTAAAAAAAGGGAGCTTTAACTCAGACCGCTCTTGGTAAACATGTCGGTTTTTCTCCGTACCATGTCGATGTTCTGTAATCGCTAACTTCCAGAACCCTCGAGAAGATATACTGCATCTGTGTTCACTTGACCTATAGTGTTAAGGGGGCCCACCTCGGGGTTTTTTTCTCTCTCTCTCTCCCTCTCTCTCTCTGGGTTGAATCCATTCGAACCCATTCAGCCTACTGTTTTAAGACTATTATCCCCATCCAGGTGTCGATTGTGAGCCAGCATTTTATTAAAATGTTTTGACAGCAGGCTAAATTTGTACATTTTTCGATAGAAAAATGTCTCCGGCAAAGCTGGATTTCTCCATACAATGCTGGCTCGCTATTGCTGGCCAGGAAGAAATCGACACCTGGATGGGGATAAATGTCTTAAAACAGTAGGCTGAATGGGGCCGAATGGATACAAACCAGAGAAAGAGAGAAAAGGAGAAAGAGAGAAAAAATCCAGGTCACCTCCCTTAAGAGTTGACCTTAGGCTCGTCTCTGCTTTCCCTGTCACCCGATATGACCTGACCTGACCACTATATAAGCAAAGGTCAAGGACTCTATACTGTACCTGAAACGCCTTGTATTTACAGGTCAATGGCTGATCTAGATGACCATACGACCCAGGCTGTATTTCAACCAACAAATTTGACCTTTGCCCCCTCTCGGACGATGGTGCAATAATTCCTTTTATTTTGTCTATCGTTCAACGATTTTTAGTAGTTTTGGAAGGATCTTTGAAAGTCAAGGGGGTATAGGTGATTTCACCTAACGCTCTGATTTCAATATATCCTTCCTAAGCTGATTGAAAAGGTCTAACAATAGCCAGAATTTAATATGGAATAGGTATTCAAGGGGTTAGTAACGTTGTGAATCCACTTGCACAGTTACTTGAGAAACACAGCCATTTCTAAACACATCTCAAGTATTTTGTGGCAAATGGTTTTGTAACGATTAAGGCATTGGTTATGTTTATTGGCTAATATATTCTGCATCAAACGAGGAGTACAGCTGCCAAAAGAGATAACTGGTACATAGTTACTTTTCGTTATGCATTTTTAGCTATACTTCTGTAGATTATTAAGAAACTCTAAAACAGGATTTAACTATTAGAAGGTTAATTTAAGACTGCATAGTATGTTTGCCAATATAAACTCCTAAATGTGTATAATAGCATAAATAAGATTAGCTCCGTCCGGTTATCTCTTGTGGCGGGTGTACATTCACGTTCACAAGTAATGTCGCACCTTGACAATCGCAACTTTAGTTATCTCTCTCTCTATGCACCACTAGGCAACTTGGAGAGCTAAGCTACGTCCCCTTATGACTCAACCAGGGACTCCGTGCAAAACTTCCCTTCTTAAATGCGATTGACGGCAGCCATTCTGTGTTGATTTATGAGGAGGCGTGATTTAGCTTTCGAGTTGTTGGCGGTGCATATCGTAAAACGAGAGGAAACTACAGGTGACTTTGTGAAGGTTCAACTAAGGCGCGCGAGTGTACATTCTAGATCACCCAGTTAAAATTAAATACACAATCAGCCGACAATACTTGGCTGAGCCCATTGAGATTTCCCGCGAGTGACATTACGCAAAAAAATCCTTATATACCATCAGAGCACCACCACACGATGACGAAGCCATTATAGAATTTTTTCCATAATAGAGTTAGTGTTTTTTTTTTTTTAATTAGCTATGTATGATATAATTTTGACATCGTAGATATATATATAAATGACATTCGGAACAACACACCAGGTTCCAATATTTCTTCTGGACACTATTTAAAGCCTTTAGTACAGGGACGCTATTTTGTATATATTCCGGCTGACATTAGGCGATTTTATGCAGCTTAGGAATGGCCTGTGGAAATTAGAGAGGTATAAACTATCACAATTAGCTCTTTGACGCCCACAGAACCTTCCTAAACTGCGTAAAATCATCTAACTAGAGCTCGAATATCGTGAAATACACGTCGTCCGTATTGAACACTAGTAAAGCCCATAGAGGTTTTTCATCTTATATGGAGGGGTATCTTTTTGCCTGTTCATGCTAACCATCAAGCAATATTTATATACCTGTTGTATTCTATTTACTCGGCAAGTTAGCTTGAACAGTTAAATATTTTGCCCCAGGTACGGTTTGATAGCAGTAAGTATTCCTTATTCCCCTTGAACTTTAAACCTTGAAAATACTGTATGTCTTTTTTTTCTAAACCTTGATGATGTGCTATTGTTCATTTAGTTGTAGTTATTGAATAAACTAGTCCCTACCCATCTATAGGGAGGTTCTCTTCCACTTAAGGTTATTATATATATACAGTATATATATATATATAGTGTTTGCCTACCATTAGTGTATTTTTTTGCTGTCATACTTTTCTTGAAATACAGAATATCACATGTACAAGTTAGGCTCGACAGATTACACCCAGATATAAATGTTCTCCCACAACCTACAGAGAAACTATAAATTCAAAAGTGGCACTTCAGTATTGATGCATGTTTTACCACCATACACTCCCTGCTCAAGAGTGAGGCTAGGGTGGGTACCCTTATGTTACAGGGACTTGACAGTTGCCACAAATTAATAGACCAAGTCCACTACAGCACATTCATAATTTTGCTCTAGTCCTTTTTAACTTACAACATCTTAACTTAGCGCATCTTAAGGGAAGGTATTTAGTTTGTTCCCTAGACCTCCATCAAGCTTAAAATGACACCCCCTTGAGTCCCTTTCAAGATAAATTTGTACATTTTTCGGTAGAAAAATTTCCCGGCCAAAGGCCGGTTCTTCTTAAATTAAAGGCTCGCTATCGCTCGCCAGGATAAAATCGACACCTGAATGGCACGAAAGGTCTTAATATGGGGTGAAAGTTCTTAAAATCGCTAAACTAATGGGGCAAACGTTTTATAATATCAAAAGCAATGGGGCTAAACATGAGGGAGAAAGGGGTCAAGAAAAAAATCCCTCAAGTGGAGATCTCCCCTTAAAGGTTCAGAAACTATAGGACAAAACTATGTCTTGGTTTGCTTTTAGAAAATATATATATGTGCAACCTACAGGCTCAATTGCCCAAACACATTCTCTTTTATTTTATATTACAGTACTGTATTTGTATTTATTTTATATTACAGTACTGTATTGTATTTGTATTTATTTTATATTACAGTACTGTATTGTATTTATTTTATATTACAGTACTGTATTGTATTTATTTTATATTACAGTACTGTATTGTATTTATTTTATATTACAGTACTGTATTGTATTTATTTTATATTACAGTACTGTATTGTATTTATTTTATATTACAGTACTGTATTTGTATTTATTTTATATTACCGTACTGTATTGTATTTGTATTTATTTTATATTACAGTACTGTATTTGTATTTATTTTATATTCAGTACTGTATTGTATTTATTTTATATTACAGTACTGTATTGTATTTATTTTATATTACAGTACTGTATTGTATTTATTTTATATTACAGTACTGTATTTGTATTTATTTTGTCAATTGCCCACCGGCATCCATATGTTTTTATGTCATTCAAAAGTTTGATATGTGCTACTCATATGCATACATTTCATGATTTTTCTCAACATGATATGAGGATTTTCCATATATACAGTAGGTTAAGATTATTTGTTTTCTTAAAGCAACTCAAAGACATGATTATATTTTCAGCTTTAAAGTCAAGAAGTATCAGGGATGGTCTGTACATTTCTTTGTCCCTTAAGTAAAGTCCACTAAAAACTCTCTGATCATACATTTAATAATTACCTTATGTCTGTTCGCTAAAAACATCCTCTGCTATAACTACAGCTTCTCGTAAACCAAGAAGTCTTTAAGGGGGATCACCTGCCTTTTTATAATTCTTGGTTGTATCCATTCGGCCCCATTCAGCTTACTGTTTTAAGACATTTATCCCCATCCAGGTGTCAATTTTTTCCTGGCGAGTGATAGCAAGCCAGCATTTTATGGAGAAATCCGGCTTCGCCGGAGAAATTTTTCTGTCAAAAAATTTACAAATTTAGCCAGCTGTCTAAATCATTATCCAATATTTGGTGGCTTGCTATCACTCGTCAGGTATAAATCGGCACCTGGATGGGGATAAACGTCTTAAAATAGTACGCTGAATGGGGCCGAATGGATACGACCCACCGAGAAAAAATAAAGCAGGTTACCCCCCTTAACGGGTGGAGGATAATGATAACCAGAATACAATTTCCTGAAGGAGCTGGTTGGAACATTAGAACGAACATTAGAAGGTGGACAGTCGGAGTCACACAAGCACTTTCTCCAGCAATAATGTTCAGCAAATCTGATCAGGCAATTTTTATGGGGATAGTGGCTGGTTTTTTGGTCTATTCATTTATTTATTAATTTATTTATTAATTTCCTCGCTAGACCTCCATCAAACTTAGAAAAACACCCCCTGGACCCCCTCTTCAAGATAAATTTGTACATTTTTCGGTAGAATAATATCCCGGCCAAAAGCCGATTCCTCTTAAAATTACAGGCTTGCTTTCGCTCGCCAGGGAAAAATTGACACCTAAATAGCACGAAAGGTCTTAAAACTGACAACGAAATGGGGCAAAAGGTGTTAAAAGACTTGTCATTGTGAATAGAAATACTGTATACTGTATAGTGTATAATACCATGCCAAGTAATTCACAAGATGACGATCATAAGGTTGCTGGAGAATGTATTTGTGTGAGTCCGCCTTAAGGTGTGAAGAAACTTTATTAAACTGTACGCCAACCATCACCCTTCTTCTACATCTCCAAGCTTATATTTATCCATGCACACCTCCAATATATTGCTATGTATGGCCTAGCAAGCACCTGGGTAAATGTGGAGTATAGAGCCGCCACTATTTTCCCTCTTTCAAATATCCTCCGTCAAAATGACCAACCTTACTTTGTCTTCATTGGCGAGTGTAGCTTTTGGAATTGGGTGGCGCTATTTTCTTTGCTGTTTTCCATAGCTTGGGCCAAAATTATAAGTACCGTGGCTATGAAAATGGAAAGAGAATAACTGAACTTTGAAAATTACACTTGCTTAGGAGATAATGCAGTCAGTGATTTTGGTGAGAGTATTTCTAAGAAGAGTTAAAAATCCAAGTGATGGTCAACTTTACCCTTACCAACACCCACATCTAAACTTCAGTCTTATATATACCCACACAAGAGCTTAGTAAAAACGCACATACCTTTGTAAAGTCCAAAAGCCCTTTAGTCGGGGTCTCTCATTCCTCAACAAGACACAGTGGATTATTATTGTTGTTTTTTGTGTTCTTTTCTTGTGTTGCACCTGAAGCCCTTTGCTGATTGGCTGTGAGACCTGGTGATGTCACTCAGGTGATCCAGAAGCCCTCCACTGATTGGCTCTTGAAGCTAATGGCATCAGAGGCTCCCAGAAGCCCTCATCTGATTGCCTCGGGGACCTGATGACGTCATTCAGAATCTCTGAAGCCTTAATGTGATTGGCTAGGGACCATATGAACCAGAAGCCCTTCTGTGATTGGCTCAGGAACCTGATGGCATTACTCAGAAGACCCTGAAGGCTTCCAGTGGTTGGGTCAGGAACCTGATGATGTCATTCAGAAGAGCCTGAAGTTGTCATGTGAATGGCTATGGGACCAGATGTACCAGAAGCCCTCCTGTGATTGGCTAAGGACCCTGGTGACGTCACAGGCTGTTCTGACACATGGTTGACTGGTTAACTGTTGCGTCATTTGGCTGAAACTCATACAGTTTGTGGATGCTGTGTTTTAAGTTGGCCATTTCCAATCAACTCCAAAAATGCCAAATCAACTATTCCCTAAAATTCCAGAACTGACAAAGTTGATTTGTTATGGTCTTGGAAATTGACATGATCATTATAGATCAACTTTAACTCTTTCAGTAACATGATGTTGTTTGTATTTTACACTTGCTATTACTAGACGCTTAAATAAAGCTTAGAAAGGACCTCTTGTAACCAGAAGGATAAAGCATATCTCGCTTATCCCTTCGACTCCCACAGACCCATTCCAAGCTCAATAAAGTCGTCTGCTAATAGCCAGAGTAATATGAAAGAATTGCGACAAGGTATACGGAAAGTGTTATTTGGCTTCTAGAGAATGTAGAGGGAATTATCTTTGTCGAGTTGTATGTCTATGGCCGATACAAAATAGGGCATATGGTAGTTATTCAGGTTTTGTGTGTAACTTGCTCATACCAGGATTTATTTTTGTTTTGACGAGGTAGCTAACCTACTATATTTAGTTACTATCGTATTTTTTTTCATGACTAATTTTCTGTCTTGTAGATACAGCTATGTCGGTTTTGTTGTGTTTTTAATAGTATTTGTTTTTTAACTTGTTATTGATCAGTTTAGTAGTATATATCCTAATGCTATCAAAAGTATCAGTTAGTTAATATGTAGGCCTACCATAGTATGAATATAATTTTGTTTTTTTATATTGTTTTATTGCAAAGGCCATTTTTCCAATAATAGGGTTATAGTTTTCTATAACATGTAATATTTTCAACAATCAATATACATTATTTGTTTCATATACTATAGTCACTTATAACTAAGATACGAGCTTCAGGACATTTGCAGATATATGTATGATTAAATATATTTACAGAAACTGATACTTCTCTAGTTTTGTATATAATATTCTTAAAATTCAAAGGACACTGATCCACTAAATCTATAGTCCGTTCATTCTAGGCTGGGCAGAAATCGTAACCTCTAACCTCTGTAACTCAAAAAGGGCAAGAGCAAATGAGCCGTCAATTTATACACATTATTCCCTAGCCTAGTCTTCCTATTTGGTTGTTGTTGTTGTTGTTGTTCCCCAAGCTGCCTGGCCGAACAGCCCCAAGGCCCCGAGTAAGGCCAAGGCCATAAACGAGCGCCCCCACAGAACCCTCCCTGCCGACCACAATAAAGCCTGGGTGACCGAAGCCACTCCATGGCGGGGAGCTGAGAGGGTCGTAAACGCCCGGGAAACCAAAGCCCCACCCAGGGCCCTGTGCCCCTCAGCAATTATGAAGAGAAAGCTGAGGGGCAAAGGAATAATGTGACGCTTTAGCTTCCAATCTTGGTAGATTGGGAGGTCAATCCACGGAAGAGACGCCGTCACTTGAGATCTAGAAAATATATAAGTAAAAGGAACAGTCAGAGTAAGCTATGGGTATGGCAGAGATCGCTCAGGTCTCACTCTGATAGACCAGCCCATCGCCTATTTGGTAGATATATTTGCTTGATTACTCTAGTCTTCTTTAAGTTATGAGAGGTTAGGGGTTACGATTTCTGCCCAACCTAGAATGAACGGACTATAGTAGAGCATTTGCTATGAATCGCTAGACCTGAGTGTCCAAACTCTTGATGTCTACCAATGGCACGGGTTGGGATCGAACTGCCGACCCTTTGATCAGCTATCAGACGCGCTATTGACCATGCCACGGCCCACGGATTAAATTAATATCCCCCAAGGACTCCTTTCGAGACATATTTGTAAATTTTTCGGTAGAAAAATACGCCGGCCAAAGGTCGGTTCCGACTAAATTGCAGGCTCAATATTGCTTGCCAGAAAAAAATTGACACCTTAATGACATAAAATGTCTTAAATTGACAAAGAAATAGGGTGAAAGGTCTTAAAATAGCCAAACTAATGGGGCTAAACATGAAGGAGAAGGGGTCCAGAAAAAAACACCCCCTAAGCCAAGTGTGATTACTAAACATTTATATGATCATAGTAAAGGAATAGGATGCACTTTGCCACAGAAGAAATTGGCCCACTTAAGGGGGGTCACCGTTTTTTTTTTTATCTTTCTCTCCTTTCCTCTTTCCCTCGCTTGTATCCATTCGGCCCCATTCAGCCAACTGTTCTAAGACGTTTATCCCCATATAGGTGTTGATTTCTTCCTGGCGAGCGATAGTGAGCCAGCATTGTATGGAGAAATCCGGCTTTGCCGGATTCATTTTTCTATCGAAAAATGTACAAATTTAGCTTGCTGTCAAAACAAAAACATATAAATGCTGGCTCGCTACTGTTCGCCAGGAAAATATTGACACCTGGGTGGGGGTAAACATCTTAAAACAGTAGGCTGAATGGGGCTGAATGGATACAAGCCAAAGAGAGAGGGAGAGGGAGAGAAAGAGAAAAAAAGCGAGGTGGGCTCCCTTAAATATAATGGGTAGATTTTTACATAGGAGGTGGGGTTATGAACTAGGGCAAACTGGATAATATAATTGTATAGTTCATTAATTATAGGTAGGTCAGAAAGGGTTCCGGTATCACACGAGCGCTTTTTCCCTCAACACTGGTCTGGCAGCTTATGAGGTCAACATATTATAATGTAAAACTTGCAAAATAAACAAACTAAAACTGGGACGATACAAGATAAATGCCAAAAACTGATAAAAATTGCTATGTGGAAACAACGCTTAATAAAATATATATATAATATTTCGGTCACTTAAATTCATCTATCATCAGTCTGGTTTCCGATAACAGTGCAAAATATTCCAGAAATGTTGCCAGAAAAATGTTGATCATCGTATGTTGACTATAAAAGCGATCGTGTGATGCCGGCTTAACATTCCCTGGCTGAGTTTTCCCAAATGGTGAAAATAATATCTCGTTTACTCTAGGGACCGCATTATAGATAAAGTCGGACTAATCTCACTCCTGGCATTTTAGCAGGGGTTCGATATCACAAATTCGAAAGCAACTGAGTTAGCGAAGACGGATAGTGCTTTGCGATTTATTTTTGTTTACCATTACACATTCCGTTTTCTTCCCTCGTTTTTTATGACTTTTTTTTTGGGGGGGGGGGGTTACTCAAGTACAGTATTGTCTTTTGCTTTGAGTTTGTGTTTGCTCCACATTGGTTTGTTTTTTAACCGACCATCGAAGGTAAAGAGACACCTGAATTTATCTTAGTTTGTTTTATCCTTAGTTTAAGGGGGGTCACCGGCTTTTTTTTTCCATCTTTCTCTCCTTTTCTCTCTTTCCCTGGCTTGTATCCATTCAGCCCCATTCAGCCAACTGTTTTAAGATGCTTATCCCCATCCAGGTGTCGATATCTTCCTGGCATTGTGTGGAGAAATCCGGCTTAGACATTTTTCAATAGAAAAATGTACAAATTTAGCTTGCTGTCAAAACAAAAATATATACAGTATATGCTGGCTCGCTACCGCTCGCCAGGAAAATATTGACACCTGGATGGGGGTAAGCGTCTTACAACAGTAGGCTGAAGGGGGCCGAATGGATACAAGCCAAAGAGAGAGGGAGAGAAAGAGAAGAAAAGCGAGGTGGACTCCCTTATGATTGATAACGATCTCTTGTTTTATTTCTTTTAGTTTTCTAGATATTGTTATATTTTGTCCTCATAGAGTACTGTTATTTAATAGATTCCTTGTTTTATTTTTTCCCCATACTGTTATTTAATATATTACTTCTTTCCTTCCTTGACTATATTATATTTTCTTTGTTCATATTTTCCCAACTTCATTTCCCTCACGGCATAGTTTTTCTTTTCTCTCGGTTATAATTTCTTGTCATGCCTTCTCATGGATTTGTCTTTTCTTTCATTATTCATATTATAATCATATACTGGTTCTGTAAGCTATCAACTGTTTTGTATAGAATCTTTATAAAATTATAATCAAGATCTTTATTTCCTCTTTTAGATATGTTTTTTAAGTTCTTTCTAATTCATTATTCTATTTCATAGTTGGTTCGTCCCATTTCTTCTTTACTTTTTTTCATTCCTACAATTCCTACCTTATTCTCTCATTTCATTTAATCATTGATACCATCCTCCTGTTCTTGTGTTCTATCATCATTCTTCCTTCCTCTATCTCTCCATCATATAATTTTGTCTCTGTTTCCTCCTGGGAAACCCCCGGTAAAGGTACAAATACCCTCAGGTTATCCGGACTCTACTTCACTCTTACGGAGACTAAGTCTAAAAGAGCAAGGTAATTGTCTGAACAATGGTATGCAATCTGGACACGTAGTCCAAAAGACCGAGGTAAATATCCAGACACACAATATCTGGGTTGGGCCTCCACCTCAGTATTTTAGACAAGAACAATACGGCCGTGTAAAAGTCTGGGTAAGATCCTGTGTAGCGGGAGAACTGTTTTTCGTATGCCTATTTACTAAAAAAGATTGAACAATTTCTTTAACCTAACCTGACCAAAACCTAACCTAACCTAATCTAGTATATTAGTGAACTATTTATGAATGTAAAATGTAAAAATATATTGTAACATTACCAAATTATTGGGATATAAGTACAGGTCTCCCCGCTACACAGGATTATACCAAAGTCTGAAGAGTTGTGGTAATTCACGCTCATAAATATTGCACTTCTGGTTGGGTCTAACCTTGATCAATCCAAAAGAGAGGGGTTTTGCTGTTGGCAATTTACTTTTTCACTTTCTTCTCCCAAACCATACAAGCTTTTCCACTACCAACTGTCCCTGCCACTTGACTTTCATTTATCATTAGAGTATTATCAATCTGTCTTCATCTATTTTATGCCCATGGCTGAATCTCTACGAAGTACTTCTCCATCTGTCCACCCATCCATCCCTTCATCCTGTTATTATTCCTTGCTTTGATATTTTCTCCCTTTCTTTTCATATTTACTTTTAAGACTATGCCATTCATCATCTAACACCAACACCCTCCAGTCTCTCCTCCCCACCCCCCTACCAGTCTAACCCCCCCGGCCACCCCCTTTCCCCCCCCAGGTGCACCCCTGTGGCAGATACCGGCACAACACAGTGGTCTTCATCCTGGCCAAGGAATACAACCTCAAGAACCTGCGCACCATCCACCGCCTTGACCGACTGACCAGCGGTGAGTGGGGAACCGGTTAACAATAGTTGCATGCCGTAATTCATCATAATGATTATACTTGCTTGTATTAATTACAAACAAGCTGAAATATTTAAGCATGTCATAATCATTATAGTTGCTGGTAAAACTAAGTGTGTGTATTTCTATAAGCCTCCTATAGTTCACTAACCTCCAAATGATTACAGTTTCTCAGTTAGTGTATCAAAACCTGTGTATTCCCCTATGGTAATGTCATATTTTAGGAACTGGTTTTAAAAATTACTTGTGAAGTTCAGATTCATCATAAAATATTTTAGTAGCTGATATTGCAAACAAGCTGAACTATGAAAACAAGTCTTAAGATTTTAGTTGCTGGTATTACGAGGCTTATATTATTCCCATAGGCCTGTTGCTGTTCGGGCGGACCCCAAAGAAAGCCCGGGAGATGGAACAACAGATTCGGACTCGGCAAGTGACTAAGGAGTACGTCTGCCGAGTGGAGGGACAGTTTCCAAGGTGAGACCCAAAAATATTATTATTATTATTAGTAGTAGTAGGCCTAGTAGTAGTACTGTAGTAGTAGTAGTATTATGTTTTTTTTTTTTTTTTTTATTATTATTATTATTATTATTATTATTATTATTATTATTATTATTATAATATGGAACGTATGGAAAGCGAGAGAATGACTAAGAGGGTGTACGAGAGCGAGGTGGAGGGACAGAGAGGGAGAGGTAGACCGAATGAGAGGTGGAAGGATGGAGTGAGGAAGTACATGAACGAAGGCGGTGCTGGTTGGGGGGAGGGGCGTCGACTGACTGGGGACAGAGGTGCATGGGGGCGGTTCGTTCGTGGCCACCCCTTCGGGGATCACGGCGTCAGGCAATAGATAGATAGATAGATAGATTATTATTATTATTGTAAATTATCTTGCTATTAAATTGTTATCTCCTATTTAATAAACAATTGCTGTTTGACCAGTGTGATAAGTACCTGTACTATGAATGTATAAAAGATTATTTTGTATTCAATACTTGTCACAATAAAGGATTGCTAATTTGGCCTCAATCTCCTCTCCTACACCAGGGAACACATTAAATACAACAAACCCATAGAGGTGGTGTGTTATCCTAGTGTACAGTCGCGCTAATAAGTGATGTCTCGGCACCTAGTATGTTTTGATCAATAATTGGTATCAGTACTGTCTAAGCTTCATTTCTTCATATCGAGTGAAATATATAAACATTTTCCTACACTTACCCACCCTATTCAATATCTGACAGACATTAATACAGCACAGAGCAAGCCAAACGTAATGACAGCTGAGACATGACTTATTAGCGCGACTGTACATGTATTGCCTAGTATTAGTTCTTAACCCCTTCAGCACCATGATGTCTTTTACCTTTGATTCTGGCTAGATTTAAATGATTTTATGCAGTTTAAGTAGGATCTGTTATCAAGAGGGTTTATAAAGATCGTATTTACCCCTTTGAGTCCTAGAGGTAGATTATAAGCTAGAGAAAATTGTCTAAAGGTAACCAGAATGTTATAAATATTACGTCGTGGTGGTGAAGGGGTTAACTGTTATCTGATCTTGTAACTGACCTAGCATTTAAGGGGAGACTGACCGTTTGTTTGGTCTATTAATTCATTTATTCATATTTATTCATATATTTTTTTAGTTTCCTCCCTAGACCTCCATCAACCTTAGAAAAACACCCCCTAGAGTGCCTAGACCCCCCTTCAAGATAAATTTGTACATTTTTCGGTAGAAAAATTTCCCAGCCGACCTCTTAAAATTGCAGGCTTGCTATCGCTCGCCAGGAAAAAACCGACACCTAAATGGCACGAAAAGTCTGAAAATTGACAACGAAATGGGGCGAAAGGTGTTAAAATCGCCAAACTGATGGGCCGAACATCTTATAATCTCAAAACTAGTGGGGCTAAACATTAGGGAGGAGGGTGTCCAGAAAAACGGTCTGCCTCCCCTTAACATGAATCTTGCTTTTTTCTCCACTCCTTTCTCAGGGAACACATTGATTGCAACGAGCCCATAGAGGTGGTGAGCTACAAGATCGGAGTGTGCAAGGTGGCGGCTACTGGCAAGGACTGTAAAACAGAATTCCAGCGTCTCTCGTATAACGGCCACACCTCTGTCGTTCTCTGTCGCCCCCACACCGGACGCATGCACCAGATCAGGGTCCATCTACAGTACTTAGGTATGAATAATAATAATAATAATAATTTGGTCTCTTTATTTCTTAAAAGCCAGACCTATGAGAGTTCCATATGGAGCTTAGTGGTCCGGTTAATCTGCTCTACTTAACTTAACTATTTCTTAAAAGCACCCTTTTTTCTAGAGGAATTCACTAGCACTCGGATTGCATTAAAACACTGCAATTTCAAGAACAGTGACATACCGGTACTGTATATGTATACAAAAGCTACATTAATTATAATAATAGTTGTTGTTGTTGTTCCCCAAGCTGCCTGGCCAAACAGTCCCAAGGCCCCAAGCAAGGCCAAGGCCATAACCGAGCGCCCCCACAGAACCCTCCCTGCCGACCACAATAAAGCCTGGGTGACCGAAGCCACTCCTTGGCGAGGAGCTGAGGAGGGCGCGGAAACGCCCGGGAAACCAAAGCCCCACCCAGGGCCCTGTGCCCCTCAGCAATTAGAATGATAATAGTTGTCATCACTATCATCTACGGTGCTTTGCTTTTTCCAAGGATGGCCATGGCAGAAATGCTTTGGCCAGATATTCTATATTTGCCTGTGCCACAAAGGTCCTTCTACTGTGTGTAAGTAATTCTGCAATACACTCGTACTTCCAACTTTCTTCTCCTAACCATTGGTGGTCTTCCACTATTTTTGCCTGTGCCACAAAGGTCCTACTGTGTGTAAGTAATTCTGCAATACACTCGTACTTCCAACTTTCTTCTCCTAACCATTGGTGGTCCTCCACTACGAGCTGTTCCTCTCATTTATCTTTTATGAATCTTTCTTGGCATTCTGTCCTCATTCACTCTTTGCACGTGTCATACCACCATAAATTACTTCTCTTTATCCATTTAATTACAGTACTGTACTGTACTCCGCTTTCAATGCCTAGAGCTTAATATTCCATTCCAAAGAAATAATAGCATCAGCAAAAGGCATATCTTATATACCCTGCTAGCACTGGAGATTTTTTATTTTTGAGTAATATACATGCATGAAGAGGTCTATCTATCTATTGCCTGACGCCGTGATCCCCAAAGGGGTGGCCACGAACGAACCGCCCCCATCCGAGGCTGTTCGTTCGTTTTTCTTTGCTTAGATATATTTTCCGGGTGGGGGTCGCAAGCCCACCGACCCAACCTCTTTAGTCGCCTCTTACGACACGCAGAAGGCACGTGGGGCATATTCTATTCCCTAACCCCCAGGGGGGTAAAGGCATATAATAATAAATAAACTTAATTAAAACACCTACCTGAGACGTTAATTTTAGTGGTTGGTTTGATAACCACCGACGTTTCTCACATAGCGGTGATGACAGGGGGAGCATTTTGTTGTAATTACGATATTTTGGGAGGTTAACCACTTGTTTTTTTTTCTCAAGTTTCCCCATAATGAACGATACTCTGTACAACCACAACAAGGCCAGCCGAGAGAAAGAGAGAGAGAGAGAGAGAGAGAGACAGAGAGAGAGAGAGTATGAGGTGGTATAGGTAAGAAAGAATATACAGAATATGTAGAAAGAAGAAAGAGAAGAGCAGGACAGGAAGAGAGAAAGAGAGAGTATATGCTTAAGGGTGGAGTGGTCATGTCACTGGATTGGTAATCCAATGGACCCGGGTTCAAATCCCGATATGTCAATGGGAAGATATTATTGGAATTGAATTTGTGCTGTACCTAGTATCAGTGCATTACCACAAAGCCCACCGAAATGCCAAAAAAATACCCTCATTGTTCCCTGATTAAATAACACTGTATGAATATTCCCATATTGAAAATATGTTACAGGGGGACAATGCCTAGTGAGTTCACTGCTCAATAGGTGGCGTTCTGAGAGTGAGGGTCTGAGTCTGGAGGGTGAGACGGTGAAGCACTTGAACGAAGCAACCAGCCGCTTCAGAGATGGAGCTGCTTTGAGCCATGATGGATGCTTCGCATGTCTCACTCCCCAGACTGGAACAAGACCTCACGGGCTTCACCGTGTTGAGCAGTGGAATGTACAGGCTCTCAGCCTATGCCCGAGAGGGAGTAGTTGGAATATAGAAAAAAAAAAAAAAAAAAAAGAAAAAAAAAGGGGGTACTGCTTGGTTTTTGGTAGATATAATTATCTGCGACAGGGTTGTGTAATGTCACCATGGCTGTTTAATATGTTTATGGATGGTGTGGTGAGGGAGGTGAAAAGGAGAACTATGGGAAGAGGATTGGGTGAGATTGGGAGTTGAATCAGTTGCTGTTCGCTGATGACACAGCATTGGTGGCGGATTCTGATGAGAAACTGCAGCGGGTAGTCAAAGAGTTTGGTGTGGTTTGTGGAAGGAGGAAACTGAAGGTGAACGTCAATAAAAGTAAAGTAATGGTGTGTAATAGGGGAGAGCATAGGGTGAATCTAGATGTGAGGCTGGATGGGGAAATATTGGAACAAGTAGAGTGTTTTAAATATCTAGGAGGAATGATAAGCAGGAGTGGAGGTATGGAAGTGGAGGTAAAACAGAGAGTGTGTGAAGGAAGGAAGGTTTTCGGAGCAATGGGAAGTATGTGGAAGACGAGAAATCTCGGAGTGAAAGTAAAAAGTGCACTGTATCAAGGAATTGTTGTGCCAACAGTGATGTATGGGGCTGAGACATGGGCTCTGAAGAAAAAGGAGAAAAGAGGGCTGGATGTGATGGAGATGAGCTGCTTGAGGAGTATGTGTGGAGTTACTCGTAGAGACAGATTGAGGAATGAAGAGATACGTAGGAGAGTGGGGCAGCAGGAACATTTGTCAGCCAGAGTGGACAGAAGGGTGCTGAGCTGGTATGGTCATGTTGAACGAATGGGAGATGAAAGGCTTACAAAGAGAATATGTGAGTCAGGTACAAGGGGAGATAGAAGGGCAGGAAGACCCCCATTGAGATGGAGAGACTGTGTAAGAAAGGCTTTGGATGATGGAGGAATGACTATAGATCAGGCAGGGGAAGTGGTGGTGGACAGGAGTGAATGGAGAATGCTTGTGAATAGTTGAGTGAACACGTGGTCATTTGGAGTAAGGGGTCGGGCGCAAGTTGGACTAGATAATTGTCCATCAGGCGCCTGGCCCGGGGAGACGATTAATATGAAGGGTGTGCCTGGAAGTGTGGTGGGAGGGCTTGTGGCTTTGGCTCCGCTGCATGTCTGCCTGCCGAGATCGGAACCTCTCCGGGTGGTCAGGGGCCGGGGGAGTGCTGGAGCGACCTTGGTAACCCTGGTCTCTGGGTCTTCTCCTGGGTGACCTGGATGTGTGTGAGTTTTTTTTTTTTTATCTGTGTTTATTTTTTGTTTTATGTTGTTTTTGTGTTTTCCCTGTTCTTGCTCTGTCTTGAGTTGGCTACCCCCAAAATGGGGATTGGGCCTGAGCATATAGATAAATAGATAGATAGATAATTATCTATTAATTTGTTTTTTAGTTTCCTCGCTAGACCTCCATCAAGCATAGAAAAACAACCCCTTTCAAGATAAATTTTTACATTTTTCGATAGAAAAATGTTCCGGCCGAAGACTGGTTCCTTTTAAAATTAGAGGCTCGCCAACGCTCGCAAGGATAAAATCAACACCTAAAGGGCACGAAAGGTCTTAACATTGACGAAGAAATGGGACGAAAGGTCTCAAAATTGCCAAACTAACGGAACGAATGTCTTAAAACCTCAAAACTAATATGCTAAACATGAAAGAGAAGGAGGTCCAGAAAAAACGAGTATTACCCCCTTAACAACCATCTCTTCATCTCCCACCAGGTTTCCCCATCGTGAATGACCCGCTGTACAACCACACAGTGTTCGGCCCCAACAAAGCCAAGGGCGGGATCGTGGACAAGTCTGACGACCAACTGATCCAGGACCTGATAAAGATCCACAACGCCGAGAACTGGCTGGGCATGGACGGAGACGCTGAGTACTCCATGTTTAAGCCCAGAGACAAGACCGAGAATGAGGAAGAAGGTAAGGCATTGCGAGTTTGAATCCCGATAAGTTGTTGTTCCCTAAGCTGCCTGGCCGAACAGCCCCGTCCCGATAAGTAACACCCCGTTCTTAGCATTAATCATCCATTACAAACCCCAATGTACAATCGGGGGTATTAAGTGTTGTCATAGATTCCAGTGGTCTTTGCTCAAAAAGTGTTATTGGTATCTTTATAGTTACTGGGAAAAGTGCTTATCCCTCAGAGTATTAGTAAGTGTCCGAAACTTTGTGAAATATCTGACAACACTTATTAACCTCGACCGTACTTGAATAAACTAATGAAAGGGAGGACCATATCCTTTCATTAGTTTATTCAAGTACATTGGGGTTTGTAATGGATGATAGTTTGTAATGGATAATTAATGTTAAGAACGGGATGTTACTTTTTGGGATACTTTTAAAACTTTGTCATTTGCTGTTCCATCATAAATTTGTTGTTCTTAGGATTGTGATGTGCAATGTACATGGAGTAGGAATCTCCTGATATTTTCACAGGCATTATTAGCGTTTGGACAGCTTTTGTATGTGTGTTTTTTTGTATTGAAAGAGTGTAGAGAGGGGAGAAGGGGTATTGGAGAGAGAGAAAGCTGTTGGAGTGGCTTTGTTATGTGTGTCTAGTCTGTATACGTCATCAGGATGTCTCCTGACTGGGTGCAAACATGTGGAACATTCTAGGACGTACTACCACACCCACTAAATGTCCGCCGTGGCAGGGATTCGATTCCTGGTCTTGCAGATTCACACGTGAGCGTGGTCACCACTCGACCGCCACGGCTCCATACATTTAAAAGTGCTTTATTAAACATACAGTTGTTGACATAGCCTTTTCGCTAAGTACTGTACTCCATGTTTAAGCCCAGAGACAAGACCGAGAATGAGGAAGAAAGTATGGCATTGGTATACTTTAAAAACTTTTTCATTTGCTGTTGCATCGTACATTTTAAAGTGCTTTATTAGACATACAGTTGTTGACATAGCCTTATCACTGAGTACTCCATGTTTAAGCCTTGAGATAGGACCGAGAATAAGGAGGAAGCTATTACACTGGATTCATTCTTATAACTTAATAGTATTGTACAGCATCATACTTGTTCATCTAAGAATATGACACTATATTTTTCATTAAATCTATGGTCGTCAACAATTAAATCTATCTTAACAACATTTTGAAGCTGTATTGAAACTAAGTGAGAAATTAGCACACTGAAAAAATGCTTACCCTGCTTTAATTTTTGTAGGAGGATCGCAGCGCAACACCCCCAGCCCGAAAGAGAAGCCTCCCCCTTCCAGTGTGGCTCCCCGGGTGACCTCTCCCCCGGCCCTGGTGGCTCCCACAGGGTACCCCTCACCCCCCACCATGCCTCCCACACCCTCACCAGTAGACCCACAGCTGTTACACACACAGGAGATGGCCAAGACGCTCAATGGTAAGTTACTACTGTATTGGATTGTTTGTACAGTAAAACCTCACCCATCCAGACTAATTGGGGGAGAACCCTGTCTAGATCTGCCAAAAATTCCGGATCTGCTGAAAGTCCGGATATATATTCAGCCATCCAGACAAATCCGGATGGCTGAAACATTAGTCCAGATATCTAACCTAAACAACCAGATTTAGGTTTCAGCCATCCAGACAAATCCGGATGGCTGAAACATGAGTCCAGATATCTAACATAAACAACCAGACTTAGGTTTAAGCCATCCAGACAAATCCGGATGGCTGACATACAAGTATGGATATCTAACGCTGGATGTAAACAATACATGCGGTAACTTGTATTCGTCTTGTTCGTTTCCGGATTGATTTAAATTTTTCCCAAGCCATCCAGACAAGTTTGGTTGGCTGAAACATGAGTCGGGATCGAAATACCTTATGGATCTCTTTGGTTTCCGGAGCTGAGATCACCGGATGAGCGAGGTTCTACTGTGCCTGTAATGTTGCAAAAAATATAGTCACCACTTCATATAACCCATCAAAAGCTGTAAGATTTGCAATGTTGTGGTACCCTCAGTGTTGGGACTTTTTTTCACCAAATTATCTATTATGAATAGAAGCCACTTTTCCAGAATAAATCAGCAAAAAAAACTACCATAACGGGTAATCAACTTTCTGACAACCTGAAAATTCATAGTCAATATATTCTGTGTAATGTCCTTTTTTATGTACAGTCCATCCTCCTATAACACGAGCTCCTACAACGCGATCCTCCTTCAACACGAGGGGAGGGTCCCGAATTACCTAAACCTCTTATAACCCAAGCCGAAACATATAACGCGAAATGGCCTTGCCGAGTGCTTCAAATCCGGCGCCTCCTCTTACTGCGCGACCCCCCCACCCCACCTACAGCGCGATGATGTCAATGCACACTGGATTTTAAGATGATTTTGCTAATGGATAATGCCCCCTGCCATCCTGCCTACCTGCAAAATCTCCACCCTCAATGCAATGTTTTCTTCTTGCCTCCAAAAACAACATCCTTATCTCCATTTAAAGTGTTATTCCTACAACGCGAAATACCCACAACACGAGGCGCAGTGCCGCCCCTAAACTCGCGTTGTAGGAGGATGGACTGTACGTATATTGGCAATATATAGGGTAGGCAGGGATTTTTTTTATATTATTGAAATACCATATTATTGAATATTATAATGTAAAACTTGCAAAATAAACAAACAAAAACTGGGACGACACAAAATAAATGCATATTCGTCATTTAATCTTTAATTGTTCATTTATGGTATACCGTACAGTAATCAAAAGCCAGAGTATCTCTGCCTTCCTATTTTTGTTCTTGAGTGAAATCCATACCAAGGCTATTGAAAGCTTGAATGCTTAGATATCTGTAACTCCTCTGTCTGTAGACTGGGCTCTCCAATCTCTTTATTCTATATATCTATATGCTCAGGCCCAATCCCCACTTTTCCTAATTTTATTTTTATTTTATTTATTTATTTATTTATTTATTTTTTGAGGGGGGTGGCTAAAGTTTATATTCTAATCAACTCATTTTCCGCAGGTATTGACGGAGTAGTGGGTCGCCCGGAGGGTCGGCAAGAATATGGGTACCAGCCCCACCTCATGACCATGGACGAACACTGCTATGAGTGTAAGGTGCGCTACAGGGACCCCAAACCCAGGGACCTCGTCATGTACCTCCACGCACTCAAATACGCGGTACGTTGTTTTACGAATTGTATTGTTGTGACCCCATTCCTCTCAACTGATGGCCTAAATAGGAAGTTGGAGGTGAAATATTATGCTATAAGTAAGAAACAGGCCAAGTTAGGCTTCATGGGGTGTGAAAGTCTAGGGCATCTACTCTTCATGTCTCATTTACTCAGGAGTTGTAGTGATGGTGTACTGTGTGTATTTTGGTGAGTATTAAGATACCCACTGGTGCGTTAGTTCAGTCTGCAGTCGCCACTTCCTACATTTTGCATACATGTCATAGGGATGTATACAATGTTTGTTTCTTTGTTGTTTTGTTTATTAAGAGTTTTTGAGGAATTTGGTTTAAATACTGACATTATACTGTATGTAGTGCTTGACATCTTACTGGATCTATTAATAGAAATTTTCTTGAACTTTTCCAGATATTTCCAAAAAAATTGCACAAATTGTGAGGCTTATGGCCTTATTGTACTGTAGTCTATGAGAGGTGTATTATGTGCATCTTTATTATCTGTCTTGAATTAATTGTAGATTTTTTTTTATTTTCCAGTATTTTACGGTTATTAGATTTACGATTGTTTACGTTCCTGAAAACCTGATCTTAACCCTCTCACATCCTTATGATGCAGAGGTTGCCAGATTAGCAATAAGAAATAGATTACTCTCACTCTTATAATTACCTCTCCAAAATTAGTTTTCTGCCCACAGCTAACTCAAAGACAACTGCAGAGGTTGAAGTAAATAAACTAAAAGTTTATAAATACCCCTGACGGTAACAAAGGCTTTAAAGTATCCCTAATAGGCTCAAAAATTGCGTCAGGATGTGAGAGGGTTAAATAGAAAAATCATATAGCAAACCCTAAAATTAATGGGGTAAATGGGGATGCGTTCTGGGACCAGCCAAAACCCAAACCCAAACACCTAAAAACCTATAATAATATCGTAAATTGGGGCATCGGAGAGTGAGGGAGACCTGTACTGTATTTTTAATTTGGTAACAGTCTTGATAGCGTAATGCATAAATGCGCGGAATTTCGATGTGAGTATCCTAGGTTCGAGTCCTTGGAGTGCCACATGTATTCGTAGATTTCATTAATTGAGTTTAGAAGTATAGTTGGTTGGTGACAAAATACAATATGATGCAGAGCTACTAACCATAATACAGTGTCATAATTCATATTTTGTCACCAACCAACTTTACTGCTAAACTCAATTAATGAAATCTACGAATACATGTGGCACTCCAAGGACTCGAACCTAGGATACTCACACCAAAATTCCGCGCATTTATGCATTACGCTATCAAGACAGCATGCTATCAGAAGCCACATGTCTGCCATTGTTTGATTACTGTAATTACTAAATATAGTGACCATTTAAATTGGACTCCCTATGTTTATCTTTATGCAATTATAACTATTTGGATTGATTTTTGGATGGAACTTGCTTTTCAATGAATAGTGTATATTGTTTTGTTGTTGATGTATAGAAAAGCATATTCATAAATGTGTGTCCAGAGCTATACTTCCATAATTAGAAATAGGTAAGGCCCACAAATTTTCATGAGCGACTGTATCACATGACTCAAGCACAATGTCTGCAACTGTGAACATAATTATTAATGGCTATTATTTATTTTTCAGGGCCCCGGCTGGCAGTTCGAGACGAAGCTCCCCGAGTGGGCCCACGAGGACTGGGACAATCCTGAGGAGGAGAAGTAAATGGGGTTCATAGGGTCGCACTGCCTTCACAACCCTTCAACTACCAAGAGAGAGATTCCGAGTTGCACTTAACGCCTTCAAGAAACAAGAAAAAAACAGATAATTAAGAAGATAAACAAAAATGATAAGATTTAATTCATGTTTGTGGTACTAAGCTGCCGAAAGGTTGAAGAAGTGAAAATAATATAACTGATAAAATAGATGAGTAATGTTGTAACTGATCATGAAAATGTAATAATAATATAATGATAAAATGAGGGAAACAAACATAATTTGATGAAGATAAAAGGATGTTGTAACTGATCATGAAAAAAGGGAGATTTTTTAATTGTTAAAATGAGGGAAATATATTAAATAATAAATGAAGATAAAAAGGAGGTAATATAATTGTTAATATGAAGGGAACAGAAAATAATATAGGCTATTAAGAACATAAGAAAATGGGAGTTTGCAGAAAGCCGATTGGCTCACACAAGGCAGATCCCTCTCACAGAAGAGATATAAATATTATTGATGAAAAGAAAGGGAAACAAAATCCATATATGAACAAGAAAGCATAGTGTGAAAATGGAGAGTAATAGGAAAATGTTGAAAAGCAATGAACAGAAAATATAGAAGGCAAAACGTGAATAAAGAAATTATTTAATGATGACAATGGATTTATAAAGCATGTGAGGAGTAACACTTTTTACTGACAACCTTAAGTTTAATGTTGTCAATAAAGTGGTCTTCCTCGAATGGTGTATATAGTTGATAGTAAGTGGTATAAAAATGGGAAAATAATGGAAAAGTGCCTATGAATAAGGTTAAAATATCATAACATTGCAGAAAATTGTAATTGTATAGTACCGGTAATTGAAGTGATAATTAACAAAACAAAAAATAAATAAATAAAAATAAATAAAACGGGGTATTATAATGTAAAACTTGCAAAATAGACGCACTAATATATTTTGAAAATGGATGACATGGGATAGAAAATGAAAATGAATTGAGGAAATCATTTAAGAATTGGTGCATTAAGGGAAACTGTTGTTGTTTTGAGGATGACATTTCAACTGTACAGAATCATGATAGAAATATGTAGTATTGGGAAACAAAATAATATAAAAGGAGTGAAAATATTGATATACCTATTTAAAGTTTAGTGTAAAGCAAAGTATAAGTCAGTGAAATTTAATCATATCGAAACTGTTAATTAGCATAACCAGGTAGAAGTGAGAGCAGAAAGAAAATGTAATGATCGAATCTAAACAAATGAAAGTAAATAATCGGAAAGAAATGGAATAAGAAATAAGAAATCAAGTCAAACCGAGGACAAATATGTAAGGTTTGTAGAAATGCTGTATTAGTGAAAGCTAACTCGAAAAGCTGTAACGAGATCAATTGTATATAGATTAAAATGGAAAAATATCATGTTTAACTTACACATTACAGACTGCAACCCAAAAAGAAAATATAAATGTTTGCTGCAAGAAAATAAAAGGACTCTGAATCAGTTCTATCTATGTGCCTGTGTGTGCAAGATGAAGATTGCATGCATAAATCTTCCTGCATTACACACCATTGCATTGAAAAGCAGAAATATGATAAATTGAAATATATTGTAGGCTAGGAATATCAATGGGAAGGTGTGAAGTTAATAAATATTGTTTGAATTCCCTTCTACTTTGGATTTATTACAGTAATACAATGGTAATAAGTTCAGAAAAGCTGTAGAATTCCCTTCGCCTTTTGAATATATTGAATATAATCGTAATATGTTCAGAAACGCTATTGAATTTCCTTCGCCTTTTGAAGACATTAAATTCAATTGTAATAAGTATGGAAAACTATTGAATTTCCTTTGCCTTTTGGATTAATTAATACAAGAGTACCGAGTATCATATGAAGGAAAGAAAAGTTAATAAAATTCCCTCTGACTTTTAGATTGAACGTAAGAAAAGGTATTAAAATTCCCTTCGACTTTTGGATATGAAAGTCTATGAAAGTTCTTGAATTTCCTCTGACTTATCAATTTATGAATGTGATGGTTATATCCGACAAGCGAACCAAAAGACACGCTTGCAAGCAACTGTGAAACACTGTGCATATATTCCTGTAAGGTTTAGATGCAGGAGAGGTGCTTTAAAGAAATACTTGTAGCCTATAGGGTAGACTGGCCTATTTATATGCAGTATTCTAATTAGTGTACAAAATTTATGCAAATAATTCACACATAATTAATAAAAGTACTACCCACAGAAAATAGGTCGAGTTAGATGAATAAACTTGGTATTAATAGGTATGCTAATTAAGGTACCGGTACACATTGATACTATATAGATAATCTATATTATAGCGGTAATTTTATCATTTTTGCAGAATTAGTTCAGTTGCATTGATAAATTTAGTATCAATATGTATGATAGAAAAGTTATATTAACCTACATAACTCAATTACTTTTATAGAATTAATTGGGTTACCTGTATAAATATGGTGTTATTTGTGTACAATAGTTAAGGTATATCTTGACTCTAAATATATTGATCTAACTACCGGCACCTATTTTCTATGGGGGTTTAGTTGACAATATCAGGTACTATTTAGACCACTGTGTACTAACGGCCAAGTCTACCTTAGCCCCTTCAGTACCGGTGACGTCCTTTTCTTTATATTCTGGCAACTATTAGACGATTTAATTCAGCTTAGGAAAGAAGTCTACCCATAAAAAGGCTATAGACTATCTCGACTGATCTTTTTAAATACCATATATCCTTCCTAAGCTTCATAAAATCGTCTAACTGTAGCTGCACTTTAATAAAAAAGACATCAGCGGTAAAGAAAGGATTAACCCTGTACAGACTCCAGGCCCACGAGGTGCAAACAATTCTTGCATGACCATCTTTTATTATCATTCTCTCATGATTTTTACCACTTACACACGAGCGCAGGAACTTAGGGTGGATTATTTTGACCACCAGGGCTCGGATACTCAAAGCGTTTATGACGTCGCATCTTGAAAACCGTTGTTGTGTCTGGTGCCGACAGTACTCAAAACACGTCATAATTGGGTAGAGTAAATTGCGACTACCTTGTTTTTTCGGAGTTTGGGCAAGTTATGACATCGTAGCACATCGTTAGTATGCTGTGACTCTTACGACGTCATAACTTAATTATGACTACCTAGTTTTTCTGAATGTGGGCAAGTTATGATGTCGTAAGAAGCCATAAACAGACTCGTTACAAGTCTGCTATGAGTCTTACTACCGGTACGTCATAAGTTAAGACTGCTCTGATAATCCGAGCCCAGGTTCCTATGCTTCTAAGTTTGTGTTTTTATTCGGTGGCAAAACCGCAATGGCCTGTTATATAAAGTTATTCCAGTGACGAATCTCCCGTTTTTATCACTGCAACTTCTTCAAACCCTTTAGTAGGATGGGTGTCTTTTTCCATTTTGTTCTGGCTACCATTAAGCTCATTTTTACCAGCTTATGAATGACCTCTGAGAATCATAGGAGTAAAAACTATTTTGATTATGCCTTAGCCTGCCTCAGTTACTTCCTAAGCTAAATAAAATTGTTCAATGGCGAGAGTAATAACATGTGAGAATTGGCCTATGCCTTTATTATGATTTTAAGGAACACCCCATTCCTAACATTGATCATCCATTACAAACCTCAATAATGTACTTGAATAAACTAATGAAAGTATATAGTCCTCCCGAGATTCGAACTCGGGACACCACACCCAGAACATAAGCATCTAAACCATTACACCACCAACACAGTTTATGGTTTTGTCATCATCACAAAGGCTTATCCTCACCTGGTTTTTATATTACCATTGTGTCATTCCAACTTAGGAATGACCTCTGGGGATCATAGGGGTAAAAATCTACCTTGATGACTCCTTAACCTCCCTCACGTCCTTCCTTAGCTTACCAAATCATCTAATGTTAGCCAGAATGAAATGACAGGCGTCCTCATCTCACTGAAGCCGTTGAAATCCCCCGTAAGAGTGAGGTTTAGTGTAAGATTCCGTGTAAGATTCTGATAGGTGCTTTCTCTAGGCTATAATGGGATGATACGAGGCAAGTTCTCCAGTCCGCTGTTTTTTAATTGTACGTTTTGGCGACTCACAGCTGTATGCCGAATTTGTTAATTTTTAGGCTGTTATCCTTTGCTCTTGGACTAATTGGTGATAGAAGCTGTCTGGAAGTGTGAAAAATTAAACTGAATGATCGACAAGAAGTTTGGTTTCTGGACATGAGACTGAAGCCGTACTGCTTTTGGACATCCAATTTAAGCTGCTTGTAAAGTGTATGTACAGTTTTCCGCACACATTCTATTCCGTTGGGGTTGCGATAGGCAGCGCTGCACCCACCTCCCCAACCCAACTCCCTCACTCCACCTCCTACCAATATGAGGTGTAGGGAGGGAGGGGGGTTGGGGAGGTGGGTGTAGCGCTGCCAAATCACGACCCCAACGGAATAGAATATGTGCGGAAAACTGTACAGTAAATTAAACACCTCGGTCTGTCAGATATTCACCGAAAGTGGGATGTGTATGTCTGAAATAAGTACCATTATTTTTAACATTGTTCTTAACACCAATAACCCCCAAATGAAATTAATGAAAGCATGTGATTCTCCCAGGATTCGAACCTAGGATATCTCGTACAGAACTTACACACACTAACCATTACATTATCATTATATAACCATATTAATCTATATTTTATTAATTTCACCACAACACCAAACACCTCCAATGAAATTAATGAAAGCATATAGGCTATGTGATCCACCGGGATTCGAACCCGGGTTATCACACACAGATTTTTAAACACTAACCATTACACCACCAGGACGGTTAAAGGTTTATGCACACGCCTACGACTTATTATCCATTCTCGAATGCTGGATATTAATCTAATCATGTTCATATTCCCAACCGCGCTATGGTAGCTTAATGTTTAAGTGAGAGGAAAGAATATTCATGGGACACAGATCATATAGACCGGCCTCGCTACAAAATACACAAAATTAATTATACACCATCATATGGAAGGGGCTAAGAACTGTAACTAACATATTCAGCGTAAAATTGTGCTTCGTCTACATCAATCCTAAAACGGCCGACTGAAAAATTGTTGTCCGAGGAATTACCAGGTTCGAACATAGGTGCCGTAGTTTTTTATCAGGTGCTTTTGGGGTCTCTTTCTTAGAACCAGCTACTGTATGTGTAAGGACCATATGTATAGAGAATAAAGTAAATATAGCCTTCACTTTAAGAATAATAAATCATGCATTTCATACAGTTGAATGTTGATCAGATAACCAACACTTTTGATTGTCATTATTTTTAAGAAACCTATGTCCAATTGACGCTCATATCGATTTTATGTTATTTTGACATAATTTTAACACCTGTAACTATTAAAAAGAATGTTGAACAAATTAACACACTTTTTTATTATGCATTATACTGTACTCTGTTAATTTTATTCATGATGGAAACTGTCATGTCCCTAAAATGATTACTGAACTGTGACTTAATTTTTAATAATATATTGTATCATCAATTATCAAAGCAAACTATTGATTCAAAGCAGTATCAGTCTCTATGAAAACTGAATACCTGTACTGTACTGAATTAATTTGAAGCAGAGTTGATTTTTTTTTTTTATTTTGCAGTTAAGTTATAGGAAATTGGCAACAAGGGGAGGACATTCTTTGCCTTGGAAATCGGCAACAAGGGGAGGAAATTTTTTTGCCTTGGTAAGATGATCCAAGCAGAGATTAACACTTACGCTGCGGGCATATTTACGCCTATTTCCACCATATTAGGGCTCATTCAGGCACTCCTGATTAATTAAGCACGTGTTTGAATGCAATAAAATTTATTCAGCCAAAAACTAGAAGAAAATAGCTTCAAAATGACACTAAAACGAGCTTCGTAGCTCGCTGGCTTCACACGCAGATCTACCATAGACATTTGCTAAAATGGGCAATTATCGCTAATGTCGCGCTACATTTGCCTTTGGCAGTGCTGTATAACTCGCAAGAATATGGCTCATACTCCTCAGTGCACCAGCCGGCTGGCTGTTGGAAGGACGGGTGCCCTGTCGCGCTCCCGCTCCCTCGCACTAGATTCTACAGGCTTTAAGAGGCTTTAAAAGTCTGTAAATTGCTGTAAATTGCCATGGCATTCTGGAACGTCTCCCGCAGTCAATGGGTTAGTATTATTTTTTAGACAGTTGCACGCACTGAAACAGAAGGTATTGATATATACCTGTATTAATTTATCATCATCGTTTATATTTCCTTTCTTTGAAGTTTTATAATAGTAAGTAACATATTTTGTTGTTTATTTCTTGCCTCAGCTCAGTAATCAAGATACGAACATGACAATTCACCCCTAACTGAAATAAACAGAGCATAGTGTTCGATCACAAGGGCAGCAGGGTGATAACGTTTTCTTATTTTGTAATGATGCGATAATTCAAGCAGTGCCCAATTCTCGCAATGGTCACCTTTCTGCGAGTTCAGCAAAGGTCCATAGATTTATTTATTTTCTCTCTTTATCTTGAGTCTGGGTGTTAGGTTTTAGTATGTATGTATGTGTTTAGGCGATTCCTTTTTTCCGAGGACGATTAGTTTGTAAGACTCCATGCTTGATAATTTCCTACGTAAATTTTGGCAATAGTTACTTAGTGAGGTCTCTCTCGGGATGCCTTATTTGTTGTATGTACACTTGACCAAAAAACAATCTTTACACTAACGCTCTAAACATTCTGAAAGTGGGTCGAAATCTTATGATAATACCTCACAGACGTATGTTTCACCCGATTCATTCCGTTCACACTAGATTATTTACAGCTCACCAGTGTAAGGATTGATTTTTGGTCGAGTGTACATGTTTTTTACTACAGACATTAGCCTGAAGTTTCTTAGTGGCACAATTAGTTAACTGCAGTGTTCCTTTATATATCATTCTTCTTGATGTTCATAGGTATATATATGTACGATAATTTTAAAAGGGCTAATGCATGATAGACGACGTATGAAGAGCTACTGTTGGCGAGAGAATAGATTGGTTACTATAGGTAGCGCCAACGAACTTGACAATAATTTTGATCTCCTAACTTCTTATAACTCGAAATGAATGAAAGCAATCGGGCTGACGATTCTATCATTTAGAAAGAGTCCACCAGGAAATAGATGTGGATATTTACAGCCAGTTTGCTCTAGGCCCTTTTGAGTTACAGAGAGGTCAGGGATCAAGATTATTGTCAAGTTCGTTGGCGCAACCTATAATGATATCACAAGTCATTAAGAGATTTTATAGGCAAGATTATATGATATACGTATACAAGCAGATTCTCAAAGTATTTAATGAAAAATTTGACGACATGCATTTCTTTAATTATTATGAAAACCATAAAACTCCATACATAATGACATATTTAATCAAATCTTAAATCATACCCTGAAGCTTTACAAAACAAAAAAATCATTGCTTGAGGGAATCTTTGAAAACAATTAATAATATAGTACGTATTACATTTTCTACCAACCAATGATGTAAAAGTCTTTAAAGTAAATTAATCTAATAATTCTGTGTAGCAATGCCTAATTCACATCTCTTGCCCACCATCCTGTACTCAGTCCATGTTACCGGGTGAGAAGCTGTCATGTTCTTCTCTTGATTACCTTGCTGTGACTTGGCTTCAATAATAGAATACATCATCATCATTTACAAAAACATCTAAGACCATTACTAAAACAGTCTGTTGATATAAAGTAAATATATATGTATATATATATATATATATATATTGGGGGAGGTGATAGCACAGTGGATAGCGTTGTGGATTGTAGACCTAATGGACCTCAGCTCGAATCTACGCCAAACGTCATATAATTGGCATGCTCCAATTTTTATGACAGCCGTGACTTGATAATAAGACTTGCTTCACACATACGTTTATTCCCATGCAGAAACGACACGCATGGGAAAAATGTATGGCATTCACATGAACATATAATTTAAGCATTGGAGGTTCCTCAGATGCTCTGGCTTCAAAGGTAATATATGAGTTCTCCTAGCTGTCACGATTGTATGAAGGATCCGACTGTAACTACAATATAATTCCAACACACCAGGTGTGAAGCAGATCAGCAATGCAAATAGGAGTTGAGTAGGCATGTGGCATGACATTTCTCTCAATACATTTGAGTGAATTGTCCCAATTATCATCTCTATTTCTATCCCGCCCGCGCATCTCATATGCGGGAAAAAACGCTCATATGAAGCAAGCGTAATACTGTATTGGAATAATGCAATAATTACAGTATGAAGTACAAATGTAGTAGTTTCTTATTCTGCCATCATCAGAAATTGGCTACTAGGGAATGAAACTTCTCGCCCGGTCAAGATGAACAAAGTCTAAGTTAATGCTCGCTGTTGATATGGTGCAGACAAGCCCTTTACAATAGGCTATGGTGCTGCCAAATGAGGTGTGGTGGTGTATCTCGGCGGGATGTTCAAAAGTTGTGTCCGGCTTTTATTACTTCAACTTTATTTTCCTCTCTTGATAGCAAAAAAAATACTCTGACAAGTGAGCCTAGTTTGATTATAGAGGCGTCGTTCGTATGTGTTAAGGAATTATATATAAACTTTCTTGATAGCTTAATGCATAAGTGCGCGGACTTTCGATGTGAGTATTCTAGGTTCGAGTCCTTGGAGTGCCACATGTATTTGTTGATTTCATTAATTGAGTTTAGAGGTGAAGTTGGTTGGTGGAAAAAACATAATAATTTATAATAATGTCAATAAAGCACTGCATTAGAGTTGCCACCTTTCCAAAAATCACCATTGCCAATTACAGTATACAATATAACCTGCTAATCAAAGTGCAATATTTTCCAAAGTGTATTTAACACCTCGGTATCCAACTTATACTCGATCTTTATAAAAAAAAAAGAGGTGGTAAGGCAATTATCCTAACTAAATACCATTATTGAGACATGGATCTCAATTTGTCTTTATTTGTGCGAAAGAGTGAATTAAATTCCAGATCATTTACCTTATCTACGCTGTGTTGATATTAGTGATCTTAATGTTAGAGATATAATAGAAGTTGAAGTTATGGAAGTAGGCCTCGACGATTGAGCAAGACTGTACTGTGTGTTGCAGGGCCATCTTCAGGGAGAATTCGGGCACTTCTCTTTAGTTAGCCATCATTTTGTTTAACGTAAAGTTTCTTCCGAAAATGCAGTTCAGTATACAGTAATGTCCCAGTTAATAATTATTTTCCTTATGAGTGAGTACATTTAATTGATAATGTTAGATCAGATTGAGATACTTAACCCCTTCTGTACTGGCGACGTCCTTTTAGTTTTATTCTAGCGATATTTAGACGATTTTGTGCAGTTTGAGAAGATTCTGTGGTAGTAATATTATTAAGTGAGACAGTTCGAATCCTATTAATTTGCTGGAGGCCCTTTGTCAACTGAATAAAAGTGTCTAATAGCAGCCAGAATACAGTTAACAGGACGGCACCGGTACTGTACGGGTCAACATACTTTTGGTAAGCAATATGGTGGTTACTGTAATAGTTATTGTATAAGTCTCCCAAAAGATGGCACTGGTGTATTGCTCTCTTTTGGATCTACATACTTTGCTGTTTAGGAATTGAATTTGATTATTTTAAAGAGTCGTAATCTAATTTTCTGATTTTACAGGAACTATATATTGGAACAATGCATGAATTTGGATAGACACCATTGATATTTGTTTTTAAATATGTGAATTAGCATCAAGTAACTTTCATAATAACACTTGGTATTGAACATGGAAAATCACATACTATATTGAGAAAGGGAATGAGCTGCTCGAATCCAATGTTTAGAAACGCATACTGTACGTGTTAAGTTCGCTTCACCCCAAGCTTCCATTTTGCGTTCAGGTTCATAAAATCGCCGCATTCAGTATTAAGGAACACGTATTAGATTATCAACCGTATATGTAGCAATTATAAATGCATAAGGGTGTTATATACAAACATATCCTTACTACATCAATTTTTAATAGAGGGTGAACGTAGCCACATTGTCACTATACTGTAGGTAGCGCCAACGAACTTTACAATAATCTGGACCGCTTAACTTCTTATAACTCAAAATGAATGAACGCAATCGGACTGACATTTCTATCATTTAGGAAGGGTCCAACTGAAAATAGTTGTGGAAATTTACAGCCAGTTTGCTCAAGGTCCTTTTGAGTTACGAAGAGGTCAGGGATCGAGATAATTCTCAAGTTCGGTGGCTCTACCTATAGTATTATCTGCGATATTCATTGCACTTTGAAAATCATGTCTTATGGCCATTTTATTAAACCATGGTAAGAGCTTTCCCTATGACCTTTCCCAACCCAGATTGACCCTTATACAGATAAACGATAAGGGTCAATCTGGGTCGAGAAAGGTCATAGGGAAAGCTCTTACCACGATTTAATAAAGTGGCCCTTATATATTTTGGCCTTAAAGGTTGTTTTAGCATGTTATCAAGGTATATATATTTTATCAACCTGAATAAGAGATGGGAGGAATAAGAACTATGTTTTCTGGTAAAACATTAGCGTATTTCCCGCCATATGAGAGAGACACTTGATTTGTTTTGGCTAGCTTATAATATGGTAGGCCATAGACTACAGTAGATCTGGACTGGACACGAAAATGGAACTTTGCAGCAAGGGACCCAAAATCGGAGAACGAACCCCCAAGTTTGCACCTCGAAACCGCAAAAATATCACATATTCGCGGTTTCGAAGTTCGAAAATAGTTCGTTTTCCAATTTTGGGTCCCTTCCTGCAAAGTTCCATTTCCGTGTCCAGTCCAGATCTACTGAAGTCTATGGGTAGGCCTATAGGGATATATTTACTGTGGAATATAGTTTGAGAAATTTACAGAAAATGCAGTAAAGTACAGTACTTCATTACTAAGTGCAATTTTTGAGCATTAATAAGGCCTACCCATTTGAAGCATTGAACCTTTAAAGCCAAGTGTTGAAGTATTTGGAATACAATAAAGTGTTGCATTGTCTTTGTTTGGGTTCAATACTGATGCAAATAACAAGTGTGTCTAAATGTGACGGGAAATATGTACAGTATTACAATTCTGTATGTTATTTTGTAAGCTAAACTGAAGTAATTATAACATACTCTTTCTGTTATGTTAAGCTGATGTAGTGTAATAATTAATGGCTTTCCGCTCCCCCGATACAAACACAAAGTGATCGCGCCGTGCCGTCTCCACCCCTGCTAGTCGGGAGGTGATTTTTGTAGTGTACTGTACCTAGTGGACTCGCTTGGCACATTGTTAATAGCACATGTTAACACACAAGATAAAAAAATATATATATGGATTCAGATTTACAACTCCTCGATGACATTTACATACATGAAATAATACCCTCACATTCTCAGATTACATTTTCTCAATTACATTTACGTGAAACTTTACCGTCACATTCTGAGATTACATTTCCTTGATTACATTTACGTGAAACATTACCCTCACATTCTCAGATTACATTCTCCCAATTAAATATACGTGAAACTTTACCGTCACATTCTCAGATTACATTTCCTGGATTACATTTACGTGAAACATTAACCTGCAATTCCTGGATTATAGTTACGTGAAACATTGAATCTATATCACCCCTCCCCCCCCAACGCAAGATATTTGGTAGCGTGAAACGTTCTACTCATTGTCACTCTCTAGGTTATGTAGAGATCGAAGGTAGGTGTATTTTTGGAATGCCTTCGACGAACTGTATATGCCGCTGTATTTCTCTCGGTTGTATCTGTTGTATTGATTTATTTATCATTCTTCGGTTATCTCTCGCATTTCTGTTGATTCATAACTGCTGTACAAATTATTCGACTCATTTCCCCTCTTTTCATGACTCATAATATGCGATGTGTACATAGAAGAATATTGTAGATACTTGTTGAATGAGTAGCTTTCAGTCACTTCCCCTCCAATTTACTGTACTGATAGTCATAATAGGCAGTCAAAGCTTTTTATCATAATAGTCAAATAGTCTTCATGATAGTAGCATAGCCTTAGCGTTTCCGTAGGTGTTGACTAGGTGATGTGCGTTTGTTTTAGCTGTAGCCGTATTTTAATAACTCTTCCGTTAGCACCATGTTTAAAGTCAGCTGTTTTGATACGCTATTGGAACCACAAAGAATTGAAATATGAAAATGTTGAAAATGTTTGTGATATTATTAAGTTCAATATGTACTAATAATAAGGAGAAGCCCCATGCATATTTATATAAAGTAAACTGTATATGTACAGTATATATATATATATATATACTGTATATACCGGTATATATATATAATATATATATATATATATATATATACTATAGTCAGAACACAAACCAATGGCTCGTTTCCAGTTAATGTCAGCCCCACCCATGTAATTTAAGTACTTAATTAAATAACTAGTACATTAGGGAGCAGAGTGAAGGAGGTTTAACACGAGTGCTTTGTGTGTCAACTTTATCTTTTAGCAACTGTGAACTGGCAGCATCTAAATTGAACTTCTTTCTCCTTTCATTTAAAATAGCATACCTTCAGTCTAATTGCCGACCCTGCTGCAATTTCATATTCATTAACCCCTACTGTACCGGAGGATACAGTAATAAAAGTCCCCCCCAGTCCCAAGCAATGTGGCCAAAATGGCAAGATAGAACAACCTTCCACCCCAAGAGATGAAGGAATACTGGCTCTCTCATCCGTCAGAGGGTTGGATATAAGCTGAGAATAGTTGCCATATCGAGAGCAGTGCTCAAACGGTTGTGGTACCAGGCACAGCCTGATACAGGCAGTTACAAGGAAAGTACATTACTGACGGCTCCCAGCCGTCGCTGGGACTGGGGAGTGACTTATCTACTGATGGCTGGGAGCCGTCGCTGGTATTGGACGGGTTAGCTCTGGTCAGCTTGTGTTAATTCCATCTTCTATAAGAACTTTTGTTGATTAAGATAATCTGCCCTCATTAAGATAATCTGCCCTCATTCTAGTTGCTAATTTCAGTGCAACTATTTCGTTATCTTTCAGTTCAGCTTTTACAATAAATCTGTCATCTAAAGTAATCTATCTTCAGTGTATAGTTGGTTTATATCAGCTGTTGGTCAATTGAATCACTTTGCAACTGATTTCTCGATACTTAATGGAAAAATATGAATCCACTATGTCTCTGTGTCGTATTAATGCCAATGTTCACATACAACAACATATTTTGCTACATAATCTCCATAATATCTGAGTAACCAAGATAGTAACATCACAATTTACCCTCAGCTGGAAAACAATTGACTATAGTTGTCGATACCTGTGCATAAGAGTCCCAAAATATTGCCAGAAAAAAGTTGCTGAGCTAAAGTTGCCGGGAATAGCGCTCGTGTGCATACTTATAATGTGCTGTAGTGTTGTGAAGTTCGATGCTCCTGCCAACGTTTACATCCTATATTCTGTTTACGATATCTAAGATTAATGTGTAGGCCTGCAGTATTTCAGTCACATTCCTCTTCGCATGATATTTTTGCTAGGGTAATGCATAAATGCGCGGAATTTCGGTGTGAGTATCCTGGGTTCGAGTCCTTGGAGTGCCACATGTATTTGTTGATTTCATTAATTGAGTTTAGAAGTAAAGTTGGTTGGTGAAAAAATATAATAATTATGATACAGTACTGTAAATGTTCTGTTGTTGGGTTGCTGAATTAAAAATAATATGGCCATCATTTAAAATCATAGCTAATTTGTATCTCAACTTACTGAAATTCCAATTGTTTTATCCCCATTGCCAGTATAATTTCCATGCAGTGCTGGATTAAATTAAAATGTAAAACTTGCAAACTAAACAAACCAAAATTTGGACAAAGACAATATAAAGGCAAAATAACTAATCAAAAAAGCATAACTTACAATCCTAATCAGTTGGTAAAGATGGAAATATCCTAGGCAACATGCAGTCCCTGGAGTGAAAGATCTTGCGTATGGTGGATATTCATGCGACAAGGGGATAACAAAGGAAAGCAAGAAGCATCAGAAGACAAACAATGAATCTGAAGGTTACACAACTTCTCACTAACTGTCTTGATAGCGTAATGCATAGTGCGCAGAATTTCGATGTGAGTATCCTGGGTTCGAGTCCTCGGAGTGCCACATGTGTTTGTTTATTTCATTAATTGAGTTTAGATGTGAAGTTGGTTGGTGTAAAACACATAATAAGGTTGTTGGTGAAGTTTTGAATCCAGCTGTACTGTCATGGCCAAAAATCTTGAAGTATTTCCGCAACTTTGGCTTAATAGTTAATGAAGAGAAAGTCAGGCAGTACAGGATCATATTTGGGTGTGCCTGTAGTTTGTATTTATTATGTAAAACTTGCAAAATAAACAAACCAAAACTTATACGAACACAGTAAAAAGACAGATTCACATGAGTGGCCTTACTGGCAATTTTTATCACCAACTCACTAACTCTAACTCTGGTCCGACAGCTTTTGAATATATCTTCTTTAATAATTCTGTCACCTAAAATAGTTGTATCGTCTATTCACCGATATCGCAGTGCAGTGGTGTCATAATGCTGCCATAATAAAATCACCCTAATACAATTTAACAGTACCTTACTTCTAGTCACTGATATTAGTTCAAAATAATCTCCAAGTACATTATTGCGATAATAATGTTACCCTTCAAAAGTTCCCGATAAGCACTCGTCTAAATCCTAGTACAGGTCTCCCTCGATTTACGAATGGGTTACGTTCCTGAAAACCCGATCTTGAATGGAAAAATCGTAAAGCAAACTCTAAACTTAATGGGGTAAATGGGGATGACGCGTTCTCGGACCAGCCAAAACCCAAACACCTAAAAACCTATTATAATATCGTAAATCAGGGCATCGGATAGTGAGGGAGACCTGTAATCCCCATGAAAATAAAAGTTGGCAGGAGCAGAACCGAACTAACTCGGAGGGATTTATATTCTGGGCGCAATTTTCCAATGGATTAGTTAGCATTGTGGTCAGAGTGAGAGGATATAATCAGGAAGGTAAGGAACCTCAATTACTTAAAAATATAGAAAAACACATGAGTAATAGCTACACATGTTTGTATTATGTATGTCAAAGTTGAATTTGTACTTAAGATTTAGAAGTTATATGTGTTATATGTGTTGCAAAATTTTGAGGTTCCTCTCCTGCTGATATTGTTAATCGTTTCAATCATATGATGACAATTTTCACTTAATCTAACTATCTCCAGACAGCTTATACAACTTTGGAGGGATTTGTCAGACTTGAAGAGTTGATTGAGATCATTTTTAACCATTTGATTCTCTGAGGTCCTACCTAAGCTGAGTAAAAACGTCTGGAGGTAGCTGTAATAATGTAGAAATTGGCGTGATCTAATTCAAAGGGTTTATATATTGTTGGCTCTGACCTATACAGTAGGGAATATGGACCATGTTTCTGTTAGTTAGCTCAACACGCATCATCTGTTTCATTATTTCTCAGTTAGGAACGGTGCACTATAAAAAAAAGTTCTCTAAGGATGTGTATAATGTAATGCAAATTTTCATGGTAACATTTTTATATTGGTGTATATTACAGTATGCAGAAGAAATAATCATAAGCTTATAGTATGACATTGAATATACAGGAATAGGAAGAAGATATGATGTTGATTTAATTTATTTATTAAGAATAATATAAACATATAATTGTGAACATATAGGTATACAGTAATAAACAAAATATTATGATCTTGATTAAAATGCAATGATAAGAACTTTTTATCATGATATTCAATAAAAGATATGTAGTAATAGCACAAAAGAAGAAACTATTGAGTGAACCATACCTAACCGAGAAATGACAATATTGGCGCCCAGGAGAAATCGGCTCTGTTTTAGCAAAGGAGCCGCCGCGCGCCTGCTCCCAAGTAATACATGCCTTCCCGACTTTTCTACTGGTCTCTTGAGCCTTATACTGAGAGGATTCTTGGTAACAAAGCTCTTTCTTGAACTGTGCCTTAGAACATTTTTTAAAGCCACGCGCCCTACGCCAAGCCAGCCCTATCGTGTCCGTTATTAATTGGGGAAGCTAAAACAACAAACTTTTCTTTTTTATGTCTAGGAGCTGCCATGACGCCTATAAAACGAGGCAAGGTGTTAACAAAGTTTTTTATTTATATTCAACTCTGACATTTATGTCTTTCACTTAGATAATTGTTTTTTATAACTGTATTTCTTTATTATACCACACACTAAACTTTTTTCATGAGAAATTTGTGTCATAATATAACATTGAACAGCATATACTGTATATCCTATAATTGACAAGAAGCCACTAGTATTTATGGAATGCAAAAGTTCTGGGATTGAGGGAGATTATGTTCGTCTGTTTGAATTTGTGTTGGACTGACAGCAAAGGTGATTTTATTTTTAAAGCATTCAATTTACTACGCCAACTCGCATCAGGGGACGATGAGTGCAGAGCCCGCTGGGCTGAGTACTTTGAACAGTTGTGTATGGCCAGTGCCCCCAACGGACAGCTTCATCCAGTGAATGTCCAACCTCCAGTGCCTAATCCGCCAATTAATGAAGACCCTCCCTTCCTTGCCAATGTAAGGGAGGCTGTGGCTAAGCTGATGGGTGGGTAGGCTCCTAGTACTGTATTTGTGGCATTCCTGGAGAACTGCTGAAAGCTGTGGGTGAGTCCATGGTCCATGGATTTCATGCTATCCTGACTGCTGCATGGCAGACAGGTACCATTCCTCTTGACTGGAAAAGGGGTCTCGTCTCCCCTATCTGGAGAGGGAAAGGGCACCGACAGGACGGCAATAACTACCGTGATATCACACTGCTCAGTATTCCAGGTAAGTTCTTTGCCCATATTCTACTGAAGCAAATTCGAGGTCACCTGCTAAATGAGCAGAGACCTGAGCAATCTAGATTTATACCCAATAAGTCAACAATTGACCAGATTCTGGCACTCCATGTTCTCGTTGAATGCTGACATGAGTTTCCAAAAGTGATGGTTGCAGTTGATCTCAAGAAGGCATATGACTCAGTACACTGACAGATGCTCTGGGAGCTTGCGGCTATGTGGGATTCCCACGGCAATTATTGACCTGGTGTCTGGACTTTATACAGGAACAGAGAGTGGGGGAGCATCCCCTTTCTTCCTTGTGAATTCAGGTGTGAGATAGGGATGTGTTCTAGTACTCACAGTTTTCAAAATATTTATATATTGGTTACTGGGCCGGACAGTTGAGCAGAGTCGCTGCCGAGCAGACATCAGCAATTTCAAGATCACCGATCTTTATTTTGCAGATGACGCAGTGATTCTAGCAGAGATGTTGGGTGGTCGCAGATTGGCTCTCAAGGCACATACATGAGGAGTCGAAGCTGCTGGGTCTCTTGGACTAAGACCAAAGTCCAAGCATTTTTTTTTTTTTTTTTTTTTTTTTCTATATTCCAACTACTCCCTCTCGGGCATAGGCTGAGAGCCTGTACATTCCACCGCTCAACACGGTGAAGCCCGTGAGGTCTTGTTCCAGTCTGGGGAGTGAGACATGTGAAGCAACCATCATGGCTCGAAGCAGCTCCATCTCTGAAGCGGCCGGTTGCTTCGCTCAAGTGCTTCACAGTCTCACCCTCCAGACTCAGACCCTCACTCTCAGAACGCCACCTATTGAGCAGTGAACTCACTAGGCATTGTCCCCCTGTAACATATTTTGAATATGGGAATATTCATACAGTGTTATTTAATCAGGGAACAATGAGGGTATTTTTTTGGCATTTCGGTGGGCTTTGTGGTAATGCACTGATACTAGGTACAGCACAAATTCAATCCCAATAATATCTTCCCATTGACATATCGGGATTTGAACCCGGGTCCATTGGATTACCAATCCAGTGGCATGACCACTCCACCACACCTTGGTGACTTATCGAATGATGCAGTGCAATCTGTAGTAGTAGTCGTTCCCTAAGCTACCTGGCCGAACAGCCCAGGGTGCAGTCTGTTCATGCACGTGGTGAGGACTTGAAGCTCCTGGATAAATTTACTTATCTTGGTGTGATCCATAAAAGTAGTGAGTTGGGCATCACCTCGGCTTAGCATATGATGTTATGGATTCACTCAACAAAAGTTGGTTGTATGACGTCGATACCTGTGAAGAAGGACGAAGATGCGGATCTTCAAGACAATGATGCTCCTTGTCTTATTATATGGATTATTATGTTCTATCCAACAACTATGAGACATGGACACTTAACAGTGAGAGGAAGATAGAGACACCACTTGAAACTAATTCAAGATATATTAGTTGCATAGTCCGTGAATGCCAACTTCGGCCTTCTTGATGCTGACCCTGCTCACCAGGTGGTCTCTACAGAGGACAACCTAGGAGACCTAGGGAAAGACTATGGAACTCATGGCTGAGACAAGTCGACTAATCTTGCGATGGGATACTCGATATGAGCCAGGCAGATGTCTGGAGTCCCGTCCGGGGGGGGGGATCCCCTGGAGTGGAGTCAGAGGGTGAATGCGGCTATGCGCTATTACAGCGTATGCCCCCATTGATTGATTGATACACAATACAATCTCCCGATCCTATTTTCAATCTATAATCTTCTTGCAAAACCCCCTACATTATGCTGTCTAAGAGCAGCCTTCTGTGGGTCCCACTCATAGATATCTAATACTTATCTATGGTCCCACTATGTAAACATAACTGTGAATGAATTAACCCTATCAGCATATTTTATGCCTGATAACTTTGGTTCATTAATGATTATACACACATAACCAGGCTAATATTCATCATTTAAGTGTTTTCTAAACAAAAAAACTAACAATATCATGAATATATCCTAACAAGTGGACAAATAAACTTTTGTTACTATTTATTACTTGATATTAATGGTGGGACAGTTACACCAATTTTAAAAATTCCCGCCATTCGATCAACACGAATATATTGCTTATGTAGAAATTTTATCGCTATATCTACATCTAATTTACTTTGATCTAGTTCTATAATGGGTATTATTTACATCTAGCGATGTGAATTGTATCTGTATTCTGGATAATTGATTCAGTTTAGCAGAAATTATGCCAATTTTCTTTTGATACTGGATTTTCTACTATCTAGCGACATTTTGAGAAGTAACTTAGCGGTCTTGTTTGGTTGGTAACTGGCATCTGTCATAACAAAAAGGAGTTCATCTTTATTTTAGTGTGATTCTCCTACAGTATACAGTATTTCACCAAGGAAAATTGTGGTAAGTATTTATCTTCGTAATTTAAGGTAATTTTGGTAATATTGCAGTTAATGGCCTACATAAAAACTAGGGGGTTTCAGTGATTTGTTAGGCTATAGCCTAGCCTAGCCTAGCCAATTATTCCTCCAATTTTGAATTTGTTTGTTTTTCTGGGTAATTCTGCATAACTACTACTCCTGTTATTTTAGGTTTTATTTATTTTCTATATGTATTTTAATGCATTGTAAGTGTGTATTTTATTGTTAGAAAGTGCGGAAAGCACTTTTTATTAGCATTTGCATTGTTAATTGTAATTATTCAGATACCCCAACAATCTAGGAGTTTACTCGATATAGTCAACTTTGAAAAGACATTAGCCTAACCTAACAACCTTACCTAACCTATCCTAGTATTATGGGTGGGGGCTGCCACCCCCACACCCCCGCTGATTAGGTATTAAAACCATACAAAATTGATGGGATAAAGTCTATGGTGTTTACTCTGCAATCTTCAGCTTTGGCTGTCTATAACAGGAAAGTACCATTAAAAATGTACGGACTTCTTGTAGGTTAAGCTCCACTCTGATTGGCTACTAAACATCGGGGAGGAGCCTCCAAGGAGGCTAGAATGTAAACAAAATGTCCTGGACTTGCTGTACAAAAATAACTCTGATAATGTTATATGGGAGTAAAAATCAAATTGACAAAATAAGAAAAGTAGCACTTATCCGCACATCAGTAAGGTCCCCTGAGTAAGGTAAGAGCAAAACAAAATAATTCCACGAGACAGGAATCCCGTAATCGAGGAGTAGTTGTTCTGCAGAATAGCCCAGGGTTTTCTCAACCAGACGAAAATCTATGCAAACACAATGAGAACACATAGGCTAGGCCTAGGCTATAGCCTATCCCAGTACTGTACTACTAGGATATACTGTACTACTCCTATCCTACCGTAACCTAGGCCTAACCTATCTAGTTATTCATGTTGGGGTTTGCTACCCCCATTGACCCAAACTGGGGCCAGTTCAGTGTTCACGTCCCCGGGTCGCTCCCTTTCAGGGGGAGCGAGGTGGGGGTAAAATAAAACTTAATAAAGAACGTAGCATGACATAACCATCAAGCCTAACCTAATTGTAAAGTCGGTGAAAATAGGCTAGCCTAGACAGACCTCGGATGCGGAAATACCCTGAGCCGACCAGGTCAAGTGGGATATCTCTATTGGTCTAACTGGTAAGGTGTCTGCCTCACACCCAAGGGTCGAGAGTTCGTGCCCCCACCAGGGCTTGATATTTTTGTGAGGCTAGGCCCTATTTCCGCATTTAACGAAGTTTAGGTGTGTTGGTAAAATTGTTCAAATGGTTGAGAGTAAGATCGGAGCTCCATAAATCCTCTTTCGGGTATGGTGTAAAATCCTATTCCTACATAATCACCTAGGCTTAGGCCTATCACAAAACAAAACAAAATAAGAATTCCGTTGACACCTCTTATTGTCAAAATAAAGTCATCCTCGCTAAATTGATCTGTCATATCACTTCCCCATTTTTGGATGGATGTAGTTTCTGGGTGTACGGTCGTCATGTTTACATGGGCGATCTCCGCGGTTAACTTCGCGTCTATTTTGACGGCGATTCTTGGGTTATTTGCCCCATACTGGCAACATATATGATGACAATATGTCATGGGGGGGGGGGGGGGAGGGATGAGAGGGGGCAAAGCCCCCCTCAATATATTATTGTATCCGAAGGCAATCAAAATAGACGGGAACATGATGGCAAGCGTCTGACGCCAATCCTCATAGTGTAAACAAGGCTGGCAGTACGCCCGAATTCTACATTCTGCCCCCAATTTTTAGTAGGCCTACGGTAATTTACTATAGCCTATGCCTTAAGATACACTATATTTTCGACGGAAATGCTATTAAGAAAAGTTGTTAACAATTATGATGAGATTCGGTATATTCATAGCATACATAGCCTACAAGATTAAAGATCGCTTCGTCCATAGTGTGGTTATAGTTTTGCATCCTAAATGGCGGCATTCCAGGCATTTCTGTCCTGGGGTGCCTCTGTTTTCAAGTTCATTATTTTGAGATCGGAGCGGAATACCTGATCCTACGCCTTGCTAGGTCTACCCCTATGTGCAGCTCTCCCCTCGTTCACAGTCCGTCATTTCTTCACCCATTTCTGATCATCCATTCTCTCACGTTTAGCTTCATGTAGTTTACGAGTTGACTTGGTACACATCTTATCAGTCATCAAGGCTGGGAGGTTGATCAAATAGCCTTATCATCCCTTATGGCATTTAGCCTAAGCCTCTGACAGACAGGTAGATAGGGTTCTGGGTTGGCTGGAAGGTTTTAGGATGATTGTGATATTACTATTAGTAGCTTTTTGTCATTTATAATTATAGTCCTACACATACAGTAGTACTTATATAAACACTACGGTCAGTCTATTTTTGCACCAGTTCATGACATTCTAAGCTGTTTTTTATCAATTATTTTGGTTTTCATTTCTATTACAAATCCATATCCCTAATTGGGGATGTACTCCCTGGGACTTCCATGTTGGTATGTAAATTAAGATTTTAGTGCCAATGTGAAGGTCAAGTTAATTAGAAAAGATTGAGTAGGGTAACCATTAAATATATTTACAACTTTCTAGAGGACACTTGTAATATAATACCGTGAGTTCAGCTAAAGGACAGACAAAGGATTATGTTATTAATACAGTACCGGTACAGTACATAATTTGTGCACCATTGCCTCCTCCTCTCATATCCCCTCCGTGCTCATTGAAGGTGCTGGTATAAATCTAGATGACGGGAGCGTGGTACCTATTATGTCGCACAGCGACCATTGTTGTTACTCATTCTACAGCCATCTAGTTGCCACTATCACCACATGTATGCATATTTTCCGAAGTAGAGTTATTTATGCCTGAATTTTCTTTGTCAGTTTTATAATTTATTCAATTAACTATTGGATAGACTAATTGATAAACTGCCTACAATTGACATCAGTACCAGCTTAGACTGGTGTTATTTTGTGCGAATTCAGAGAGTCTAGCGTGAAATGTTGCTTTGTGCGCCATCTGTAGGAAACTATGGTTTTAATGGGTAGCCTTCTAGCACCAGCTATTGATTGCTATCCAAGTTTTGTTGTCTTGAGTTACCTAATCAACCCAAGGCAAAAATATTGCAAAATACTTGGATTATCGCCCGTGCAACATTGTCGTCAGGAACAATTTCTGAACCCCGCTCCCACCATCTAGACATTTATCAAGGTGCTCATTTGACCCCGGCAGTCTCCTAGCGGTGGGTTTGTTTACATCTCGTCGCACCGGGCTGGCTCAGGTGTAGTGCGTGTCGGGCCGATCGTAGCCTTGGGGTCCACACATCAGTAGGGCTGTTGTACGCGAATATAAAAGAAATTGGGTTATGATGAAGTTAATGTTGACAATTGTACCGTATCCGAGGTCTGATTTTTGAGATTTTGGTCGCTAATAATATCTTTGTCTGAATAGTATTATGTATGATTTTATTTTAGGTCTGATTTCTAAAATGTTGATGCCTATTATTTGTCAATCTGATTTTATATATTTCAGTAGGCTACATATGATTCTAAAATGAGATCTGAATTTTAAGGTATTGATGTCTAAGATTACCGGTATTTGGTTTGCATACAAATTCTATGTTAATTATGTTTTGAAAATACTATAGCCTACTGTACTTTACTACAGACACAGGAGAATGCAATTGTGTGGTTGATATATTTCTAGTTTTTCTTTATGAATGTTTGCCAATTGTAAATATACAACCAAATACACTTTTAACTTTGTAAAAAACCAGCTCTTGCAAATGCCAAACTTGTGATGTTTGGCATCCTACAAGTCTCTTAAATGATACTAAGAGTATAATTGTAAGCATTAACTTCACCACTATCGTAAATTTAAAAAAAAGGAAAAAAAAAAAATCTGTATACATTTCAAACTATATTGTTGCCTTCGATTTTTTACATAAAAGGGACACCGGTTTCCTGACCCAAATGTACAGTCAGGCACTAAAGTTCCCACCCACCTTTTACTCGAGTGAGGTTAGTATTAAGGTTATTGAAAGCTTGAATATGGAATTAAGTGAGAAGTACAACTGGTAATGAAAGACTACCTAGGGTATGGGAGAAGAAAGTGAAATAATATAATGAAGAAAAACTAAGGGGGATTGTGGCACGGACAAAAGAAGCACGTCTGGACAAAAAAACAACTTAAGTGGTGTTTCTGCCATGGCCATCCTTTTGCGGGAGTCTCCCAGGAGGAGTCATGATGATGGAAGAGCAGCTTTCAATACTCTGAGCTGAAGAACTGCATCAAAATATTAGGGGTTGGAAGAAGAGTAGGAAGGTTACAGTTGTACAGTCGGCCTAATAAGTGATGTCTCGGCACCAAGTATATTTTTATCAATAATTGGCTTCGGCAATATTTAAACTTGATTTCTTCATTCCGAATGAGATAAAAAAAAACATGTTCCTACACTTACCCACCCTATTCAACATCTGACAGACATTAATACAGCCCAGAGCGAGCCAAACGTAATGACAGCTGAGACACGACTTATTAGCGTCACTGTACAGGCATTCAGGCTACCAATAGTCTTGCTTTGACGTCACTGGGACCAAAGGTGGGGAGGGAAGTTTGGTTATCAACTGTACAGCACAATGTTCTTGTAGGTTTCCCAAGACCAATGAACTGGTAGGAGAGATGAATCGAAAAAAAGGTAGTAGGGTAGCTTGGCTAATTTGTACACGGTTCTCCAATTAGTATACAATGTCTATACAAACATTCCCTCACAACATTAGTACAGTAATTAGATAATTAAATTCATATCAACATGGACAGGAATTATGATAGACAGATGCAATTAGGATACATTAGTGAACTCTTTTGATAAACTGCTAGAGTCCCTCAGATCAAGTTACTGTATTTGGATTTATTAGCTAATGCTCACCTGCCTTTATCAACGACAGGTGTTCAGGTACAGTATTCATGACTATGACTATATCTTAATTATTATACATTGTAACACTAAATGTACTAATCTAATTACTAATTTTGATGGGTAGTATTTGTATCGATTTTGCATGCTAATGGGATCACTGTATATAAAATCACTAGTCTACCTTATGTGTTAGTTGATCATGTGAAGGGATCGGAAGTGTAATAATTTCTTTTACGAAGGTGAAAATTGAATAAGAAGGTTGATCTGAGAACGAGTAGGCGCATGCAGTAGTTTAGTACATTTTAGCTAGATTTGGAGGGTTCTAAAAGGAGTACAGCTTGATATTAGAGTGGTGTCGTTTTTTAGTGGATCGAAAAGGAGTATTGGTTAAAAAGTTGAAAATAGAATGTTTATACAATGGCAGGAGTGTTTGTTGTAAAGTTTTGAAAATAGAATGGTGTTACAGTTTCAAGCGTATTGCTTGTTAAGTTTGAAAGTAGAATGTTTATACGGTAGAAATGGCAGGTTTTTAATAGAATACCGTGCTGTACTGTATAGTATTACTGTAAGTTGGAAATTGAAATGGTTATCAACGAAAATAGTGATTTTGTCAGTGGCTTGTCAATTTTGTAGCATTTACCAGTGGACAAAGTTTTAAACCTGACCTCCGAAGCTTGCCCAAGCATAAACTTTAAAGAGATCCAACGAGCAACTTAGATCTACAAATGTTTTGTGGCGGTTTACAACAAGCTACCGGTATACGAAGAATGGGGCGAGGTACAGAAAGGAAGGATTTTGTACGTTATGGAAACCATATAGCTTCGTCAGGTTGATTTAACAGATGGTAGTTATTGGTTTGTAATGTGTGTAAACCATAAAGCGACAGGCTATCAAGGTTGCGGTTGAAATGGTTCGATCTCGGCATGAATAGACTCCTACCAGTTGCACAGCCTGAAGGAGGAGTCGCATGAAAACTTTTTTGCCATTTTTATCAGCAATTCCTGTTTGGCCACTTAAGAATTGAAGCTTAATAAGAATTCAACCACCTAAGGTAATCTAAGGTAATCATGTTTTATAAGAATTCAACCACCGAATGTATTCAATCTTCAATCTAGTTGCAGGTACCGATGTAAAAGGGACCCTAAATGTTACCCCCCAAAGTTGCTGTTGAAAATTGTCAGAAAGTTTGTGTGATTTAGCCTTAATGGGGCTATCACTTGTGGCTTTATAACAGCTGACGCAATATTAAGTTATGAATGGAAATGTGAATACTGTAATTATTAAACAGTAGGTATAGATACTGTATAAGCCTAAGTTATTATAGATATCTGCAGATGCAAACTTCAAAAGAAATCATGTACTTAATGAGATTTTTGAAAATTAAATATCATGTTTCTGTGCTCTGTCAACTCAAAGTACAGTAGTTGCCCCTAAATAAGTCAACTTACAAGATTGCATCAGAAAACAGAGGTAAAATTACAGTACTGTATAATGTCAACTTATCACATACTACTGTAATCCATTGCTTCCCAGCATATCAAGCTTCCCAAAAGCAGCATTATCTGAGTTCATAACAAAGTGAACTAATATATTGAGTCAGCCAGATTAAAGCTGTTATGTGATAGTCTGCAAAATAGGGCTGACTTCCCTACACACCAAGGCCTACAATCACCACCTATAGTCTATTCGCTGTAAGTAGGCGATAAATTATTACCTCTATCCTCTGTAACTCAAAAACGACTAGAGTAATCGAGCTAATATTTCTACCATTTGAGGAGAGTCAGTCTAGGAATAGATGTGGAAATTTACAGCCAATTTGCTCTAGTCCTTTTTGAGTTTCAGAGGATAGAGGTAATAATTGATCGCCTATTTACAGCGAATATACTATAGCTACCCTTAACCCGTTCAGTACCGATGACATCCTTTTATTATGTATTGGCAACTATTAGACAATTTTATTCAGTTTAGGAAGGACGTTTATCCATTAAAATGCTACAGGTTATGTCAATTAATCCTTTTAGCTATATTATATCTTTCCTAAGCTTCATAAAATCGTTTAAATATAGCTAGAATAAAATAAAAAAGATGTCATTGGTATAGAAAGGGTTAGCCTATAAGAAAGTTAGTCTCCGTGTATATTAGCAGTCTGTAGTCTCTAAGGCAAATCAAGAATTTTTATGTGTGTGGGGTGTGAGGACAAAAGTAAAAAGTAGCAATAATGTAAACTAAACAAATGTTGATTTTTTTTTTTTTTTTTTTTTTTTTTTAGATGTCATAATGATAATACAAGTTGATGGTGGGAATCCATATGAGTGATTTATTTACACAGAACAGCCTGAAATAGAAGTGAAGAATTTAATTAATAAACTGTACATAGATGTAAGCTTTAGGTGAGGTAATTTTAGCATTTCTTTACAAAAAAGCTCTGAAAAAGATAAAAAAAAAAAAAAATCTTATTAATCCATGTCGGTAGATACCTCCATTATTTCCCATCACATACATTATACAGTATATATATTTAAACTGACTATTAGCTTCTTTAAATCCCCTACCTCGTTATCCCTTAGAGTACGTAATAATTCCTAGTTCGTAAGGCATTTTCACTAGACATTTTACTTAGAGCCTAGCATTAGTTTTCTTGTTTTCTATTATTTAGCCCTTTCTATCTGATGACGACTTTATCTATCGTGTTTCGGTTACCGTCGGATAGTTTTGCTCAGCTTGAGAAGGACCTTTGGAATGTCCACAAGCTATTTGATTACTGTATTCTATTCTTTAGTTAATAGCTACTTCTGGCAATGTATGAAGATTTGAGATATTAGATTATGAAGTTATGACTAAACAGTATACCAAGGCCCATTCCTTCCTTTTATTTAGGCTACTACTATATTAGCCTAGACAATTTATGAAGTTTATGAAGGATCTGTGAGAGTACTGTACATACAGTACATAAATATATACTGTACATAGTCAAAGGGTTAATGGAAATAGAGTTTACCCCCTCTGATTGCTAGAGGTCCTTCCTAAGCTGTATAAAATTGTCTAGTGTTAGCAAGGATACAATGGAAAAGACACTATGTTACTGAGAGGGTATATCCTTCGAGAGATTATTCCCAAGCTGAGAAAAAATTGTCCATATGTAGCCAGAATACGACTGACAAGAAGCCAGAGTTTCCGAAGGGGTTTCAAGACTTAAGATGTTAATAATTTCTCTTTTGGCAGCATTTGTTAAGAGATGGGAGTCGATAGATTGGGCTGACTTTGGACAGGGAGGTAGCTTCCCATATTTCTGGATCAAGTGTGAGCACCCGCAGTTATGGGAAAATAGCTCGGTATGGGGGAAAAAGAAATATATTTGCAGTAGCTATATGGTGGAATAATAAATATGTATACAATATTATGGAGAAACAGATATGTATGCAGTATTTTTCCACAATATCGATCCATTTCCCCATAACTGCGGATTGTTAGATTTTACCCTGAAATTGTCCGAACTCTCCCTCTCTCTTGGAAGTTAGCCCACTGTACGGATCTATTTTTTTTTCACGAGGCTAATATATTGTTGTGGTCTGTTAGTGTTATTTGACCATTTTATTGTTGTTCTCCTTCACTATTATTATTATTATTTTTGTTTATTATTATTCATGTGTATTGTAGTTTAGATGCCTTGGTATTTTCTGGTAATCAGTGTGATACTTTGGTAATTCAAAATAATTAGTTAACAGAATTTCTAAACTCATGAAAAAATAAACCCGCTCTGTCAAAATCATATTGGTACCGTAGATGTCAAGCCCGGGCAACTTGACCTAGCAATTCGTGACAAATATTCATGGCCACCCCTTCACGGAAATTATGGCGTCAGCAAAACAAAACAAAACAATGACAAAATTGTGTTTAGTAGGCTATAAAGACATGATTATACTTCAGTCTTTTTGATAAATACTTCAGTGCTTCAGTAGATCAAGATTGTGTCATTATTTTAGGAAACACAATTTGCTATGAAAGTAGTTGCATTATTATTATTACAGTACTGTACAAGTATTTTGATTACCGCTAATACTGTACTGTATTGGTATTATTATTATCGGTATTACAGTATATTTTTATCATCTTTATTTTATTTAAGCATCAAATTGGTTAAGTAAATATCATGGCATCTACATTAGGTTACTCTAAGGATGGGCACAGTTGTATTGACCGAATGAGTGACTACGCTAAACGTTTGGTGAAGAGGAACTCCGTACTCCGTAATCCCTGGTACAGCCACGGACAAAAACGTGTCCCACTTTCATCACTTCAAATTAATTAGTGGTTTAATGCAGAAATACTCACACCACAATTAACAAACCAAATAATTTTTTCCTCTATTGGTTTAACCCCTTCTCTTCCGGTGACGTCTTTTTCATTTTCTTTTATCTATATTTAGACATTTATGTGCAGTTTAAGAAGGATCTGTCGTAGTTAAAATGGTTAAGTGAGATAGTTGGAAGCTTGTTAATTACTGGAGGCCCTTTTTAAACTGAATAAATGGTCTAATAGGGGCCAGCATAAAGCTAAAAGGACGGTGCCGGTATAGAAGGGGTTCATAACTTCAAATTAATTGGTGGTTTAATGCAGAAATACTCCTACACCAAAATGAACCAACCAAATTATTTTTTCCTCTATTGGTTTAACGGATGCAAAAATATTCCTGGACCACACTGAGTAAAGTTTTAGTATAAAAGCTTTCCTTATGTTTGTTGAGGATATTTTCAGCTTGTAACTAGAGATGATTCAAGTTGAAATTATTGAGCTAGGACTCGACTTTTGGCCGTGACTGTACCGTCTTTGAAAAATAATCTTTGGACTGGTTGTTTGAAGCATATCGAGCTAGGCTTCCTCTTTGTAAGTTAGGTTAGTTTAGAGATTATTATTAACGCCGTACCGGTACTTACTCCATGTATTGTTTGGCCTGTCTTGTGTGCTCCAAGAACTGGTTTGTTGGAGAGATTATGATTTGTGTCCAGCATTATAACTCGGCTGATTTTCTGGTACGAGATCATCACAGATTTGTAGAACGAGATGATTAAAAATTTGTATGTAGAACAAAATTATCATATGTTTGAGGTGTGGTATGAGAGGATCACAGATAATTTGTAGATATGTGGAACGAGATTATTATAGATTTATAGATTGAGATTATCAGAGGTTTATAGAACGAGATGATCACAGATTTGCTAACAAGAATATCACGGGACTGAGTTGTGGAACGCTATGATCACAGGCAAATTTATAAGCACAATCAACTTAAACATATTTGAACCCTGTAACGAAAGTGTCTTGTTTATGAGCTCTCACAAAGCATATCACACTTAGCGCACGTTTCTTTCACCGTGCGGGTAATCCAACCAGACCAAATTATATCTTATTTGTACCATTAGGGAATACAGTACTACATGTCAAATCAATTACTCAATCATATGATATGTATCCCTAGGTTTCAACTAGTGAAATTACACTTGTTAATGGTGTCCGAAGTCATCAAAGAAAGGCTGCATGCATTCATCCTAAGATCAGACTGTCGCTATCCATGTGGGTACGAGGCGCCAAGTATGACTGCATCCTATGATAGATTCAAAATATTTATGGCCTAAAGTTGCCATAAAGGTGCTTCTTTCAGGGGGTTGCCTTGCCTGTCGCCATATGGCTTGGGATCGTGCGGCATAGAGAGCTGACATTAGGTGTCCGAGGCATACCCGTGCAAAACATCTATCTACCTATTAACTAAATGATTTTATTCAGATTAGCATGGACCTCTAGATATGAAAGGGGTAAAATCTATCTTAATCATCCCTTTGACTAATACACCAATAGAATTTGCATGTTAAGATCACCTTGCAAGAAATAATCCGCAAGAAGAAATACTATATCTCCGACACCAAACAATCGCAAGAAGAGGAGGCAATAATATCTCCCACTTTCAATACGTGTGGATATAATTTGGTCTGTGCGGTGGAGTTACGTGCCATTAGAAGAACATTTATCAGTAGCATGACAGGTATTTTTGTGAAGACTTTTTGGGTTAATTTTATTTGTTTTCCCGGTTGTGTGTGTCTCCGAGATGTTACCCTGTTTGTGTCGTTGTTTTTTATCCGTGTATGTTATTTAGTCTGTTAACATTGTACGAGGAACCTTTTGGCCGGCTTAGTGAGGGGTTTAAGGCATGTGTTAGCTAGGAAGTTTATTATTTCTCATCGTTGAAGACATTGTTTTATATGAAACGGAATCATTGTAGCCATGCTTCAATTTTGCTGCCCACCTACAGAAATTCAACTTAATATTCCTCTATTGATATAAAAGAAAAAATCCTCAACATAACTGTACAAAACTTTATCTATACGGTATATAAAATACTTAACAAAACTGAGCAAATTTTAATATAAAGTCTTTGTTTGTGTTAAAGGAATTTTCTCTTTTACTCAAGTGATAACCAATAGTTGAAATTATACAGGTAGGATAAATTTTTGAGCATGTTTACATTTTATACTAAGATACCAAACTATTTATTCATTTGATTATATGCAGATTTGCCAAGTAATATTGAATAGAACAATCGAACATTTGCACACTGGAATTAGGCAGGTTGTATGCTTCTCGTCGAATAACAAATACAATACTAAATATGCAGATATGGCTAGTGTTAATTTTTGTTAAACTTGATGGCCAGTTTTAATACTTGTCGTAGCCTTTAAGTCACTGTTAACCTAATGAGGGTATTGAGAAATGATAATTATAGGGAATAGGCTCGCAGCCTTATTATACATAATTTATTAGGGACAATGTAGGTCTATGGAATCCTTATACTGTACTCATGTATAATCCACTGTGGGAGAATAATTTTGATCACATTTATAAAACCTGATATTAATAGAAAAAACGCCCATTCTAATCAATCTCAGAGCTCTTTCGGACATCCTCACTGTTTACAAACGCCTTCTTTATGCAGTATAATCGATATTTACCCCCTGCTGGCAACATAGATGACAATTTCAATAATTCATGGGGGGTGAGGGGGGGCTTTGCCCTCAACCCATCGTGTATCCCACATTGGAATTATAACTAAGACCATGAAAACACTCATTTCTCAAAATCTGGAGGAAAAAAACATGAAAAATAAGGGTGCGAGCCTATTCCCTATAATTACCTGAGAAACTATATGCTTATGCTGTACTTAAACTAAAAACTACCGATGCTGTACTTAAACTAAAAACTACCGATGCTGTACTTAAACTAAAAACTACCGATGCTGTACTTAAACTAAAAACTACCGATGCTGTACTTAAACTAAAAACTACCGATGCTCTACTTAAAACTACAAACTTTTGTTTATGTACTTAATGAAACTATGAGAATGTTGACAAATTATATGCGTAGGCTGTACTTAAACTAAATACTATTGTACTCGATTATCATAGAGAATTTTTTGAGAAACTATGCTGTACCATATTTAACTAGAAACTACCAATGCCGTACTTTATTGTTTACTTGAAATGATGAAAGGAAAATGGTGAAAGAATACCATAATTGTTGTTGTTGTTCCCCAGGCTGTCTGGCCGAACAGCCCCAAGGTCTCGAGCAAGGCCAAGGCCATAAATGAGCGCCCCCACAAAACCCTCCCTGCTTACCCCTAACAAAGCCTGGGTGACCGAAGCCACTCCAAGGCAGGGAGCTGAGGAGGGTGCGGAAACGCCCGGGAAACCAAAGCCCCACCCAAGGCCCTGTGCCACTCAGCAATAATGAAGGGAAAGTTGAGGGGCAAGGGAAAAATGTGATGCTTTGGCTCCCAATCTTGGCAGTAAGGAGGTCAATCCACGGAAAAGACGCCGTCACTTGAGATCTAGAAGATATATAAGTAAAAGAAACAGTCAGAGTAAGCTATGGGTATGGCAGAGATCACTCAGCTCTCACTCTGATAGACCAGCCCATCACCACATGACTAGAACCCAATCCTTTCAGCATCAGCTAGGAAAGGCCGTAGAAAGCCGCCTTTGGCGGGGGGATAGCTCCCCTATTTTAACTCCTTTCGGGGTTATTTCTCAATTAAGATCTATTTTATTTTATTTTATATCAGAATAATATCTATCTATCTATCTATCTACTCAGGCCCAATCTCCACTTTTCCTTTTTTTTTAGGGGGGGGGGGGGGGATTCAAGACGGAGCCTAATTTTTGGCCTTTCGATAAAATACCCCTTCTTTTTGGTGAACTGTTACGCTTGAATGACCTTGCTCTACCATACATAATCTACAGTACAGTAATAGATATTCAGGAAATTCTTAAACAAACTCCAATATGCTTCTTCCATATTTCTTCAATGCTGCAGGCTTACAAAATGGATATAGTGTAAACACCATTTAAAGAGGAGTACTATATGGGCATTGTTTCACTTATACAGTACACTGTACTGTTGTTTCTTCAGGTCAATAATGTCCTGAAGAAACGTGAAGCCAAACATTCTCAATAGTGCTCTCAATCAATGAAGGTATTAAGGGATAAGCCTTTACAACGGCACCTTGTATCTACATTCTACTTTTCCTATTTTTCTGAAGAGTGTAGAGAGGGGAGAAGGGGTGTTGGAGAGAGAGGAAGCTGTTGGACTGGCTTTGTTATGTGTGTTATTAGTCTGTATACGTCATCGAGGTGTCCCCCGACTGGGTGCAAGCATGTGAAACATGCTAGGACATACTACAATACCCACTAAATGTCCGCCTGGGCTGGGATCGAACCCAGGTCAAGCAGATTCACACGTGAGCGTGCTCACCAATCGACCGCCGCAGCTCTTATTCCTCAAATGGTGTTTATATCCATTCTATTAACTTTTAGGAATTTATAATGACAGCCTTACGGAGCTTATAGAATTAATGCGAATTACTCTTGTCACTTTAATTGCACTTAGTGATGAACCTCCCTTTACTTGGAACAATTTTCCATATCACTTCTCTAGGAACTATTTGAGGTAACTTCCAATAATTTAGAAAACTCTGCATCTTCCGTACACTAAACTGTATCATCAACATATCTATTGACAACTCAGGATGAATCTGGTGTTTGTTGACTGCGTGGAATATCGCTAGCCACGGTTTCAAGTCAGATCAACTGAACTTCTGAATGGCCACAATCAGAATGACTTCAGTTTCTTGACCTTTACTAACCCATAGGTCGTTTCGGAAAGTGTCCGTTTTGGAATGTGGCCATTTTGGCTGTTTCAACTTGCTTCCAAATCAGCCACGTGCAAGTAATATATATCGCTAGATTAGAAAAAAAGTTGCCTAAGCCATAAGTGCTTCTCGTAGAGTTACGGTTATCACGTAGATGGGTATAGAAGAATTATGGGGTAAGTTTCAGTAGAGTGAGCGTATCATGATACAGTATATTTCTTCGCACTGTGGAGTAGGTCAGTTGGGACATGTCTGGGAGCCTGGAGGCATTTTCTGCCATGGCCATCCCTTTTGGGGCGCTTTCTCTGGAAGCGCTCTGGAAGCGAGGCTTTGGATTAATGATAATGATTTCTTGCTTAGTAGGATGTGATATCTTCATGTTATTGTGGTTGTCATTCAATGATTTTATGCAGATAGAGAAGTGCCTCTGGGAATCGGGTAACCTTTGGCTCCCACAAGGCCTTCCTAAACTGAGTAAAGTTATCTAATGCTAGTCAAAATACAATATATAAAGGCATCATCATTAAGGTAGCAATATCATACCTGCCTTAATCTACTGTAAGAGAAATATAGATATGCCCAGTCTTATGAAATATACATATACCATATTTTGCCTTGGTGGATGAAAGTGTTAGTTGTTGTAATATATAATATATACCGGTATACAAATATCAGCTCATAGATTTTATGGAAACTTTGGCTCAATATAATATAATGCTAGACTAGGGTAGGCAAGATGATTCAAGCGATGCAGACCAATTCTGATATGGTATTTTTTCCTAAATCACCAACAAATTAAGTTCTGATTAAACCCCTTGGAACGGTACTGTCAAATTTACTATCTGTCCACTTTCCTTTCCTCTAAATAACATTATCCTTTCATATCGTTAAATCACATTTTGTTATCTATAACACTTTATATTTTCCCCTATCCATGTTGCCGATCCTTCTTATATAGTATATCTCTGATTTTTAAAATACAGTAGGCTACATGACATTCATTATATTTAACGTATACAGTAGGGTAATTCATTATATATATATACCGTCAAAGAGGGTAATTGTGGTCACCTCGGGAAATTGAGGACATCAATAAAACCTTTAGTATTCAATATATAGGGATCTTATCAATTCCAGCATACATAACGCCATTTAGCCATAATTTTAATAAGGATAGAAATCCTGAATAATTATAATTGAGGTTATAATGATTCTAATGAACTGTCCTCAATTGCCCCAGGTGTCCACAGTTACCTCCTTTGATGGTACTGTATATGCATTTGAAGTTATGAAAGTGGGGCATAAACTCTGACTTTGCTTGCCTGATAGAAAAAATGGTACTGTATAAGTTTATCCAAGAAGAGTCAATCATTTTTAGTACTGGTATGTTAATTTGGGTACAGTACAGCATTTGAGTATGTAATTGATTTCTTAAGCATATATTGGTAGTTTTCTCTTGCTAATATACTGTTTCTACAATCCCTTCATTGATCATGCGTTTTCTTTCCCGTAATCAATGAACAGCGAATGTATAGTCGATTTCAATAATTCACCAACAACCATGATCAAATATCGTGTAAATTTTGAGGAAAACGTTTAGGCTATTTGACAATCTGACAGCTAAAAATAGAAAGGCAACAGGAATATTGAACTGAGAGATATAGGTCTCCCTCGATTAACGATTGGGTTACGTTCCTGAAAACCCGATCTTAAATAAAAAAAAATGTATAGCCAACCCTAAAATTAATGTAGTAAATAGGGATGCATTCTGGGACCAACCAAAACCCAAACCCGCTTAACGATTGGGTTACGTTCCTGAAAACCTGATCTGTGTTCTTTTATTTAATAATTTTCATTTTAGTAAGTGTTGTTTCCACATAGCGATTTTGATAATTTAATTTGACTTTATACTGTCCTTGTCCCAGTTTTGGTTTGGTTTGGTTTGTAAGTTTTACATTTTAATTAAATAGAAAAATTGTATAGCCAACCCTAAAATTAATGTAGTACTGTACTGTAAACGGGGATGCATTCTGGGACCAACCAAAACCCAAACCCAAACGCCTAAAAACTATAATAATATCGTAAATCAGGGCATCGGATAGTGAGGGAGACCTGTAAGACTGTTCATCTGTAGATTACCCTATACAGTTTTGTCATTTAATGTCAACAAATTCCTGAATACCATAGTTTTTCATTAGGACTATAGGCAAACTCTTAAAATTATCTAATTATTCATATAAACTCGTATTTTTATTATTACATATTTCATCAGTCTTTGTCGAACTTCTTGAAGAGATTATTCAGTTATGCATTGAAGCTGTCGCCTGTCGGCAATCTCCTTCAAAATTATCTAGTTTTTCATTTACGCTGTCTCCGAACTATTGAATCCAACTATACTTCTGTAGTTATTAACCCTTTGAGTACCAGCGACGTCTGTTGTATTTTCTTCTAGTTATATGTTGACAATATTATGCAGCTTAGGAAGGATCTATGGAAGGTAAAAGGGTTGGTTGAGATACTTTGAAGCCATATTATTGCTAAAGGTCCTTCCTAAGCTGAATAAAATAGTTTAAATGTAGCCAAAATAGAATACAAAAGACGTCACTGGTACTGAATGGGGTTAAGTAGTGCTGTATTTTAGATAGGAGGCTAATATAACTCCATAGGCTAGTTACCCTCGTTATGTCCGTACTTAACCACTTCGCTACGACGCTGTCATGTTTGTCTTATTCTGGCTGGCGTTACGCAATTTTACTCAGCTTAGGAAGGGCCTTTAGGAATAGGTAGTGTAGAAACTATCTCTACTTACCCTTCACAAGTTGCCTAACCCCTACAGTATTTGAGAACACCTTTCTTCATATTATTTTGGCTGTCATTAGACAATTTTATTCAGCTTAAGAAGGATATATTTAAGTCAGAGGGTTACTAGAGACAGTCTTTACCCTTTTGACTCTCACAGGTCCATCCTAAGCTACATAAAATTGTTTCATAATAACCAGAATGAGGTGAAAGAAGCCTCCTTGAATACTTAAAGGGTTTAAATTGCCAAATGGCAGCCGGAATGAGACATAAGATGGCGTCTTCGTGGTCAAGTGGTTAACCGCCTGAAGCACAAATTTCTCTGGGGGTCGACGGGAAGGGATTCTGTTCTTATAAGACAATTATTTTTATGTTCTCTGTTGAATAAATATATACGGTTCTGTGTAGCATTAAGGTTGTATGTATAAATCTCCGTGGTCTTGTAAATAACTTGAGCATTAGCGTTTTCCTTTCATAAATCCAATCGAACAGAAAATGGAAATACGAGTTGGAAGCTGACGGATGGTATGTGCCCCAGCCGAGAGTGTTTTACCATCATTCTTTTATTATTGTTTTTAATTGTTCTTATTTTTAACTGTACAAGTGTGATTCCAGAGTAAAAAAAATGTAATTCAGTCTTAATAATAAAGTTTTGGGTGCTGAAATGTTGAATTTTTACTCTACTGTATTCTATTTATATTATATTGATTGTATATTGGGTGAAGATATGTAAGTGTGCGAATGTGGAGGGAGGTACAAGGTTGAATTTTTACTCTAGTCTATGTTTATTATATTGATTGTATATTGGGTGAAGATATGTAAGTGTGCGAATGTGGAGGGAGGTACAAAGTTGAATTTTTACTCTAGTCTATGTTTATTATATTGATTGTATAATGGGTGAAGATATGTAAGTGTGCGAATGTGGTGGGAGCTACAAAGGATAGACCTGGAAAGGTGTGGGATCAGGTTGTACAGTCTGATCTTAAGTTTATATTTATATTTAAAACTTGACAAGTGGAGTAGCCACCATTAGGACACGGGACACTGCACACCATGTGGATTTTCGAATCTTTAAAATTATTTATGCATCTAAATTAGGTACAGTGCACTCCCCTTATCCGCGCTCTATGCATTCGCGGACGCCCCTAAAATATTTTAATATACTATTACTCGTTATCTATGCAAAACACCCGCAACATACCAGCTATTCATGGATTTGAATCGGGCGGGCCGATGCGTATCCAGATTCTTGTTTTGGTCGGCAATCTTGCGTGACGTCAACACAGCCAACCTACTGAAGCCACCATTGTCTTGGAAAACTACCTGTTTTGTTTACAAGCTTTTTTTCTGCCTGAATCTTGTTTCTCCCACGTTTATTTGGGCCTTTAGTGCATTCAGTGATAGGGTCTGTGAGCCTGGTGGTAATGATGAAGGAATTAAATGCCCAGGACCATCAAAACAGAGAGCAATGGCTGGTCAAGCCTACCAACGCCGTGTCGAACGAAAGAGGCGGAATTATGCCTATGAGTTAGGCTAGGCTATATATGATTGATTTCAAATAAAGTTCTTACTAAACAGTTCTGCACAAGAAGATAAGGACCCAATACTGGAATACAATATATATATTTTTTTTTTTTTTTTTTTCTTCGATCTATTGCCAGATGACCTAATCCCAGAGGGTGTGACCACAAAGGAATCGCCGACATGCTCCTCTATTAACTGGCACCCCTGTTGTGGGAGTGTGTCAGGAATTATAATGGGACAATAGAATATGCCAACAAAGAAATTAGAGATGCTTGGTAGGTACACTACATTACTCAACGTGGAATTTGAGTGGAATAGAGAGCAGCTTAGTAACGAAAAGCCAATACCCCCTTCTTTTTTATAGCACCAGCTGTTGTAAGTAGAGCATCCAATATCAGCGACGGCTGGGAGCCGTCAGTAGATAAGTCATTCCCCAGTCCCAGCGACGGCTGGGAGCCGTCAGTAATGTATTTTCCTTGCAACTGCCTGTATCAGGCTGTGCCTGGTACCAAGACAGTTTGAGCACTGCTCTCGATATGGCAACACTTCTCAGCTTATATCTAACCTCTGAAGACTGGGAGAGCCAGTATTCCTTCATCTCTTGAGGTGGAAGGTTGTTCTATCTTGCCATTTTGGCCACATTGTTTGGGACTGGGGGGATTTTTATTACTGTATCCTCCGGTACAGCAGGGGTTAATAAAATGAAGGACGGAAAAGCTGCAGGATGCTCTGGCATTGTAGCTGAGATGATTAAAGCCTCAGGTGGTATAGAAGTGAGTTTGGTCACAGAGCAAATTAACTCCCATCATTAGAGAAGAAGTAATCCCTGATAAATGGCCCAAAAGTGTAATAGTAAACATATACTGTACAGTATAAGGGCAAGCGGGACTCATTGGATATAGTCCAGTAAATCTAGCAATCATTTAACTGGACCTAGAACAAATTGTAATAGAAGGTTTTTTGGCTTTAACTTGTTTATTAGGTCCCTCTGATGAACATATAAAAAGTCTCCAACTTTTGGACACCGGGAAAGTGGTTAATTTGCATAAATTCAAGATGGCCGCCGTCCAAAGCTTCAATTTACAGATAACTTTTTTCTGGTTGCTCCTAGACCCTATAAATGTATTACAAACAACGTTTTTTGGCTTTAACTTGTTTATTAGGTCCCTCTGATGAACATATAAAAAGTCTCCAACTTTTGGACACCTGGAAAGTGGTTAATTTACAGCCGAAAAACCTTACAGACAGGCTGAACTGTCTCTTTCACAAGGGGTGACACAGGCACTTTGTGCTTGTATGGGTTTTTTGACCTGTTGTCCCTCTTTTTTATAAAAAAAAAAACAAAAAAACATGACGTAGTATGACGTCATTCAGAGCCAATTATGTAATTCATGATAGGAATTCGTATTCACTTGGATCATCGGTGCTTGCATCAAAGTTGCTATTTTGACAGAGTCCTTTACATTGACCACATGCACTGGAACATTCAAGCTCATTCCGTTTGCAACTACAGCGTTGAGTGTCACAGTTGCCCTTACACTGACATCTGACCAATTTCAGTAGTGAATCAGGAGCCACTGGCGAATCCATCGTCTTCGGTTCAAGCTGTCCCTTCCGCAGACACCAGCCCCATTTCTCGGGGTCCACACAGTTCCCCATCCATTCCTGGACCTGACAATAAACTCGGAACGAGTGGTATTTGGCTGCATCGGTTGTTGGGGGAAGGCTGTGAACTTCAACGGTAGTTGAACTTTTTGCCACCTTGTTGCAAAACTTTGTCTTTCGCAGTCCGTCAAGGGTGTCATTTCCTTTTCCCCCGTACAAATAAACCAAGGCCTTTTCACCAGCTGATGATATCGCGTCTTTACTTCCACTTTGGCAACAGAATGCTTCTATACATTTCAAGAAACCGTTGTCTTCCCTCACTTTCCTCAAGGCAGCCCCTTTACCAATACCATACAGTCGTGAGGTTGTGTCACATCCACAGAGTGCATGGACAACTGGCAGGACACGACAGATGCTTTCACCGAGAGCTTCTGCTACTGAGTTAATATGCCAACATTTCCCACCTTCCTTGCTCGACTTGAAGTACAAATCATTCATCCCTCGTTCCGCATAATGACACAACAGCACCAACAAGTCTGTGTCCTCACCTATCACATATGTCACGGTTTCCCTTGCATGCTCAATTCCCTTCTTCGCAATCATGACATCTGCATCTGCTGGCGCATTGACACAGTCAATTCCATTTGCCTTGAATGTTTCACACAATAAGTCAATGAAGTTTTGCTTATTGTCCATGTTTGACAAGAAGTTTTCCTTTTTTGACCGAAGGGGCATGGTTGGAGTGAACATCACCTTTTGACCAAAGACTCCTTTTGATCGTCGATTGTGTGTCATGTCCTTGGTAGTAGGTCCTGATTTATAACCGTCGAATACAACCACCGGGTTGAGAAAGTTTTTGGAAACATGCTTCATGTACATGCTTGCAATGTCCTCAAATGTGTCACCCTTCTTCCATGGAATCCTTTGCAATAAGGAACCACCATCCAGAACATGGGTCACAGTCCTTTCTTCCTCAAATGATTCCAATGACGACTTGGGAACAACAGCAGCTATCTCATCTCCTAGCTGTGGTTTATTGGCTTCCCTGAGCCTCCCCCACTTATCGAACAGAGCAGTAGGGTAGCTAGACAACTCATACGCAAAGACCTCTTCAACACCTAAGTCCCTGTTATTAGCAAAGATGAGGAGCCTCTGGAAAAGGAGCTGTGGGTCGATTGGTACTTTTTCAGCACTGATTGTAACCTTTGCACCCAACGACTCAACTTGATCTTTCTTCCTAAATGAAAAGTCAAAAGCATTGCTACCTTCCATCTTCTGCACAATGTTCATACCAACCTCATACAGTAAATGAGGATTGGCCGAGGCTGGTCCTGTCACACCGTTGGCAATATTCCTGAGTTCATTTGATTCTTGAAATGGATCATAATCCTTGAAGAATGCGAGAACCTTCTCTGTGTCCTTCCTATCTCGTTCACGCCTTGCTTCAGTCATTTCTTTGTGCTGCTCAGAGGTGTGGAAATGCTTCCCTGTCAGTTCTTGCATAACTTCACTCACCTCAGCGCAGGCTGGCATAGCAAGTAACCAGCGCAGGCGTTGCGTTTCCTCCATGCCCCTACCACGTGTCAATCCACCATTCGTTTTCAAAGAGCGCATCAAAACCTGCTCTATAACCAAGTCGCTTGGCAGTCCTGCCCACAGCCGATCACTTCGGCGGATCACAAATAGACCGGAGTTCAATTGACAGAACATGTCTGGGTTGAGCTGCTCAAGTTCAATCATGTCTTGAATGTACACATGGGCTGACTTGGCATAATTGTTATGACCACACGCTGCAAAGTACGGCAACATCTCCTGGAGTGTTCCGAGGTACAGTAGGAAATCGCCCATTCTCAGTGCCCTCAGGAAGCGACGCAGCAGGTCAATCATGTCCATGTATTGAATCCATAGCTTTCCCATCTTATGCTCTGCTAAGGAGCTCTTCTCAGCTTTAAGTTTTTCAGAAATTCTGTTGAAAACGTCTTTACTGCAGACTTCATCCGGTGAAACGTCTTCACGCAACAGCTTATCCAAAAGATCTGCAGCCTCCTGGAAGTCCTTGCATGAAACAAGAAACAAGATGATGGGATTAGTATAGGCCTAGGCAAAATGTAATAGACAATAATGTGCAGTAAAGGTAGGGCTTGACCTAGAACAAATTGCAATAGAAGGTTTTTTGGCTGTAAGGTTTTTGGCTGTAAATTAACCACTTTCCAGGTGTCCAAAAGTTGGAGACTTTTTATATGTTCATCAGAGGGACCTAATAAACAAGTTAAAGCCAAAAAACGTTGTTTGTAATACATTTATAGGGTCTAGGAGCAACCAGAAAAAGTTATCTGTAAATTGAAGCTTTGGACGGCGGCCATCTTGAATTTATGCAAATTAACCACTTTCCCGGTGTCCAAAAGTTGGAGACTTTTTATATGTTCATCAGAGGGACCTAATAAACAAGTTAAAGCCAAAAAACCTTCTATTACAATTTGTTCTAAGTCCAGCCCTACTTTGACTGGTCTAATAGGGGAAATTATAGGGGGCCCTGAAAATGCTTGACCAAGGTTTGAAGGTATGTGAGAGAGTCTTTGAAGATATGATAAGGGAAAGTATTTCTATCCACGATATGCAGTTCGGTTTCATGCCAGGATGTGGCACAATCGATGCTATCTTTATAGTCAGACAGCTGCAGGAGGCTAGGAATCCTCCTCCCCATGTAAAATTCTCCTACTCAACTAGATAGAGGGGCGAGGGAACGCAAAAGTGGTCCCGGACCCTAAGAATTGGAACTTTAAATGTTGTTTCTGTTCAAGCTCTGTTTCGAGTCGGCTCCCCCAGCAATGGGGTATGTGCCTGAGGATATACATACAGACGTATACATGTATGTACCCCTCATGATACCCCGCCGTTAGGGAGTCACCGTGTCGCGGTGGCGGGGCTTGAAGCTTGGCTGGTGGACTCTGTTCATAGGGGGGACAGACCTTCTTATGTTCGAGGCTCCGCCGCCCTCGTGGACCAAGACCTCCCTCCTCGTAGGTTTCCAGAGGCCTGCAAGGTACCACTTTTCTGTCTTTTTCCCTCTCTAACTTTGTCCTTTTCTTTGCTTCCCCTTCTTCTATCGTTGACGACTGGACTACTCTATTTAATTGATGGAGGGTGGGTGTGGACGGCGTTCCCTTCCACCCGTAGAACTGGAGTACCTGACGTGCACGCACGAGGGGAACCTTTTATCGTCAAATCTCGCTCTCTGTGCTGGACCCGAAGCTGACGAGTTGACCGTCTATAAGCACTGGGGGTAGGGATGTATATCAGGGTTTGACTCCTAGGGCAAATACCAAGTCCTCTAATTATAGGCTCCGTGGTGGGTATGGAGCTTATCCCGGACGAATCATAATACCTTCGTCATATGGAGACTTCCTCTGAACCCTTGATCACCGGCACTGGCATGGATATGGATATTGAGACTGATTCACCTTCCTTGACCGTCATCCTCTCGGATGGTGGTGGCACTATGCCGGATTCTTTACCGGCCCCTGCACCGTCCTTGGACTCACCCCTCTCTATGGACCCCCCCTATCTCCCTGACCTTGGCAAGCCTTCTACTGATAATGTGACGAATTCTCCATCGTCGGATAGAGAGATCGATCAGTTGGTCCCCCCGGCATCATTTCCAATGCAAAGTGCTGCCGCTGTGACCAAGATTAGCGATGACAACCCCACGGTCTCAACCTTAACTTCTAAATTACCCGATCATGATCCTAGCCTTAGACTCCCTATTCATTCAGTCGAGGACCTTAATGATGAAGCTCGGATGCCTTCCGCTGACACCCTTACGGATACTTCGTGTATCCCTGATAAGTCTACGACTACATCTGTTACCATCTTACCTCAGGATGCTGGATCTGCTACCTCCATCAAACCTGCTTCTGTACCTCCACGATCTCAAAGGCCTACTGTCACATTAACTATCCCTCGGCCGTTGCATACCTTGAGTACCGGTACTGAAGGGAATTCAACTGCCCATACTGTGCATCCTGCCCCAACGACCACTGATTCAACTCTGCCCTCACAATCTACCGACACATCCACTCCTCCTTCCTCTCATAAAGGATCTACAGTACATCTACTGTGCAAACCCTCAAGCCGCATGTTCCTCAGCGCACACGGAACAAAGGTCGTCGTACCACATATACCCCAGTCCCACAACCAACCCTAGACGCCATGTTTCGTCCCCCTGATTGGCCTCGATTCTTCGAGGTCACTGGTGACCCCATGGACGATCTTGATCTTTATGATTCTCTTGCTTCGACCTTCGGTGATTTCACCGTACACACTGTCGGGAAAGGAAAACGCATGATTGAGGCTGCCACACAAGAACAATCAGAAGCCTTACAAGACCATTTTCTCACCCACGTTGGCAGGTATACAGGCAAGGAAGACGAATACCTTAATCAGCGCATAGGTACAGTGGCCCTCCCCTCGGACTTCGAAATTGCTGATCAAGGCTTTCAAGACTCGGCCCCACGCATCTTGAAATTATTGAAAAATACAGACCCCTCCATCGTCAAAGTCGACACTTATGTTGTGCCCCAACGCTATAATCGACCCAGTTTGCGTATTGTCAAGGTATTCTTTAAGAGGCACGTCCTCCCCATGCATGTCAAACTAGCTGGACGACAACTGCCAGTACGTCGCTACGTTTATAGACCTAGACAATGTACAGAATGCTGGCGTTTTGGTCACACTACTGCACGGTGCAGAGCACGCTGTCCTCGTTGCCAATATTGTGGCTCTGAGCTCCATGATCTGGAACACTGCCAGTCAAAGGAGGCCAGATGCGCAAATTGTGACGGATGCCATGAAGCTCACAATAGGGACTGCCCACATTACAAATTCCAACGGGAGATACTACACCTACAGGCCTCGACGGGTCTCCCACTCAGGGCGGCCGAAACGCAACTCAGGGACGAAGGCAAAGCTCCTCCCTACCGGAGATATGGACCTCCCGCAACAGCTGCTACTCTCCGTCCGAAGGGACCATCTACATCGCAACACAGTCCTCGACGTTCTCCCTCCAGTGAAACATTTCGCCTCGCTAATCTCTCTTCTCCTGGGTTGTCCACTTCCAATAGATTCGAGGGCTTTACCAGCATCTCGGAAGATATGGAATTTTGGTCAATGCCTACGGTGGAGGAGGTCGTGCGACGTACCCCTGACCACGTAAATGCTCCTTCGCCACAACCTCAACTACTAAGGACACAGGCTTCTAAAAAACGCAGGATTGCCATACCAGTTAGGCCCCTTTCTCGTGATTCGGTCAACGACTCACCCACCCAACTGTGGACCATGCCTAATCACGATCCAGACTGTGGATGTCACGACTGCAGAAAATACTTTCTCCTCCGGCACAAAACCTCCAATCCTAGAGCCTTCGAAGACCATTTAAGGAACTTTGTATCCTCTCGTAGTCCAATCAACAATAAGCAACATCACAAACCCCCTTGCTATTGTGTCTCTCATATCCAACACCCTGACCTTCCACCCACAGACGTAATGACGCAATTCCTGAAGGACAATAATCTCATTGACTCCGATCTGACCGAAATGGTACTCACACGGTCTGCATTTGATGTCCATCAATCGACGACACCCGTTACCCCAACTCCTCACGAAATGTGTGGTACTCGTAAACGTCTCCTCACAAAGGACGCTCCCTGTGCTTCAGACCCTGATGAACACCCCCCAATTCCAAATACTCCGCTTCCTCTTGCCACTCATACGGAAAGCGCGACTGATGAACTTTTGCATCTGGATACCCCTGTGCCACCCTCCTCTGATAACCCCCATTTGATCTGCAGCAAGGGTATTCCCCCTGGTGCCTGCGGATGCTCTGGATGTTTTCGGGAGTACATCACCCCACATCTCTCTGAGCCAGATTCTCAAATACTTGCACGAGCAAACGCCTTCGTCATTGCACGTACTCTCCCCCCTAACACAGATACTGCCACTACTTCGCCGCCGGACTTTATACATACATTACAGCTAAAGCTCCTTCACTCTCCAACACTTGTTCCCAAACTCGTAAAACAATTCTCTGCAATAAATGACGATGAATTACCCAATTCATCTGCCCCTACGTCTCAAATCCCGCAAGCAACTATCCCTCCCCGTTCTTCGCCTGACTCCTTAAACGACATCACACCCAATACAGATGTGTCCCCCTCTGTACACAATGCCTCATAATATTGTCCAGTGGAACATTAACGGATACCAAGCTCGCCTTCATATGGGAGAATTACAAAGACTCATTCGCTTATACTCTCCCATCTGCATATGCCTACAGCATGTAGGCAATATTGTGATCCCCCCCAGACATTACTCTGTCGCTGTTAGTTCTCCGATTACCCCCACACACTATCGTACAGCAATTCTTGTTCATTACCAATATCCTTTTCTTCCCGTCACCCTCAATCCCAATCCATTTCAAACTTCTGCAGTTACCATCTCCCTCCCACAGCTTCCATCCCTCACTATTTGTTCGTCCTACAATCAACCCTCTTGTAAAGATGACACGGCTGATCTTCTCCATATCACACAACAACTAACTCCTTACCTCATTCTTGGTGACTTTAATGCACATTCCCCACTATGGGGAAGCCCATTTACAGACACCCCGGGTAAACATATCGAAAACCTTCTGATTGACTCACAACTCTGCTGTTTGAACCTAGATTCCCCTACATTTTGGTCTGCAGCACACAACTCGTTCTCTGCGATAGACCTTTCACTTGCTTCGACTGACGCCGCCCCTTTATTTGAGTGGTCGGTTCTGCAGGAACGATTCTCCAGCGACCACTGCCCGATTCTTTTAAACTACTTATCCCCTGAACCCTTTACACAACTACCTCAATATAATCTTTCCAAAGCTAATTGGCTGACATACACAGAATCCACAGCTGATATTGCAGATTTCTCGGATATGATCACCCCCAAAGTTAACTTTGAATATTTCATGTCTTTCTTAACCTCTACTGCACAGCATCACATACCATTCACCTCCTCCTTGCAACATCCTCGACGAGTCCCTTGGTGGTCACCCAAACTGGCTAGCATGATCAAATTCAAACACAGGGTAGAGCGCCTTCTCACCAGGGTGGGTGATCAGCAACGGAGAATTAAAACCTCCCTCTCCAATCTTGCTACTCATCCTCAATGCTTCCGTTTCATCACCATCACCATTGAAAAACTTGCCCTCAAAACTTTCTATAATAAAGTCTGCGCTATTGTCAAACGCAATATCATCCGAAGTAAAGTGCTTTCGTGGCGCTCATACATCTCGTTCTTCACTAGTCGCACCCCTATCTCTACTCTGTGGAGAAAATTTTGTAGTGTTGACGGGCGAACTGTCCGTCCCCAACTCTCTCCATTACGGGACACTGATTCGGACTCTTTAACCCATGATCCCCACGTCATCACTGCTATGCATGCAAACCATTTCAGTGAAGTTAGCTCTAACCTATCTTTACCTCAACAATTCCTCCGCTTGAAACAAGAGAAGGGGTCCCACCCGATCACGTTTTCCGGAGGTCGCACTCATGACTATAACGCTCCTTTCTCATTACCTGAACTTCAACATGCCATTGACCACTGCTCGGATTCCACCCCGGGTCCTGATGCCATTCCCTATGCGTTCATTCGTCATCTTCATCCACGTGCACTAAATTATCTTTTGCAACTTTATAATCAATTATGGGATAGACATTATTTCCCACCAAATTGGCGACATGCGTATACCATACCCGTCCCAAAACCAGGCAAAGATCATAGTTTTCCGACAAACTATAGGCCCATAGTGCTCACCTCATGTTTATGTAAACTTATGGAAAAAATGATCAATCCACGCCTTCTTCATTATGCAGAGGCGCATGACTTATTATCCCCGTATCAACATGGTTCACGTCCCGGCCTCTCTACATTACACTCTCTCATCCACCTGGAGCACCAAATACGTGAAGGATTTTCGAAGAAACAACCCACAGTGGCAGTTTTCTTCGACATTGCGAAGGCTTATGATACCACTTGGCGTTATCGCATTCTAAAAATCCTCCATAGCTCTGGTATGCGGGGCTCCCTTCCCCAATTCCTCCAGAACTTTCTCTAACCACACATTTCAGGTTAAAAACAACGGTATATTATCTGCAATAAAACCTCAAACTAATGGAATACCCCAAGGCTGTTCCCTAAGTAGTGTACTCTATGATATTGCAATAAATAGTGTTACACAATGCCTCCCTCCTGATATCTCTCATAGCCTCTATGTGGATGACTTAGCTATTTATTATACGTCTCCTAGTTTAACACACATTCAACGTCGTCTAAACACTGCTCTTCATTCCATACAAGCTTGGGCGTCCTCAACTGGTTTCCGCTTCTCGACTGACAAAACCAATGCTGTCGTTTTCTATCGTGACCTTAGACACTTGCGTAAGCAGTCCATCACCCTCTCTATGGGTTCTTCCAAGATTAAATTCCTTGCCTCCACTAAATTCCTTGGCCTTATCTTTGATACCCACCTAAATTGGAAATCCCATGTTGCCGCTCTGAAGGCTCGGTGCCTTCAGCGCATGAATGTCCTCAAGTCTGTGGCACGTGTTCATTGGGGTGCTGACCGATCTACGTTACTACTCTTTTATAGATCCACCATTCTATCTGCCCTAGATTATGGTTGCCCGGTATATGGCACTGCCTCGGCATCCACATTGCAGACACTTAACTCCGTTCATCACCTTGGCATACGTATTAGCTCAGGAGCTTTCCGGTCCTCTCGTGTGTACAGTGTGCTCAGTGAGGCTGGGGTCCTGCCATTAACGTATCATCGTCAGCTGGTTCAGCTGCGAACTGCCGTCCGTCTCCAACAGGATCCCACATTGAAGGACCTTTTCCGTTCCCAAGATTTTTGTGTTACTCCTACTACTACCTTGCCTTTTACCCTCCTCTCCCGCCAATTACTCGCATCTTACAATATTCCAACACCTCATTCGCCCCTCCCCTGTATTTCAATTACCCCCTGGATCCTTAAACACCCTGACGTTTGTTTCCATTTGACTGACCAAGTAGAGGCTGTGACTCCAGTCCAACGCCGTACTTTAGCATTACAACATCTTGATAGTCATGTTCCAGCTGCCTTCATCTACACTGATGGTTCGAAGGTTCCGGATGCCGTCGGTAGTGCAGCGGTTTCTGAGCATGGTATCCATCAAAGCTCCCTACATCCTTGTTCCACCGTTTTCACTGCAGAGTTGTGGGCTATTCATGGTGCCCTGACCCTCATCTCTGCACTTCCAAACAATCCTCCTCACATAGTTATCTGCAGTGACTCAAAAAGTGTGTTGCAAGCATTGGGAGAGTACGCCCCACGTGACCCATTGATCATCGATGTTATCCTGAAAATCCACGAATTAAAATGCAGCTCTCGATCCATCACCCTCTGTTGGATCCCCGCTCATGTAGGCATTGCGGGAAATTAACGTGCTGACGCCCTTGCTAAACAGGCCTGTCTAGGTGCTCCGGCATCCACTGTCCTCAGATCGGATGACCTAATTCCTGTAGTTCGACGGCATATTCATGAAAAGTGGCACTCAGAATGGAGGGATCAACCTTTGGGAGGTCACCTTCGTTCCATCAAAGACGACATTCACATGTGGCCCTCTTCACTCAGCCCCTGTCGCGCTGACCAAACCCTCTTAACTCGATTACGCATAGGACACACGAGACTCACTCATGGATATCTAATGACCACTCCCCGTAGTCCTCCGCCAGAATGTCACCATTGTCACACAGTTCTTACTATCCCTCACATTTTATGCGTTTGTCCCATGTACGGCCCTGAAAGACGTCGCTTCTTGCGACACACCTCTTTAAAAGACATCCTTTCTGACTCAGATTCATTCTCGTTCATAGCCATCCGTCATTTCTTAGCAGCTCTTAATCTCTACGGTGAAATCTGACCAGTGACCTATATGACTTGACTTACTATCCCCCCGCCGACCACTAGCCTTATGAGGGCCTTTGCCCAGAGGGCTAGTTTAAATTAAACACGTCTTCAACAACAACAACTCATGATAAATTGGCCCTAGAAATGGAGCAATAATGCCTGTCTTACTAAGTATTTAGGCAGTACTAGGCCTTTTGAACCCTTCTGTTTTATATTATATTCTTATACATTATATAATATATTTCATTATTCGGTAATAAAAGAACATTATATTTCTTATACTTTCATTCAATAATAAAGGTCACAATAGTATACTGGTACAATAATTTTGACTACAGTATACAGTATATCTATTACTATAGTATACAGTATATCTATTACTATAGTATACAGTATATCTATTACTGTAGTATACAGTATATCTATTACTATAGTATACAGTATATCTATTACTGTAGTATACAGTATAAGTATACAGTATATCTATTACTGTAGTATACAGTATATCTATTACTATAGTATACAGTATATCTATTACTATAGTATACAGTATATCTATTACTATAGTATACAGTATATCTATTACTATAGTATACAGTATATCTATTACTATAGTATACAGTATCTATTACTATAGTATATCTATTACTATAGTATACAGTATCTATTACTATAGTATACAGTATATCTATTACTATAGTATACAGTATATCTATTACTATAGTATACAGTATATCTATTACTATAGTATACAGTATATCTATTACTATAGTATACAGTATCTATTACTATAGTATACAGTATCTATTACTATAGTATACAGTATCTATTACTATAGTATACAGTATATCTATTACTATAGTATACAGTATCTATTACTATAGTATACAGTATATCTATTACTATAGTATACAGTATCTATTACTATAGTATACAGTATCTATTACTATAGTATACAGTATATCTATTACTATAGTATACAGTATCTATTACTATAGTATACAGTATCTATTACTGTAGTATACAGTATCTATTACTATAGTATACAGTATCTATTACTATAGTATACAGTATATCTATTACTATAGTATACAGTATATCTATTACTATAGTATACAGTATCTATTACTATAGTATACAGTATATCTATTACTGTAGTATACAGTATATCTATTACTATAGTATACAGTATATCTATTACTATAGTATACAGTATATCTATTACTGTAGTATACAGTATATCTATTACTATAGTATACAGTATATCTATTACTATAGTATACAGTATATCTATTACTGTAGTATACAGTATATCTATTACTATAGTATACAGTATATCTATTACTGTAGTATACAGTATATCTATTACTATAGTATACAGTATATCTATTACTATAGTATACAGTATATCTATTACTATAGTATACAGTATATCTATTACTGTAGTATACAGTATATCTATTACTATAGTATACAGTATATCTATTACTGTAGTATACAGTATATCTATTACTATAGTATACAGTATATCTATTACTATAGTATACAGTATATCTATTACTATAGTATACAGTATATCTATTACTATAGTATACAGTATATCTATTACTGTAGTATACAGTATATCTATTACTATAGTATACAGTATCTATTACTATAGTATACAGTATATCTATTACTATAGTATACAGTATCTATTACTATAGTATACAGTATATCTATTACTATAGTATACAGTATCTATTACTATAGTATACAGTATATCTATTACTATAGTATACAGTATCTATTACTATAGTATACAGTATATCTATTACTATAGTATACAGTATCTATTACTATAGTATACAGTATATCTATTACTATAGTATACAGTATATCTATTACTATAGTATACAGTATATCTATTACTGTAGTATACAGTATATCTATTACTATAGTATACAGTATATCTATTACTGTAGTATACAGTATACTATAGTATACAGTATATCTATTACTATAGTATACAGTATATCTATTACTATAGTATACAGTATATCTATTACTATAGTATACAGTATATCTATTACTATAGTATACAGTATCTATTACTATAGTATATCTATTACTATAGTATACAGTATCTATTACTATAGTATACAGTATATCTATTACTATAGTATACAGTATCTATTACTATAGTATACAGTATCTATTACTATAGTATACAGTATCTATTACTATAGTATACAGTATCTATTACTATAGTATACAGTATATCTATTACTATAGTATACAGTATCTATTACTATAGTATACAGTATCTATTACTGTAGTATACAGTATATCTATTACTATAGTATACAGTATCTATTACTATAGTATACAGTATATCTATTACTATAGTATACAGTATATCTATTACTATAGTATACAGTATCTATTACTATAGTATACAGTATATCTATTACTGTAGGATACAGTATAACTATTACTATATACAGTATATCTATTACTATAGTATACAGTATATCTATTACTGTAGTATACAGTATATCTATTACTATAGTATACAGTATATCTATTACTATAGTATACAGTATATCTATTACTGTAGTATACAGTATATCTATTACTATAGTTTCCAGTATCTCTATTACTGTAGTATACAGTATCTATTACTATAGTATCCAGTATATCTATTACTATAGTATACAGTATATCTATTACTGTAGTATACAGTATATCTATTACTGTAGTATACAGTATATATCTATTACTATAGTATACAGTATATCTATTACTGTAGTATACAGTATATCTATTACTATAGTATACAGTATATCTATTACTATAGTATACAGTATATCTATTACTATAGTATACAGTATATCTATTACTATAGTATACAGTATATCTATTACTGTAGTATACAGTATCTATTACTATAGTATACAGTATCTATTACTATAGTATACAGTATATCTATTACTATAGTATACAGTATCTATTACTATAGTATACAGTATATCTATTACTATAGTATACAGTATCTATTACTATAGTATACAGTATATCTATTACTATAGTATACAGTATCTATTACTATAGTATACAGTATATCTATTACTATAGTATACAGTATCTATTACTATAGTATACAGTATATCTATTACTATAGTATACAGTATATATTACTATAGTATACAGTATATCTATTACTGTAGTATACAGTATATCTATTACTATAGTATACAGTATATCTATTACTGTAGTATACAGTATATCTATTACTATAGTATACAGTATATCTATTACTAGTATACAGTATATCTATTACTATAGTATACAGTATATCTATTACTATAGTATACAGTATATCTATTACTATAGTATACAGTATCTATTACTATACAGTATATCTATTACTATAGTATACAGTATCTATTACTATAGTATACAGTATATCTATTACTATAGTATACAGTATCTATTACTATAGTATACAGTATCTATTACTATAGTATACAGTATCTATTACTATAGTATACAGTATCTATTACTATAGTATACAGTATATCTATTACTATAGTATACAGTATCTATTACTATAGTATACAGTATCTATTACTGTAGTATACAGTATATCTATTACTATAGTATACAGTATCTATTACTATAGTATACAGTATATCTATTACTATAGTATACAGTATATCTATTACTATAGTATACAGTATCTATTACTATAGTATACAGTATATCTATTACTGTAGTATACAGTATATCTATTACTATAGTATACAGTATATCTATTACTATAGTATACAGTATATCTATTACTGTAGTATACAGTATATCTATTACTATAGTATACAGTATATCTATTACTATAGTATACAGTATATCTATTACTGTAGTATACAGTATATCTATTACTATAGTATACAGTATATCTATTACTGTAGTATACAGTATATCTATTACTATAGTATACAGTATATCTATTACTATAGTATACAGTATATCTATTACTATAGTATACAGTATATCTATTACTGTAGTATACAGTATATCTATTACTATAGTATACAGTATATCTATTACTGTAGTATACAGTATATCTATTACTATAGTATACAGTATATCTATTACTATAGTATACAGTATATCTATTACTATAGTATACAGTATATCTATTACTATAGTATACAGTATATCTATTACTATAGTATACAGTATATCTATTACTGTAGTATACAGTATATCTATTACTATAGTATACAGTATCTATTACTATAGTATACAGTATATCTATTACTATAGTATACAGTATCTATTACTATAGTATACAGTATATCTATTACTATAGTATACAGTATCTATTACTATAGTATACAGTATATCTATTACTATAGTATACAGTATATCTATTACTATAGTATACAGTATATCTATTACTGTAGTATACAGTATATCTATTACTATAGTATACAGTATATCTATTACTGTAGTATACAGTATATCTATTACTATAGTATACAGTATATCTATTACTATAGTATACAGTATATCTATTACTATAGTATACAGTATATCTATTACTATAGTATACAGTATATCTATTACTATAGTATACAGTATATCTATTACTGTAGTATACAGTATATCTATTACTATAGTATACAGTATCTATTACTATAGTATACAGTATATCTATTACTATAGTATACAGTATCTATTACTATAGTATACAGTATATCTATTACTATAGTATACAGTATCTATTACTATAGTATACAGTATATCTATTACTATAGTATACAGTATCTATTACTATAGTATACAGTATATCTATTACTATAGTATACAGTATCTATTACTATAGTATACAGTATATCTATTACTATAGTATACAGTATATCTATTACTATAGTATACAGTATCTATTACTATAGTATACAGTATCTATTACTATAGTATACAGTATATCTATTACTATAGTATACAGTATATCTATTACTATAGTATACAGTATCTATTACTATAGTATACAGTATATCTATTACTGTAGTATACAGTATCTATTACTATAGTATACAGTATATCTATTACTATAGTATACAGTATCTATTACTATAGTATACAGTATATCTATTACTATAGTATACAGTATATCTATTACTATAGTATACAGTATATCTATTACTATAGTATACAGTATATCTATTACTATAGTATACAGTATATCTATTACTATAGTATACAGTATATCTATTACTATAGTATACAGTATATCTATTACTGTAGTATACAGTATATCTATTACTATAGTATACAGTATATCTATTACTATAGTATACAAGTATATCTATTACTATAGTATACAGTATATCTATTACTGTAGTATACAGTATATCTATTACTATAGTATACAGTATATCTATTACTGTAGTATACAGTATATCTATTACTATAGTATACAGTATATCTATTACTATAGTATACAGTATATCTATTACTATAGTATACAGTATATCTATTACTGTAGTATACAGTATATCTATTACTATAGTATACAGTATATCTATTACTGTAGTATACAGTATATCTATTACTATAGTATACACTATATCTATTACTAGTATACAGTATATCTATTACTATAGTATACAGTATATCTATTACTATATAGTATACAGTATATCTATTACTGTAGTATACAGTATATCTATTACTATAGTATACAGTATCTATTACTATAGTATACAGTATATCTATTACTATAGTATACAGTATCTATTACTTAGTATATAGTATATTACTATAGTATATTACTATAGTATACAGTATATCTATTACTATAGTATACAGTATCTATTACTATAGTATACAGTATATCTATTACTATAGTATACAGTATCTATTACTATAGTATACAGTATATCTATTACTATAGTATACAGTATCTATTACTATAGTATACAGTATATCTATTACTATAGTATACAGTATATATTATAGTATACAGTATATATTATAGTATACAGTATATCTATTACTATAGTATACAGTATATCTATTACTGTAGTATACAGTATATCTATTACTATAGTATACAGTATATCTATTACTGTAGTATACAGTATATCTATTACTATAGTATACAGTATATCTATTACTATAGTATACAGTATCTATTACTATAGTATACAGTATATCTATTCATGATCAATAAAACCGTACAAATACCATGGGCTTAAATACTGTTTAGAGGGAAATACAATACAATATATAACTGAAGACAATAACACTTAAAAGGGATATTTCAATTAAGGGGGCCAATCTCGTTTATATATCTCTTCCTCCCTCTCTCTCTTTGGGTTGTATCCATTCGGCCTCATTCAGCCTACTGTTTTAAGACGTTTATCCCCATCCAGGTGTTGATTATTTCCTGGAGAGCGATAGCGAGCCAGCATATTTAAAAAACAAATTTGACAGTAGGCTAAATTTGTACATTTTTCGATAGATTTTTGTTTTCGTTTGACACCTTTTATGTTAATTAAAATATAATTAACAACACACTAAACAAAATCTATATGTGGAAAAATGCATTTAAATTTATCGGAATTAAACTTTGAAAACAAACTTCTATAAGTGGCTTCTGTAAGTGTGCCTGTTGAAAAGATTTAAGTATTGGTATAAAAAAGGCTAACTTTGGGCAGAGACAAAAGTTTGGAGATTTTTTTGGATAAAACGAGCCACAGTTATGGGAAAATCTCAATCTTATAGAAATACTAATATGGAAGTACTGTACTGTTTTTCCATAATATCGAACCATTATCCCGTAACTATGGTGTATTACATTTTATCCAGAAACGCTTGAAATTATGTAGTACCGGTAGATGTCCAAAATTATCCCATTTTACGTTAACATACTCGTAATTCTAAAAGTCCTCCCTAATCTGAATGCATTGTTTGACAGTGCAGCATTTGGGTTGAAAGAAAATTATCATTTGATGTAAATAGTAAATTAACCTTTTCAGTAAAATTATGTTTTCATTAGTTTATTCCAACTACAGTACCTCTAGATGATTTTATGCAGTTTAGGAAAGACCTCTTAATAGTCCAGCCATTCATAGATATTGTAGTACAGTATTATCCTTTTTACTGTTATAGGTTCTTCTTGAGCTCACTAAATAATCTAATGTTGGCTACAATATAAATGAAAATAATGCCATGGTATTAAAGGGATTAAGTTCTTTCCTAAGCTGAATAAAATTGTTAGGCAATGTCTAGGGTAAAAGAAATTGGTGACATACTGTTGAGAGAGCCTGCGTGGCTGAGTGTCAATGTGCGCGACTTCTGCGCAGGAAGCTCTGGGTTCAGATGGTTTGATTCCTAGAGGTCTATCTCATGCTGTATAAAATCATCATCACTGTCTAGGGTAGAAAAATATTTCATCCTATTGAAAAGTTAATATAATTAAGCAAAATCTTGGGTGGCCTCTAGCGTTTCATTCGTATATGTTTTCCCCTCCTCAATCTTGGATGCGTCGGTGACAATACAGTTATTCAAAACACATTTGCGTTCCAGTGAGGCCCTCACCAGACTGTTATTAATGACACACCCCGAGGCAATGGTAGTGTGGTCGCCCAGGACAGAGTTGGTAATTCGGTTCATGGGTTCAATTTTTGTGTGGTTACCTAGGACGCTAGAGGTTATGTTGGTCTTTTCCGAAACAACACTACCGGCACCCACCACACTGTCTTCACTTATTTGTGCTCGCTCGTGGATTTGAGCAGATGGGTGAAGCAGGGGGTGCTGAGAGTCAGGGAGTACTTCATCAAATAGTCCGTGCATTCGGCGGTTGATGTCCCAGTAGGTGCCCATTGTGTTAACTCTCACACACAATCCTTGGTGTTTGTACATGTAGCAAACACTTGCATCTATGGTGCCGGACGAGTGGTGACGCGATGGAATTATGCTCGTGTTGTACCGCGACACTAGAGATTCGTAGTCCTCCTCTGACACTGGATCCTTAGTGTCAGTAGCTGCAGTAGCAAACTGTCGGGATACAATGTAAGGTAAGATTTCTGCCTTGAAGGAACCCATATCTCGGCAAGGTGAATCTTTGGCCAAGACTTGTTCCAGGATACCACGCTTGACTATGTACAAATGAGCATCGAGGACGGCTGTGGAGGCCTGAAGGGGGCCAGAGATGTGGCCAGGCAAAGAGGAGGGAAGAGTAATAGAGTTGTCATAATCCCCACCGGCAACCACCAATATCAAACGATCGGTTTTACCCTCGGTTACGATCACGTCGCTGTTCACTGATGGTTTGGTTTTAAGTCCAGGGGCGGGATTCTGTACTTGCTTGTGATCCATGGAGGCCGTTAGAGCCGTGAGGGTGGATCCATATGCCCGGTGAAAGTTCAAAATATCCTGAAGCTTCACATCCGTCACAAGATCGCTGGAGACGATAATGACGTCATCCACGCTCTTCTTGATTTTATTGACAATGTGTCGGAGGGAATCAGCGGTCCCAGGATCAGCAGATGTGTTTACAGGAGCTGAATCCACGCTGATCGTAAGTCCACACTGCTCTACAACTTTACCTAGTCGTCCCTCCTCCCCTGCCGCCACTACCACTGTTGCTTCCTCTAGCCCCGCCTGCTGTAGTAAGTGTAGGGGAAAGGTGATCATAGGGAAGGTGGCCAGAGGGAGTAGACATTTAGGGGTATCGACAGTTAAGCTGGTCATCCGCATCCCAGGCCCGGCACCCAGGACTATGGCTTGGACTTCTGCTCGCATCCTTACGACTTACTGCTATACTGCTACAATACTGAAATAGGAAAAACAAAGTCAATAAGGCATATCAAAATAAGAATTATATGTTTTCAAGGTAATAAAATAAAATTGACTAATTCCTTGAACGTGACGATAGAGCGTTATTATATGTACGATTAGTTTGCTTGGGAAACAGATTAACTTGCTCATGTAGTAATGTACACCCTATGTGGTGGATTGTGTTCTTTTATTTATAATATTATTTTGCTAAAGCGTTGTTTCCACATAGCTATTATGATAAGTTCTTTTGTCTTTTTACTGTGTTCGTCTAAGTTTTGGTTTGTTTATTTTGCAAGTTTTACAATATAATTAAAATTTATTCATATGGCCTTCCACTAAATGCAAGATGCAATGTTCTAAGACTATGGCTTTGACTTCAATCAGTATCCTCTTGCCTTACTGCAATACAGCACCATACTGTACTGCTGTGCTACAGTATTGAAATAAAAGGTATAATCCTGTGTACCGGGTGGACCTGTACATACATCTCAATAATTTGGTAATGTTGCTATATATTTTTACATTTTACTTTCATAAATAGTCTACTAATATACTAGGTTAGGTTAGGTTAGGTTTTGGTTAGGTTAAAGATATTGTTCAATGTTTCTTAGTAAATAGGCATCTGAAAAACAGTTCCTCCCGCTACACAGGATCTTACCCATTATTATGCCATTAAACTACCTTATTGTATGGTAAATAATTCTGAAATTAGTTAAATAAGAACAGTAAGTAGTTACTAGCTAAGACATAACAAATTTATGAAGTTTTTGCTTTCTAGCTTATAAAATTATGGTATGAACCGCGGCGGACGAGTCTCACTTTAGAAACAGTTTTTAATACTTAAATGTATCAATTTCAAGTAGCCTAAAATATAGCCTACATTTCCGAGCATCATTGAACCATACTAGGCTAAGTCTACTACTAATAATATTAACCTATTAAGAGCAACAGAATAGCGACAAAACAGGGATACTGAAGGTGTAGATTTATCTTAGTTATTTTGAAGGCGGTGCTGGTTGGGAGGAGGGGCGTCGACTGACTGGGGACAGAGGTCTGAGAGGTGCATGGGGGCGGTTCGTTCGTAGCCACCCCTTCGAGGATCACGGCGTCAGGCATTAGATAGATAGATAGTTAGGTTAGGTAAAAAGGCTGTCCAGAGTCTCTTCATGCATGCTATGCTTACAGGTACCTACCCGATAGCACTATCGTTAGTGAGTGCTGTACTGTATTTTATATATTATTTTGTAATAGTATAGATATCTTATCAATATTTGTATTTTGTACTATTGTTAATGTCTTGTCATGTTGCAAATTTGATTTTAAATAATATTTTGACATTTAACATGTAGTTTCTTAATTCATGCAGAGTTTAGTAAAATTTGCCAGAACGTCCCGGACTTCCCAAACTTGACTACTTCCTTTAACGTGACGATAGTGCGTTGTTATATGTGCGATTAGTTTGCTTGGGAAACAGATTAACTTGCTCATGTAGTAATGTACACCCTATGTGGTGGATTGTGTTCTTTTATTTAATAATTTTCATTTTAGTAAGCGTTGTTTCCACATAGCGATTTTGATAATTTAATTTGACTTTATATTGTCCTTGTCCCAATTTTGGTTTGTTTAGTTTGCAAGTTTTACATTTTAATTTACCCTAAAATTCTTAGGCTAGCCTACACAATTAATTTCGGAGGAATCGGAGCAGCTAAAATACAGTAGGCTAGGCCGGGAGGCCATGTATGCAGCACCAATTTCCAAATCCTGTCCTCTGCGCATGCGTGAGAATCTTATTGCTTCTATATATCATATAATAGGTAAATTTCTATAATTGCACCTATACGAGCTAAAAAATACATTATTGTATTTAACAGGAAGGTACGACGAGGTAAGTGATGTGGTAGGCCTATAGGTGGCAATATGCGGAAATGGATTATAAGGGCATTCCGCCCCTCTGACGAAAGTGTATCAATCTAGATGTGACACGGATTTTACATTGTTTCAGAGAGACATTAACCTAACCTAATGTAACAACCTTACCTAACCTAACCTGGGCTGGTCTATCAGAGTGAGTCTGTGAGAACTGAGCGATCTCTGCCATACCCATAGCTTACTCTGACTTTTCCTTTTACTTATATATTTTCTAGATCTCAAGTGACGGCATCTCTTCCGTGGATTGACCTCCCAATCTACCAAGATTGGAAGCCAAAGCGTCACATTTTTCCTTTGCCCCTCAACTTTCTCTTCATAATTGCTGAGGGGCACGGGGCCCTGGGTGGGGCTTTGGTTTCCCGGGCGTTTCCGCATCCTCCTTAGCTCCCTGCCATGGAGTGGCTTCGGTCACCCGGGCTTTGTTGTGGTCGGCAGGGGGGTTCTGTGGGGGCGCTCGGTTATGGCCTTGCTCGGGGCCTTGGGGGTGTTCGGCCAGGCAGCTTGGGGAACAGCAACAACAACAACAACGGTCCTAACCTAATCTAACAACCTTACCTAACCTAACCTAGCCTAACGTAAGGGGGTAAGGGGTGGGTGGGGGGGGGGGACTTATAATCCACTTCCGCATATTGCCACCTATACCACATCACTTACCTCATCATACCTTCCTGTTAAATACAATAATAATTTGGGATTTTTTTTATTTTAATACCACAAATTTTCCGAGTGTTTTTTTATAAAAGAAATTGTTCATTTGCATCAATATATAGTGTTTGTAATTACAGTACGGTAATTAGAAATCTCGGGAAAACCTATTTTCCCCATTAGGCCTATTGATCGATGTTGAGACACGCCCCGATAGTGATTTGAAGAGACATTAGCCTAACCTAACAACCTAACCTAGTATTATGGGTGGGCCCCCCGCTGGTTGAGTACTAATCCCTTAGTAAATAAAACAAAAAACATTGGCTGTCGATAATACGAAGGTGAAAGAAAGACGATGAAGTCTACGGTGTTTACTCTGCAATCTTCAGCTTTGATTGTACATTGATAACGGGAAAGTACCGTATTGACAACCTTGTTACGAAAATTAAATTTTAATAACATACTTTTATATTAGGTTTTTCCGGGGGTTTAACACATTTTCAGGTACGATTTTAGTTAATGGACACCTATTTGACAGGTACCACCGAGGATTTAATACATATATTTTTTCGGTTCCCACGCATCCAAGACCAAGCTACACCTTTTTCTGGTCCGGTAATAGTATTGAAAAGATATAATAAGTTTTTAAATGTGGTCTTCGACGAGAATAAAACGGGGCGTTTGTGCCGAAAATCGGCGGCGGGACTCCGTCGTCGCTTCGGATCGTCGCGGTTTGTTTACCTGCCAGCTGTTTTACTTGCCCCCTGCTGGCCACATATATGACGATTATTATAATTCACGGGGGGGGGGGGGGGGGGGAGAGAGAGCCCCCCCTCAACCCTGTCCTCCCACCTGTCCAACCCTGTCAACTCCCACGGCCTATAACGCAAGTCTTTATAAAAAAATGGACCCAACAACTGGTTATATAAGCTTAGCCATTTGAAGTCGACCGCCAAGGGCCCAAGGCGGGACCGGGAAGTCACTCCGAGCGTAAAGTAAACAAAGCGACGCTACTTCCACGAACGCAACCGAGTTGTCTTTATATTTCGTCTCATAGGCTAGGCCTATTAGGCTATCATTAAAGTGTCCCCATTGCTTTTTTAGGGTTTCGTACACCAGAAAAGGGTGTAGCCTAGCCTAGCTTGGTGTTGGATGCGTGGAAACCGATTTTTTTTTTTTATTAAATCGTTGGCGGTACGTCAAATAGGTCTTCTTCTTCTTCTTTAGAACCCGCCCGCAGAACCGCCCGCAGGTGTCCAGTACCTAAAATCGTACCCATTTTCATATGATCTTTAGAGCTATCGATAACTGGAAGTACCATATTGACAACCTTGTTACGAAAAAGACATTTAGTACCATACTTTTTTATTAGGTTTTGCCGAGGGTTAAAACAAATTTTCTTATGATCTTTAGAGCATATAGCCTAGATTCAATATTTATCTTCAAATAGGCCTAGGCCTATATCAACAAAATTCGTGGTATTAAAATAACATTGAACCATAATTTGTTTAGCTCGTATAGGTGCAATTATAGACCTATACCATATAATACACCATAAAATAGGCTACGTTTTTAATACCTAGAAAAAAAGGTCATCTTATAAATTATTACGGAAAGTTCTCCCGTCTACGGTCAGAGTAAATATGGTGGGCGGATTTAACCACTGCACTCAACTTTTTCCCCCATTTCAAGTAACAAGTATCTCCAGAACTCAAATATATCTATCTACATATACTGACTGAATCACTATGGGTTCATTTGACAAAGTTATGAAGGATTTTACCGAAGGCGCAGCGGGTTGTCGTAAGACCAAGACCAAGACCAAGGTTTGTTTTGGAGAGTTGCTAAGCTCGGCATAGACAATCTCCAAAGTGGGACTGTTTTATATTTTATATTATTTATTTTTGTGTGATGATGATGTTGAGGGATAGCCTTAAGTATCGGCCCTTAGCCTAATTGTCTTTTATTGTTGTGGTTAACTCGATCCTCAACCAACTTCTGTAGCCTATATCCGGGTCGAGGAGAGGTGTGGAGGCGGTGGACTACCAAGTTGAAGTCCCTGAACTAGGCCTACAACAAGGTACAGTAAGGTAGGTCTACTTTACTTGGGTAAAATTGCTGTTTTGTCCACAGCCTAGCCTATTTTGTGGTGAAAATAGGCTTATTTTTGCCTAGGCTATGGTATTCAAACGATTATAGGCCTAGACCTATATCTATTTCCTCTAGAAAATTTGTTAACCTAGGCTAACTTAGCCTACCTGGTAAAATTGCTGTTTCGGTGCCACTGCCACAGCCTAATGGCCTATTTTGTGATGAAAATAAGCTGTTTTTCCTCTTACATTTCGAAACCCATTACACCATCAAACAGTACAATAGGACCATAGGATAAATCTACAGTTATAAGAACATAAGAACATAAGAAAATGGGAGTCTGCAGAAAGCCGATTGGCCTAAGCAAGGCAGATCCCTGTCCCACACAACCCCAAATCAATTACAAAGCCCAATTATAGGCTCAACACTCTAATACCCTGAGGATCATCTTACCAAAACGGTTAGAGATTAACGCAGGATTATGGGGGTCTGCAGAGCGCTGATTGGCCCAACCCGGCTGATCCCCTTCACACCCAACCCTTCTCGTCCATATGCTTATCCAATTTTATCTTAAAGCTCCCTACAGTTTTAGATCCCACTATAGCACTTGGTAGTCCATTCCACCCATCTACAACTCTGTTACCAAACCAATATTTGCCTATATCTTTTCTGAAACGAAATTTATCTAATTTGAAACCATTGGTACGAGTTCTTTCGCTATCACTGAGCTTTAGTACATTTGTCATGTCCCCTTTGTTAATCCCACTAACCCACTTGAACACCTCTATCATATCCCCTCTAACTCTGCGTCTCTCTAACGAATGTAAACTTAATTTCTTCAACCTTTCTTCATACGGAAGATTTCTAATATTATGGATCATTTTTGTCATTCTACGCTGTACTCTCTCCAATGAATCTATGTCCATTCTGTAATAAGGACACCAAAATTGGACAGCATAATCCATATGGGGTCTCACTAATGACAAGTAAAGTTTTAAGATAACATCAGCAGTTCTGTTACTCACACTCCTAGAGATGAACCCGAGAATCCTGTTTGCCTTATTACGAACGCCTATACACTGTTTTCTAGGCTTCAAATCATTGCTAACAAACACACCTAGATCTTTCTCGCAGTCTGAATTTTCTAATTCTAAATTAGCTAGTTTATATTTAACATTTGTTTGCATCTTCCCTATCTTTAATACCTTGCATTTGTCAATGTTAAACTTCATCTGCCAATTTACTGACCATTTATGTAAGGTATCTAGATCCCTTTGGAGGCACTCTATATCGCTATCTGAATCAATTGATCTCCCCATTTTAGTATCGTCTGCGAATTTACTTATCCTACTAGTTATACCTAAATCTAGGTCATTTATGTATATAAGAAACAACAGGGGACCTAATACCGATCCCTGGGGGACACCACTTTTGACTGCTCCCCACTCTGACTTGGTACCATTTATGCTGACTCTCTGTTTCCTACCAATTAGCCATGACCTAATCCATCCCAACAACGCCCCACCTATTCCATGTGCCTCAACCTTTCTCATCAATCTCTCATGAGGGACTCTGTCGAAAGCTTTACTGAAATCTAAATATATAATATCGTATGCCTTGTCATTATCTACTGCTTCATATACCTCTGAGAAAAAACTAAGCAAATTAGTAAGGCAAGAACGTCCCTGAGTGAATCCATGCTGAGAAGAATTGATTAAGTTAAATGTTTCTAAGTGGTTTCTCATTTTTCTAGCAATAATTGACTCTAGTAGCTTTCCTATGATTGAAGTGAGACTAATGGGACGGTAATTGGATGCTATTGATTTATCACCTTTTTTGAAAATCGGAACTACATTTGCAAGTTTCCAAGCTTCTGGAACTATACCTGTTTCTAATGAATTGTTAAAAAGAAATGTTAATGGGTAACTTAACTCATCTCTGCATTCTTTTAATACTCTGGCATATACCTCATCGGGGCCAGGCGATTTCTGAGGTTTCAGTCTGTCAATTTCCTTAAGCACATCATTTCTACTTATAGTAACCGTACTTAACCTATTTTCTATACTATCGCTATATACCTTACGGACTTCTGGAATCTGTGCCAAATTTTCATTAGTGAAAACGGATAGAAACTGACTATTTAATGTACTGCACATTTCTAAATCATTTTCTGTCATTTCTCCTATCGAAGTTTTAAGGGGGCCTATTTTATCTCTAACTTTAGATTTATATAGCTGGTAAAAAGCCTTAGGGTTATTTTTTGAGTCATTGGCTATCCTGATTTCATAATTTCTTTTGTCTGTCCTTATACATTTTTTAACCTCTCTTGATAGATTCTGATAGTAAGCAAGTAGGTGAATTTCGCCTTTCTTAATTTTTCGATATATTCCTCTCTTTTTTCCTAGAAGGTCTAATAGTCTATTATTCATCCATTTGGGTTGGTTCTGTGTTGATCTAAATTTTCTTTTGGGGATATATTTATTTTGCGCATTGTGGAGTGAAGAAATAAAATTATTATATGTAGCTGTCAAATTATCCTGAGTTAAGACAGGTATCTGAGAGAGAGTATGTTCATTAGCGCACCTGGGTCCACTTAATAGTTTAACCATAGGATCGACTCTTAAGGCTCGTCTTAATCCACCATAATTGGCTTTTCTGAAATCTGGGATAAGTGTCGTATTCTCTTTAGCCTTTCCTGTCCATTGTATGTTAAAATAAATTGATTTATGATCACTATTTCCTAGTTGGTCTCCTATCTCTACATTATTTATCATTTGTTCATTATTACTGAGAACTAAATCGAGGATATTATTACCTCTAGTAGGCGAGTCTATGAATTGAAATAAAAAACTATCCTGTACCGCCTCAATAAACTCTTTTGAATCTGAGTCGCCGATTTGATGCTGCCAATCAATATTCGGAAAATTAAAATCCCCCATAATACACACATTGCTAAACCTTGATGCTATTTTCACTTCCTGCCATAAAGCTGTACCTTCGTTTCTACTCATATTTGGTGGTCTATAAATAACTCCAATAATTATGGTCTCACTACCTTCGCTAACCTCAACCCAAACACTTTCGTTATCAGTATTTAGTCTAATACCTGATTTAATACAGCTTTTTAAAGAACTCCTGACAAACACTGCTATTCCGCCGCCCCTCCTACTTGTTCGGTCGCGTTTAAACAAACTATATCCTGGTATATGGAATTCTGCTAAAAAATGTCTTGATTCTGTATTAATCCATGTTTCAGTCAGTGCTATAATGTCTATATTTTCGTTGCTAACAAGTGCTCTAAGTTCATCCATTTTGTTACATAAACTCCTACAGTTTGTATAATATAATCGCAATGAATGTATTTTACTGGTATCGGATTTACCTTTATTTCTAACTGAATTCCCATCTTCTGTTACACCTTTAATATTTCTACTAGCAGTACAATTAAAATCCTGTGACTGATATTTTCTATTCCTATCTGATGTACCAGTACGGCAATTTACCCTATCTAGACAATTATTCTTACTCATATTCTCAGGCTTTATTTTCAGCGAAACCCCGCGACAATCCTATCTATTGACCTAGCTAAATTTGCCACCCCTAGCCGAGAAAGATACTACCCCTATTTTGTCGCTATTCTGTTGGTACTAGCTATCTATCTATCTATCTATTGCCTGACGCCGTGATCCCCGAAGGGGTGGCCACGAACGAACCGCCCCCATGCACCTCTGTCCCCAGTCAGTCGACACCCCTCCCCCCAACCAGCACCACCTTCGTTCATGTACTTCCTCACTCCATCCTTCCACCTCATATTCGGTCTACCTCTCCCCCTCTGTCCCTCCACCTCGCTCTCATACACCCTCTTAGTCATTCTCTCGCTTTCCATACGTTCCATATGGCCGAACCATCTCAAGTTGTTCCTTTTCACACTTTCCAGCACATCTACCTCCACACCACACCTCCTTCTTACTTCCTCATTAGTCTGTCTATCCCTCCATGTAACTCCGCACGCACTCCTTAAGTAATACATTTCCACTGCTCTCACTCTTGGTCTGAGTCTCTCAACCAACGTCCATGCTTCGCTTCCGTAAGTCAGTGTCGGGATTACCACACTGTCATGCAAGGACTTCTTCACTTCCATACTGACCACCCTATTTCTTGTTACTGCTTTTAGCGTTCCTACAACCCTCTTCCCCTGTTGTACCCTCTCCCGCACCTCTTCATCCATAGTCCCATCTTTACTCAACACACTGCCCAGATACTTAAAAGAGTTGACGATCTCCATAGCCTGACCGTTCAGCTTCACCTCACACTCTGTGACTTCACCCCTTTCGAAGACCATAACCTTGCTCTTCCCCGTATTTACCTTCAAATTCCGTTTTTCGCACACTGTTCCAAACTCATTTACCAGACCCTGCAACTCCCATTCATTATCACTTGGTACTAGCCTAATGGGTTAATATTATTAGTAGTAAACTTAGTATGGTTTGATGATACGCGGAAATGTATATTTGACTTGTAATAGCCTAGGTACATTGAAGTATTACAAACCTTCGCGAACCCATAAACAGGGAACGTGAGCTGGGTTTAGACCGTCGCGCACCCATACACAGGGAACGTGAGCTGGGTTTAGACCGGTCGCGAGACAGGTTAGTTTTCGGTTAGGTTAGGTTAGGTTAGGCTAATAATAAAAATAATAAAATGCGACGGTCCTCGGTATTAAACAACACTGTATATCAAATAAAAAATAAAAAACAACAACAAATTAGGCCTACCTGAAAAACTCGTATTTGGTTGGTGATAATTTGTTTATATGCTTTGCGCAGTGGCAGTATCGTAACCAATGAGGTTTAGTTTTCCGAGTGACGTATCTGCTACTGCTGAAGGCCCAAAACACGGTTAAAGTTTTCACATTTCATCTTTGCCTAGTACTTGCGACACCTCGGTTGGGTTCCCTTCTTTGGAAGGTAATCAAGTCGTCCCCACCTGCTCGTGATGACCTCGCAAACACCCATTTCTATTTATTTTTTCCATTTATTCTTTTTTCAAGATAGGGTGACACAAACGGGGGCGGCGCTACCTGGGTTTATCCCAGGTAGTAGTTTAATTTTACTCTAAATTTTATTAAGTGTTTTGTATATTTTTAATTGTAGGCTACATTAATATAAACAATGGCCGGCCAAGGCAAACGGAGGCAGAGTTTATTGGGAGATGAAGAGAGCTATGAGTTTGAGGGATTTCTGGCAGAGGGTGGTGAAGTGGAGGATCAATTGACTGTAGTGAAGAGACAGATGATGGGTCTGTTAAGATGGAAGGGAGTTATGGAGAATTGGAGGAGAGATATAGGTGTGAAGGTGGAGTCACTGACAGAAATATGTGAAGCCAGTTCAGTAGCAACTGCAGATGGGCCATTAATTGCTAACCTAGATGCAGTGATAAGGAAAGTAGATGAGCTGGAGGCAGAGAACATGGCACTCAAGGAGCAGCTAAGGGAGTATGAGGGCCATTTAAGTGAGAAAGTAAAGGGAGTAATAAGTGAGGAGAAAGATGAGTGGACAAGGGTGGGGAATGCTAAGGTGGATGCATTGGAAGAAATCATGAAGGAGCAGGTGGAAGAGAGAGAAAAAGAGAAAAGAGAGTTTGAGAAGAATGTAGTGCAGGTTTTGAAGAGCAAGGAAAAGGTAGTGAGGGAAACAGCGGAGACCAAAAAGGAGCCGACCAAACGCACCACTGAGGTGGTAGATGGTGGAAAGAAAAAAACTGTCTGGGACCATCAGGTCCTGGTAGTGAAGCCAAAAGACCGATCCTCCGAGCCAGTAAGCCCACCAGATACAAAGGCAATCGAGACTGCTTTGGCTTCGGTTCCGGTTGTTGTTGTTGTTGTTGTTCTTGTTCCCCAGGCTGCCTGGCCGAACAGCCCCAAGGTCCCGAGCAAGGCCATGGCCATAGAGCGCCCCCACAAAACCCTCCCTGCTTACCACTAACAAAGCCCGGGTGACCGAAGCCACTCTAAGGCAGGGAGCTGAGGAGGGCGCGGAAACGCCCGGGAAACCAAAGCCCCACCCAAGGCCCTGTGCCCCTCAGCAATTATGAAGGGAAAGTTGAGGGGCAAGGGAAAAATGTGACGCTTTGGCTCCCAATCTGCCAACTTTTAGGTTGGCAGTAGGGAGGTCGATCCACGGAAAAGACGCCGTCACTTGAGATCTAGAAGATATATAAGTAAGAGGAACAGTCAGAGTAAGCTATGGGTATGGCAGAGATCACTCAGCTCTCACTCTGATAGACCAGCCCATCACCACATGACTAGAACCCAATCCTCTCGGCATCAGCTAGGAAAGGCCCTAGAAAGCCGCCTTTGGCGGAGGGATAGCTCCCCTATTTCAACTCCTTTCGGAGTTGGGCACCCGCCCAACAAGTTAACAAGTTAACTAGAACTGAGTCAGGTGTACTGGTGGTACGACTTCCATCCAAGAAAGCCAAAGAAGATGCAGGAAGGGCCATCAATCAGTATTTGGGGGTGGACAGTGCCTTCAGTGTCTCCGAACCAAAGAAGATGATGCCAAAAATGACTCTGGTAGGCATTGCTAATGACGCTGAGGATAATGAGATCATTCCCAGCATCCTCAACAAGAACCCAAGAATAAAGTCCCTGGTCGACGATGGCTTAGCTATGAATTTGCTATTCACTAAGCAAAAGAGTGATGCACACACTAAGATTGCGGTAGTAAAAATGTCACCTGAAATACGCTTTTCCATTGTGGATGATGGCAATTCTGTGTATGTTGGACTTGTGAGATGTCGTGCATACGATCGCTTCTGGGTAACACAATGTTACCATTGCCAGGGCTTTGGTCATACCAGTGACAGGTGTTATCGGAAAAATGAGGATCCAAAATGCAACTTCTGTGCCGGTACTCATAACTCAAAAGACTGCACCAACAAGACTTCCCCCAAATGTATAAATTGTATGAGCTCCACATCAGTTACGGAGCCGCCAAATCATTTCGCCTCAAGTAGAAATTGTCCTTTAATGACAGCTCAGAGAAATAAAGTTATTGAGAACACCGATTTTGTAGGTTCAAAAAACTGAAAAATGCACATGGGAGCCGGTTGAAACTGGGTCTGTTGAATGTTCGTTCCTTGCGTAACAAAATGGATCATATTTGCGAGATCTTGGATGAACGTAACCTTGATGTATTATGTCTCACTGAGACCTGGTTGTTCGAGTCAGATCTGAATATTATCCAGGCGGCATTGCCTAAAACCCATTCCATAATAAATGTTCCTAGGCCTAGGGGAGATCATCCGGGTGGTGGAGTGGCAGTTGTCTACTCCACATCTCTGGTGAATATCTTGCAAATAAGCCATAACCCAGCCCCTCTTTATTATGAACTGTTGGAAGTGGAAATAAAACTCCATCAACAAATTCTAAGAATGGCAGTTGTCTATAGGCCTGGCCATCGTGGCACAGATAGGGGTTTTATGGAAGAGTTTGGGCAGTTTCTCGAGGAATTTTCTGCTAAAACTGGAAGACTTTTGATGTGTGGAGATTTTAATTACTGGGTTGACAGCCCTCATCTGAAGCCATTCTCTCCTGAGTTCCTTGAGTTGACTGATCAGAACAATTTTGTAAACCATGTGTCCCACCCAACTCATATCTTAGGACACACCCTTGACTTGGTTTTCTCTCCTGTGGGTTGTGGTGGTGTTCTGGATGTTGATGTTGAGAATGCTGACCCTAATACCTCTGATCATGCTTTGATTACTTTCAGCTTTGATTTTCCTAAGCCACTCACACATGAAAAAGTAATCAGATTTAGAAATTATAAAAATGCAGACCTAAATTTGGCTAGCAGTGAAGTAAAACAGTACAGTACTTGGGAAGTATTGATACTTCCAACCTTACTTCAGATGAGCTGGTGGAGGTACATGGAAATGCACTTAAATTAGTGTTCGATCATCACTGTCCAGAAGTAGAGAAGAAAATCATAGTACGAGATGATTCGCCCTGGTATAGCACTCGAGTTAAATTTCTTAGAAGAGCGCGTAGAAGAGCTGAACGTGAATGGCGGAAAAATAAAACAGACTCTACATGGTTGCAATACCTGTCAGCCAGAAGAGCTGTGGTCTACAAAATCAAAGATGAAAAGAAAGTGTATTATCAGGGAAAAGTTGACTCGTGTGGTAACGACCAGAGGAGGTTGGCTTCAATTGTAAACAGTTTACTTGGAAAAACAAGAGTCAGCTTAAGACCTTCTGTACCTGATGCCGAGTTGGCTGCCAACTTTGTGGCATTTTTTGCTGGCAAGATAACTCGCATAAGACAGGAATTGGATGATGCTTCTGTTGGTGAAGAACTTTCAGTTGTACTCCAACCCCGACACATTCCTAATAATGTCCTCTCATCCTTTCACTCAGTAGAGGTGGACATGATCTCGTCCTACATAAGAAACCTCAATAAAACATTTTGCCCGTTGGATCCCATAAATGTTTCCAAGCTACCAAGAGTCTATGATCACACAGTTGAGTTTATTTCCAAAATAATTAATAAGTGCTTCTCTGAAGGTAGCTTCCCACATTCTGAAAAGCATGCACTACTCCGACCTACTCTAAAGAAACCTGGACTTGATGTTGAGAACATATTGAACTATCGTCCTGTCTCCAACCTGTCCTTCATATCAAAGATATTAGAGCGTGCAATACTTGACCAATTACAACCACTACTTCAGCAGAATGAAACTATCCCAATTTTTCAGTCTGCTTACCGACAGCATCATTCAACTGAAACAGCATTGATTAGAGTACATAATGATCTAGTTGAGAACATTTGCAATGGTGTGGCCTCACTATTGGTCTTGCTTGATCTCTCTGCGGCTTTTGACACAGTGGATCATGAGTTGTTATTGAGTGATCTTTATGATTGTGGTGTGCGTGACTCCGCTCTCTTGCTTCTTGGGTCGTACTTGTCAGGTAGATCCCAGAGTGTGATGGTAAATCAAGTGGTCTCGGACTCGACACCCCTGCAGTATGGTGTTCCGCAGGGATCAGTTTTGGGTCCTATCCTATTTATAATTTATATTAGCAGTTTGTCTCTTCTGCTTCGTGCACATAATGTCACCTTTCACTTTTATGCAGATGACACCCAGATTTATGTGAGAATCACAAATATAGTTGATATACGGAGTAAGATGGAATTGTTGATGTCTGATATCAAGAAGTGGATGAGAGCGAGAAAACTTAAACTAAATGATGGTAAAACTGATATTCTCATCATCCGAGGAAATAGAAGAGCTGATGATATGGTAGGTGCCCTCTCCATCAATGTGGGTGGATCTCAGCTGCGACCGGCCAACTCTGTTCGAAATCTGGGTGTATATGTGAACTCCCGATTAGATTTCAAAGAGCATGTAAACCAGATAGTTAAAAGTTGTTACTTCCACATCAGAAATCTCTATTTGGTGAAGCCGTTTATAACCAGACGTTGCCTCCTGACGTTGGTTCACTCATTGGTCTTCTCTCGTGTTGATTATTGCAATGCCCTGTTGGTGGGTCTTCCAAATTATATTTTGAAGAAAGTTCAGTCAGTTCTTAACAGGGCCGCAAGACTAATTTTTGGTGTTCCACCTAGAACTCCTACTACATCTCTTCACATAGAACTGCACTGGCTGCCAGTAAGAGCAAGAATAGAATTTAAGTTGTGTTTGGTGACTTTTAAGGTTCTCAAATTTGGTGAGCCTAGGTACCTTGCGGAGCTGCTCAGGCGCCCACCGGCACACCATGGTGTAGTTGTGCGTCATGACAATGACCCTTTTCGTCTTGATGAACCAAGGGCTTTCCAGCAGTCTTCTTTCTTTGAGAGGTCATTCTCCTACATGGCTCCGAGGTTGTATAACAGGTTGCCGCTGTCCATGAGACAACTGAGTTCTGTTGAATGCTTCAAGAGACAACTTAAGACTTTTCTCTTTGAGAGAAGCTATGATCTTGAGAGAGGTGTCATGACAGATGGCTATAGAGTTTAGGCTATTTTGCCACTGCTAGTGATTGTTAAATGTGTGTTGTATATGAGCCTTCTTTTGATGCATTGATTTTTGTTCTTTTTTCTTTCTCTTTTCGAGCGCTAGTGAATTCTTCGGAAAAATTGGCGCTTATGAGAAATAAGTAACATGCTTATTATTATTATTATCAAAATACGTTTTTATCCAGTTTCCGCGTCTGCTGAACCATCCAAAAACACGCTAAAAGGCGTGTTTTGAAGGGGGGAGGTGGTGGGGGGTAGTGGGGGAGGGGTAGTATAACTGTAGATTTACCGACCATAGGCCTACAGCTGGGAGAGTGTAGATAGGATAAGATAGCAGAGAAGGGGTGTTGTAGATAGAGGAAGATGTTGGAAATTTGGAATGGCTTTGGTATGTGTGTTAGTCTGTATACGTCGTCGAGGTGTCCCCCGACTGGGTGCGAACATGATAGCCTAGCCTATACACCGTAACGCTTGGACGTACTATCACACCCACTAAATGTCCGCCTTGGCTGGGATCAAACCCAGGTCAAGCAGATTCACATGTGAGCGTGCTCTCCACTCGACCGCCGCTGCTCTATGGTACATTAGCCTAGGCTAGGACTGATTGTGATAATGTGGCTCTACTATTCTAGACTCTGGCAGCCTATCTGCTTTGACATTGCCACTGACCCACTGGGCACTAGCTTCTGGCACTTCCGCAGCGCCAGTGCCGCTGCCATAGTGACTGGCAGTGTCAGTGCAGCCTTTTATCACCCCTGCTAGCCTGATTAGGCCTATCTGTCATCAGAATGATCTGATATTTTCTGAAAAATCTAGAATTTGCCTAAATTGAGTCCCGATTCCTTGTGACTGTAGAACTGTCGGATCCAAAACAACGATTTTTTTTTTCTGTTTTGGATAGCACTACGGTAGTTTTGAAGTTGAAGTTGAGTAGCACTATGATAATCGGCCTCGATTTACTTACAGTTTCTTACAGTTTCTTACAGTTTCTTACAGTTTCTTACAGTTTCTTACAGTTTCTTACAGTAGATCCTCTGGAAAAAGGCAAACTAGGCCTGTGTATCCAGCTCAGTGCCAGTACTTGCACTGCTGCGGTCGTTCACGGTGTTGGCGGCGGCGGCAGCAGACGCAACATTTTTACTATTCTGTATTTTTGCTTTATAATCAAACTTCAAATCTTGTCTTCCCCATGCTTTATCAAGATTACTTTCAAACTTCCTTATTGATTCGGAATCGACTACATACTGGGGCAGCGCGTTCGGTTATACTGATGTTTTGGACCGACAGTTAGCTCATCGATCTGTTTAGGCCTAATAGGTCCGTTAGAGCATATACATCATTGCTATATATGGCATTAAGAGCTGAAATGTATTACAGTATAAGGGAGAAAAAACAAAAACGCTAAAATACATGTATAGGCCTAGGCTACTGTAAAACAATAAGTTTTTCAGCCAGTACCCAACCAGCGGGGGTGTGGGGGCGGCAGCCCCCACCCATATACTAGGTTAGGTTAGGTAAGGTTGTTAGGTTAGGCTAATAGCCTAGAACATTAAAAAAAAAAGTCTAACCTAACCAGCGAGGGTGTGGGGGCAGCAGCCCCCACCCATAATACTAGGATAGGTTAGGTAAGGTTGTTACCGTTGTTGGGTTAGGCTAATGTCTTCCCAAAGTTGACTATTTTGATAACATGAACTATTAGGCTACCCACTCCACCCCGTGAAATCCGAGCCAGCTTTCGTCAAAAGTTTGCTCGGGTATTCACAAAATTGGGTTGTATGGGTTTTCAATTTGGGAAAACCCGAGCCAAGTTTTGATACAAAGCGCTATATTATTGTATTTTTACCCTTTTAGCCCCTCATTTTCCCTGAACTTCATAGCCCTCCCCACTAGTGGGGGGCGTGTTTTTAGATTGTTGGATAATGGGTAAATACTCATTTCCGCTCCTCTTCAGTATAAAACAACAATATATCTGAAGGAAAAATTACAAAAAACAAAATAAAACTTACTGAAATCGCTGTCGGTCCAAAAAGTCAGGTTTACCGCGCGTTCCACTCATTTACCACTCTATCACAAAATGAGTTCTTTGCCTTTTCAAGCCTATTTCTTTCTTTGTAAATTTTCTTAGAGTGTCCTCTCGTTCTTGTTCCCTCCCACATCAAGAAGATACCTTCACACACATCCTCATCATACTTTCTTGACACTATCTTAAAAGTCTCTATCATATCCCCTCTCTTTCTCCTATATGTCAGTGTCGGAAGTCCCAGTGTCCTCAACCTCTGCTCATAGCCCGCGTTCTTCAACGTTGGTACCGTACTAGCTTGCTAGCTCTCCTCTGCACTTTCTCCACTGCTTCTATATCCTTTACCATATATGGAGCCCACACCGGTTCGCATATTCCAGGTGCGGCCTAGTAAAGACCTTGCAGGTACAGCACAGTACAGTACAGTACCGAATTTAGTAGAATATACCAGAACCTCCTGAACTTCCCAAATTGACTAATTCCTTGAACATGACGATAGTGTTTTTTTTTTATGCGTGACTAATTTTCTTGGGAAACGGATTAACTTGCCTATGTAGTGATGTACAGCTACTGACAAATGTTTGTGAGTTGTGATTTCCTTTATGCAAATATATCCATTTAGATTGATCTTCAGATCAAATCAGCTATATATATGAATACATAGTATGTATTTATTCATATATTCATATAGGCCTACAGGTATACAGTATTAATCTATCTATCTACTCAGGCACATTCCCCATTTTTTTTATAGCTGGGGTTGGATATACTTTCATTAAGATAATAACAAGAACTCGCAAACATTTGTCAGTAGCTGTACATCCTATGTGGTGGTTTTTTGTTCTGTAATTTATAAATTTATATTGCTAATGCTCATACCCAATATGTGAATGCAAGAAATGCTGTTCTCTTGGCTGTAAAACAACGCAAGGTCGATTACTATAGATCCAGGATTGTGTCCTGTGGTGGTGACCAGAGAAAACTTTACGGCATTTTGAGAAACTTACTTGGATTTTTTTTTTCATCTTCAAAACCTGCATCAGTGTGTGATATGAAGCTTGCCTCAGATTTTGCCTCCTTCTTTAGTTCCAAGGTGTCGGGTATAGTCCTACGTGATTAATTAAATATATGTAACGTGCCAGATGATTTCTCTGTTAGGTTCCAGAATCCAAACTCATCACAGCAATTATTTGACTATTTCCACCTTCCAACCAGTTGAGGTCAGTGATGTTCTTTGCTATATTAGGAACTCTAAAAAGACCATTTGCAATCTTGATCCTCTCGATGTACCGTATCAAGGTTGCAGGACGTTTATGAACACGCAGCCGACCTTGTTTGTAGAATCATTAATAAACCGTTCTCTGAAGGTACATTTCCTCAGACTGAGAAATCAGCTATTGTACATCCTCTCATTAAAAAATCAGGTCTTGACGTGCAGGACTTGTCAAGCTACCGCCCAGTCTCTAATTTGTCATTCCTCTCTAAGATTATGGAACGCACTATCCTAGACCAGCTACTACCAGTGTTGGAGGCCAACGGGACTATTCCCCACCTTCAATCTGCTTATAAGAAACATCACTCTACCGAGACCACTCTTTGTAGGGTTCATAACGATCTGGTGATGGAGTGCTGTGCCGGTAACTCATCTCTATTGGTCTTGTTGGATCTCTCTGCTGCTTTTGACACGGTCGATCATCGGTTGTTGCTAGACGACCTACAACAGTCCGGAATTAGTGACAGGGCACTTGCTTTGCTTGAATCATATTTGTCTAATCGAACCCATTCAGTGATGGTGGGTGATGCTATGTCTGATCCAGTTTCTCTACTGTGTGGGTTGCCTCAGGGTTCTGTGCTGGGCCCTATTCTACTTGCTGTGTACACATACTACACAAGCAGTCTGGCATCTCTTCTTCGTGCCCAAGGATTAATATAATTTTTATGCTGATGACACTCAAGTCTATGTTAAGATAAATGATGTAGGAGATATGAAGGACAAAATGAAAATTTTGATGTCGGATATAAAGATCTGGATGGTTCGCAGAAAGCTGAAACTGAACGATGGGAAAACTGAACTAATTGTTATCCATGGAAACAGGAGGACTGGTGTCAACGACTTTGGATCACTTAACATTGGTGAAGCATAACTCTCTCCTGCTGTATGTGTCAAGAATCTTGGTGTGTTCTTTGACTCAAAACTTAGTTTTAAAAAGCAAATTGATCAAATAGTCAAAACTTGCAACTACCAGATTCGTAACTTATATGCTGTCCGAAAATCGCTGGACAAACAGTATCTTTTGACACTGATTCACTCTCAAATCATGTCTCGCATAGACTATTGTAACTCTCTATGGTTTGACCTACCCAAATATTTGCTACGAAAACTGCAGTCAGTAATAAATCGTGCTGCTCGACTGGTTTTTGGCCTCGCACCTAGAACGCCTACTACATCGAGTTTGATTGAGTTGCATTGGCTCCCGATCAAGGCCAGAATTGAGTTCAAGCTTTGTCTTATGGTTTTCAAAGGGGTTAAGTTAGGTGAGCCTAAATACCTGGCTGAACTTTTGCTCCCCCAACGGGATCGACGTTGTAGGTACAGTATGTCTCTGCGCAGTGGGGATGATCTTTTGAGATTGGATGAGCCTACCGTTGCTTGTCAGTTGGCTTTTGTATCTCGTGCTTTCTCCCACACGGCTCCAAGGTTGTATAATCGGTTGCCGGACTGCATTAAGCAGTCTATATCTGTTGAGTCCTAAGAAGCATTTAAAGACCTTTATGTTTCAAAAGTGTTACGACCTGGGGAATGGTGTAGTGACAGATGATTATAGAGTTTAGTGGTTATTATTATTGTATTTGTTAGTAGTCTTGGCAAATCCAACGTCAAGGCTATTAACCTAATTGCAATGACGACTTGTCTATTTTGACTGCTATGTCGTCATTCCAACCGCGGTTAAAAAGAAAACGTCTAGAGTCTACTCCTTATCTTGCTCTAGGAGACGTTGTACATTAACCAAAACTACCACCGAAGGTGAAAAAAGCATAGAAGAGAAGAAAAAGGGGTTTACCTTAGTTACCGCTTAAGGCCCATCCTGTGTTCCGTCATGTGCAGATCCCTGTCGAACGTGCGCATGAGCGACCCTCTCTTGTCATCATTTTTTCACGCGCTCCATTGAATGCAGTCGCTTTTGTTGTGCTCCTTTAATTCACCCTGTTTAGGTTCGTTTCGGCTTATCTGGCCTTCTTTTTTGTTAGACAGATGTTACGTGATCTAGGGCACACGTAAATGGGCTCCTCAGTGTGTTTAATGGAGACGCGTGTGGAAATAGCTACCGAAGGTACGGAGGCGCCTGGCGTTCCTCGTGTGTGTTTTTCATTCCTTTCTCTTTTCATATTCTTTTTTCCTGTTAGTCTGGGCATAGTTTAGCTTTTAGCTTATTTTAGCCTAGCTTGTTTCTCATTCAGGAATTGCTATGCCCCTATGAGTTTTCATATTTTCATAGCCTAGGTGTACAGTTGGTTCACGATCTGAGATTTCGTGGTGGCGGTGCTGTTTGTAGGGTTTGTGTCGGCCGCATTAGTAGCGTTATTCCCGAGTCCCCCCTTTCGAGCCTTCACTGTGTCTCAAGGGCCTGGGCGCTTGGTGGTTCGTGATATCCTGGGGTACCCCACGGGGGCCCCTCCCTCACACCACAGGGTTTTTCGCCCCTGACACATTCTCTCCTCACGGCTAGGCCACCCTTTTTCTCGCCAGTTTCATTTACTGGTTTTTGTGTTCCTTTACTGTTTTCACCTCCATCCTTTCATACCCTTTTGCCCAATCCTGGGGTACCCTACGGGGGCCCCTGTTTGTGCCAAATCACCCTTCCTGCCACTTCTCCTCATGGGCTTTGCTCTATCTCTGTGGGTTGGGTGGTTCCTAGGGGATGTGCCTCCTCTCCCCTGGTGTGTCTTCCTTGCCTCTCCCTTGACCGGTTGAGTCAGGATATTATCAAGGAAGACACTGCTCAGCTTGATGGCCATCGTCGCTTGGAGTTCATAAGGAGATGACGCTTTTTTCTGGGCCTCTTTTGGTATTTCCTAGACGCTCCTCTCGCTTTTTCGGCGCCGGACCATCTCGGCCGGTCCCGCAAATTTGCGGGGTGCTCGATTCGGTCCTCTGGGACATTTCGGTTCCCCGCAAATTTGCGGAGATCGTTGGGGGGGTCCCGCGAAATTGCAGGAGGGTGGTGTCGGTACGGTTATGCCTCCATTGGCCCGCAAATTTGCGGTAATAGTTGGCTTTCACTATTGACTTTTGTTATGTCATCTTGTTGCCTGATACTATATTGGTGTATGCACTTTACTGGTGTTATAGGCCCTGCATGTAAGATGTTGAGTGGTGGTTAACACTTTCTCCATCTTTGCAGGTTCTGCTAGTGCTCTTCCGCCTCGGCTGCCCTCCTCACCTACCTCTGTGCTCCCAGTTTAGGGTGAGTACGGATACCTGTTTGCATGTGTGTTCCTGTTTCCCCATGCTCCTTCCCTGGTTCTTCTTGGACATTCTCTCCACTTACTCCTTCGACGTGCTGATTATGGTGTGTGTTCTTCTAGTGCAGGTAGGCTGCCTTGCTTTCGCCTTGGTTGTCGCTCCCCGTGCTTGGAGAGCCACAAGTCCTGCTTGCGCCACTCGCTCTGTGTGTCCTCTACGGCCTACCTCCCTGCTCTGTGTGGCACGTGTCTGGCCCTGGTGGTTGTGCTGCTCCATGGCCCTGGTTCCTCGGCGGCGGCTGTGGCCTCCTGCTTCCCTTCCGTCGGTGTGGACGATGGTCTCCCGCCACATTAGGACTGTGGGCCACCGTTCCCCGGCCTTTGTTGGCGACCGGATCCGCGTCGCCCTGGGTATCCCTGACCCGACTGAAGGCCATTTACCTGGCCCTCTCCCTGCTCGGGCCCTCTCCCCTGGGTCCCGCAGCCGGTCGTCCCATCGTCGGGGGGTTCCCCGGCTCCGTCCACGCTCTCGCTCGCCTCGTCGTCCTCCTGATCGCCTTGACGACGCCCGTCGCCCTCGTCATGGTTCTCGCCCTGAGGCCAGGGTTAGCGGCTCTGCCCCTGTGCGCCCTCCCCTGGCCTCTACGGATAGGGGCTCTACTCCCTTCCGCCCGCTTCCCCGGCCCAGACGACTTCCTCTTACGTTGTCCTCTCCGCGCGCGGTTGTTCATGCTGTAGCTGGCCCTCTGCTCCCTCCTCCTACACTGTCCAGGAGGGTCCGCCTGGATGTCGTTGCTTCTCCTACTTCACCTGCTTCAGTGCCTATTCTTCCTTCACGGTCTCGTCCCACGGTGGTGGTCCCTCCCTCCTCCGCCTCGGTGTCGGGCCGCCCTGTTATCTCAGCCCCGGGGATCCTTGCTCTGTTTCCCCCCGCGGCTCCTGGCCTCCTTTCACCCGGCCAGCCTTCCCACTCCCGTCGTCCTGCTCCTCCTCATTCTTCTCTTCCTGACCTTCACTTACCGTCTCGCCAGGGGGGTACCCCTCCTCTTGCCTCGGTGGGGTTTCGCGAGGTTTCGGGGTCCCCTTTCTCAGGAGCTGATGTGTCGCTGGAAGAGGGGAATGGTGCTGTTTCCCCCTCGGGCGTTCGTGATCGGGGACGAGTCCCTCAACGGCGACACAACCGTCGTCGCTCGCCTTCCTTGGGCCGCGACGCTGCTGGTTCGTGTCGTGGGTCTCGCTCCCGCTCACGCTCGCCCCTGCGGGCCGACCAATCTGGGGGGGGGGGGGGGGGGGTAAGCCTCTCTCGGATCAATTGTCGGCTATGCAGGGCTGGGTTGTGTCACGCTTCGACGGGCGCTTGGAGTCGATGGAAGACTCCCTCTTCTCGCCCTTCTTGGCGGTGCCTCACCCTCAGCACCTCACCCTACCTACCCCTGCTATGGTCCCCCTCCCTTCTGCAGGCCTACGCTCTGGTCAGACTTCAGCCGCCCTGACATCCTTCCGGCTGTTCAGTCCCTGGCTGTGTTGACGGGTCTGTCCTCCTATGGGCCAGGTTTGTGCGACGCCGGTACGCCTGGCTTAGCCGTCATGCTCGGTCACCCTCTCCCATTGGAGGCCTGGTTTGCTGAGGCCTTCGACTTCACACACCGATCCGTCGACGGCTCTCCTTCCGTCCCTCCCCCGGAGTCGTCCCTGATTTTGCCTCCTCTTGTGTCTGTCGGCGGGTTGGACGGCGCGTTCTGGTCCTGGATGAGCGCGCCCGTTCTTGAACTTTGTTCTATTGCTACCCCGTTCTTCTCTCACCCGGATCAGCCCTCTGTCGCCAAGGTTTTTCCCTTGCGACGGAGGGTGACGGACTTATTGTCTTGTCTTTAGGTTCCCTCCAGACGTCTGTTCACCACCTGCGGCTTTTCGAGGCGTCTGCGCCAGGCGATCTTCGCGAGGGTTTGGACCGCGTTCAGCGGGTCCACCTTCGGCTCGCGGTGTCTTTGGTTCCCGAGCTGAAGGCGGTTTTGTGCGCGGCAACTCGGCACCGCACGACGGTACGGTCTTTGTTCTGCCGGCCGGCCCCCTTGGTTATTCGTCAGGGTTTGTTGTACTCTGCGCTATATACGTCGGGTTTTTTTACGCAGGATGCTTGGGAATGCTCCGCTTCTCTGTCGGCGGCCCCTGCTTCCGCCACACGACGCCGTGCTGTGTCGTTACGGACCCTGCTTACGTCACGCACCGACGCGCTGTGCCGCGCGCGGGGTCTTCTCAGTCCCGTCCTTCTGCCGGTCCTCTTCGGGGTGCTGCTGCAAGTGCTGCCGCCTTGCACGGGCGCAGGACTGGGACGTTGCTGGCCAGTGCTTCGGTTCCGCCTCGCACTTCTGTTCTTGCCCCTTTCATCCCCTCTGTGTCGGGGCTGGCCGGCCTTCCACTTCCGGCCGCCCTTCGCAGGGGTCAGCCCCGCGCCGGCCTGGGGTTGGGGTGGCCCGCCCTTTTCGACGAGGTTGGGGGGGCGGGGGTAGAGGAGGTCAACGTGGCGCTCATGCCCGCACGGCCCGTACCGGGGGTACCTCCACGTCAACACAATGTGTAGTTCTCTGGGTCGGCCTCCTTGTTCTCCTTCTCGCCTGGGCGTACCGGGTCGCTCCCCTCCTCTCGGGTGCTCCCTCGGGTTGTTTTCGCCCTTGCGCCCCTCGGTAGCCGCGAGGGACGTTGGGGGCGGCGGGTTGCGCGGAGGGGTCTCACCTGGAGGTGGACGTCCAGACCCCCACTCCGCTCTTGTCACCGACAACGGCCCATCTCTTCAGAGGTGGCCCACGTGTTCACTTCCATGCCCGAGCTGGGTAGCGTCGAGGGAGTTGACCGCCGGTCACCCGGTTTTCCTCTCCCGTGTCTTTCTGGTTCCGTCGCCGACCTGCGACGCGATGCGACCGGTGGTGGATCTGTTGGCCCTCAACGGGCACATCGTGCACACACGGTTTCGGATGCTGCCGGTACCCCTGGTACGCCTGGCCCTGTGCCCTCTGTCGTGGGTAGTGTCGCTGGCCCTCCAGGATGTGTCTTGGCTCGTTCCTCTCCATCCTCGCTTCCAGCGATTCTTGGCCGTTCGGACTTCCGATCGTGTGTTCCTGTTCGACGGCCTTCCCTTCGGTCTCCACATCGCGCCGCAGATCTTCTCCGCACTGGTGGGGCAGGCTCTGGGTCCTCTCCTCAGGAGCGGGCTCCAGCTCCTGTTTTCCTTGGCCGTTTGGTTGGTAGTTTCCGACGCCCTAGGCCTGTGCATTGGCGACGCCCTCGCAGTCGTTCGCGACGTCGCACGGTTAGGGTTCCCCTTCGATGTTCCCAAGTCACGCTTGACCCCGTCGCGTGTCGTGCCATGGGTCGGTCTCGCATGGGTTTTGTCCGGCGCTACGGTGACCCGGGGTCTGCCGGCCGCGGTGCCCCTTCGGTGGACGGTCCTCGCCGTGTTGCACTCGGTCTCCCTCCCGGGGTGGCTCTGGGACTCGTTCGTGGGTTCGCTGCATTGGGCCGCTCTGCCCCTTCCCTTAGGGAGCCTCTGGCTACGCCGCCTCCTCCTCGTGGGCACCGCGGTGTTTCCGTTGCCCCTATGGATCGGCTCCTGCCGCTCCCGCGTACCGTTCGCCGACGCTTCGGTCGCTGGGTTGCTCGGGGCTCGCTCTCTGGGGCTGTGCCCTGGACCGCCCCCCCCGCCGACGGTCTGGGTAACCCCAGATACGTCGAGCGAGGTTGGGTGAGGTTCCCAATCGACCCTGGGACGTCCACTTCCCGGCAGATGGGTGGGTCTCCCTCCTCTTACCTGTCTATGCCCTCGGATTGTTGGTTCCTTTGTTCTTCCTGCGGGACCACGCGCTGGCCCTTCGGGGTGAGTCGGTGGCCTTCGGGTTGGACACTCAGACAAGCTGTCCCCTGTTTCCTTATGCGGGGGTCCTCCAGGTCGTTGACTCTATTAGGGGTCTCGGTGGAGTTGTTCTTCCTCGCGGACCGACACCCCTTCTCCTTGCATGCCTCCTCCCTGCCCGGGCCTGCCACCCTTTGGGCGGCCGCCCTGTCGAGAGGGCAGGGCGTTCTTGTAGAATGGGCGATGAAACGGACTGTGTTCGCCGACCTCGCGGCTTCCTGTGGTGTTCCGGAGGTCGCCTTGTTCGCATCGGGGGTGCCGCGCCAGTTGCCTCTGGACCTCTCCCTCCGGCCTCGCGCTCCGGGGGGGGTCCGGGCGCTTTCATGGTCGCCTGGTACAGGTGGCGGTCGATATCCATCTTTCCGCCACCAGACGCGCTGTTGATGTGCCCAGTCTTCGCGAAGCTGCGGCTGTACCACGGCTGCGTCTGGCTCCTCGCGCCTCTGTGGCCGGCACGGACTTGGTCCGCCCGGTTGCCGCGGTGGTGCCCGGGTCCGGTCCCTCTACCTGTCTCCGGCTTCCACTTGGGCTAGGTTGGGGTCCTGCGGACCTCTTTGGCCTTCGCATCGTGCTTGTTCATGAGGCACGGTGGCTCCCGGTCCCCGGCCGGGCCCTGACTGACTTCCTGCAGCGTTCCTGGCCGTCTTCTCCTTGGGGGCCTTACGGGTCCCGCTGGAGGTTTTTTACTAGGTGGCTACAGGCCACTCGCCTGCCAGTTGGCTCTCCTTCCCTCGTCCTACGCTCCTTGTTTCACCTCTTCCGTACACGTCGCTTTCCAGTCGACGCTATACGTACCCACTTGTCTGCCGTCCGGGGGGTTCTTTGGGTCCGTCGCTGGGCTGGTCGTTCCGCCACAGGTGCTGGATTCCTTCCTGACGGCTGCCTTCCGGGATCGACCGCCTCCGCGCCAGGTCTCTCCGCTGTGGGATCTGGGGCGGGCTCTGGTCCTTCTGGCTTCCCCCACGTATACGAGGGCCGCTACGCCGGTTCCGTTGCTCGGGCGTCCACTCTTCCTTGTCGCTCTGGCCACTGGGGATCGGGTGTCTGCACTAGCGGCATTGTCACGGCCCCAGGACTGCGTACGATTCTCCCCGTCCTTGCATGGCGTCTCGTTCGCCTCCTCCCCACCTTTTGTTACCACGCATGGGAGGGAGGCCCCCGTTTTCCAGCCTTTCGCCGTCCAGGCTTTACGGCGTGGGCATCCTCGCCATGTGTTGTGCCCGGTGTCAGCCTTGCACTCCTCTGTTGCGTCTGTGGCGCCGCCTTCGGGTACTGCTGTGTGGGTGTCTCCTCGGACAGGTGGGAGGCTCTAGCAGGTGCAGCTGGGCCGCCACGTTTGTCGGACCGTTCGTGCCCGTCACCCTGTTTGTAGGGGTTCTGCGCGCGATGTCAGATCCTTTGCTGCCTCCTTCCGGTTCCTGCCACGTCGATCCTTCCCTGCCTTCGCCTCCGCGGTTTTGTGGTCTTCTATCAATTCCTTCATCTCCTCCTACCTCTCCGTGTCCAGTGTTCGACCCCCTCGGCCGGTGATTGCTCTCGGGGGTCGTGTTTCCTGGTGCTCTGGCGAAGATCCCTGGTCTTCCCCCCTTGTCCCTCGTTCTTTTCCTTTGTTTTTTTTGACAAAGGGGGGGGGGGGGGGGGGGGTGTATGGGTTTGCAACACTGGATTGCAAGTTTGGGATTATGTATTGTTCCAGTACATAAGTGTTTTTGCCACATTGAAAATTGTGTTTTGTTCTTGTGTTCAGTGTTTTTGTTGGTTTTTGAAGAAAAGGGATTTTGGGTACAGTACCTTTTTGGTTTCAGACAAGTCTATGTTTTTGCATTACTATGAATGACGGGCATGTGTTAAAACTGTTCTTTTTAGCTACTCCTCAGTTTTTCTCTCTTTTATTAAACTCTCTTGTTTACATTGTGTCTTTGTCATTCGTAATTTTGTTTTATGCATTGGTTTTTTTGGTAGGTTGGGCTTGGATGTCCTCCTCCTATTTGTTATGCAGCCTTGACGTTGGATTTGCCAAGACTACTAACAAATTGGGAGGTTTGACGTACCTCCCAACCTACCAAATAGGAAAACCTACTATTTGGGTAGTAGTCTTGGAAAATCCAACGTACATAATACCCTCCCTCACGCCGGACCCCTGCCCATCCGCGTTCTTCTGCTGACGTGAGATGTGATGACAAGAGAGGGTCGCTCATGCGCACGTTCGACAGGGATCTGCACATGACGGAACACAGGATGGGCCTTAAGCGGTAACTAAGGTAAACCCCTTTTTCTTCTCTTCTATGCTTTTTTCACCTTCGGTGGTAGTTTTGGTTAATGTACAACGTCTCCTAGAGCAAGATAAGGAGTAGACTCTAGACGTTTTCTTTTTAACCGCGGTTGGAATGACGACATAGCAGTCAAAATAGACAAGTCGTCATTGCAATTAGGTTAATAGCCTTGACGTTGGATTTTCCAAGACTACTACCAAATAGTAGGTTTTCCTATTTGGTAGGTTGGGAGGTACGTCAAACCTCCCAATTAATAACTGTGTAAAATGTGTTGTAAATATGTTAATGTAGTTTTATTGAAATTGTGTTTTGTGTTCGAGCGCTTGCGAATTCATTTTGAAGATAGAGCGCTCTTTTAAATAAGTAAAATTATTATTATTATTATTATTATTATTATTATTATTATTATTAATATTAATATTAATATTAATACATTATTTCCACATAGCGATTTTGATAATTGCTTTGGTAGCCATTGACCTGACTCCTGAAAGTCTTTGACCAATTGTGTTATTGTCTGGGTACCGCAATGCCCTTATAAACATCACGAAGGGCTCGGGAATGCCCTCGCCACCACCGTCCAAAATTCTAATTTATTTATATTTACATTTATAAGAAACACAGACTACTATTATTGCACATAAGAGGTATACTGTACACTAACATTTATGATAATAAGGATAGCTGACCAAATGCACTATGCCCTTTAATGTACTGTAGTATCGTTTATAATGTAAAACTTGCAAAATTATCCATAAATTATCTATTTGTTAGTAGTCTTGGCAAATCCAACGTCAAGGCTATTAACCTAATTGCAATGACGACTTGTCTATTTTGACTGCTATGTCGTCATTCCAACCGCGGTTAAAAAGAAAACGTCTAGAGTCTACTCCTTATCTTGCTCTAGGAGACGTTGTACATTAACCAAAACTACCACCGAAGGTGAAAAAAGTATAGAAGAGAAGAAAAAGGGGTTTACCTTAGTTACCGCTCAAGGCCCATCCCGTGTTCCGTCATGCGCCGATCCCTGTCGAACGTGCGCATGAGCGACCCTCTCTTGTTATCATTTTTTCACGCGTCGCCATTGTTGAGTCCGCTTTTGTTGTGCTCCTTCAATTCACCCTGTTTTAGGTTCGTTTCGGCTTTTCTGGCCTTCTTTTTGTTAGACAGATGTTACGTGATCTAGGACACACGTAAATGGGCTCCTCAGTGTGTTTAATGGAGACGCGTGTGGAAATAGCTACCGAAGGTACGGGGGCGCCTGGCGTTCCTCGTATGTGTTTTTCATTTCTTTCTCTTTTCATATTCTTTTTTCCTGTTAGTCTGGGCATAGTTTAGCTTATTTTAGCCTAGCTTGTTTCTCATTCAGGATTTGCTATGCCCTATGAGTTTTCATATTTTCATAGCCTAGGTGTACAGTTGGTTCACAATCTGAGATTTCGTGGTGGCGGTGCTGTTTGTAGGGTTTGTGTCGGCCGCATTATTAGCGTTATTCCCGAGTCCCCCCTTACGAGCCTTCACTGTGTCTCCAGGGCCTGGGCGCTTGGTGGTTCGTGATATCCAGGGGTACCCTACGGGGGCCTCTCCCTCACACCACAGGGTTTTTCGCCCCTGACACATTCTCTCCTCACGGCTAGGCCTCCCTTTTTCTCGCCAGTTTCATTTACTGGTTTTTGTGTTCCCTTACTGTTTTCACCTCCATCCTTTCATTCCCTTTTGCCCAATCCTGGGGTACCCTACGGGGGCCCCTGTTTGTGCCGAACCACCCTTCCTGCCACTTCTCCTCATGGGCTTTGCTCTATCTCTGTGGGTGGGGTGGTTCCTGGGGGATGTGCCTCCTCTCCCCTGGTGTGTCTTCCTTGCCTCTCCCTTGACCGGTTGAGTCAGGATATTCAAGGAAGACGCTGCTCAGCTTGATGGCCATCGTCGCTTGGAGTCATAAGGAGTTGACGCTTTTTTCTGGGCCTGTGTTGGTATTACCTAGACGCTCCTCTCGCTTTTTCGGCGCCGGACCATCTCGGCCGGTCCCGCAAATTTGCGGAGTGCTCGATTCGGTCCACGGACGATTCGGCTACCCGCAAATTTGCGGAGATCGCTGGGGGGTCTCGCGGTGGGGCGGGAGGGTTGTGTCGGTACGGTTATGCCTCCATGGGCCCGCAAATTTGCGGTTATAGTTGGCTTTCCCGGTGACCCTTTTTTGTGTCATCTTGTTGCCTGGTACTATATTGGTGTATGCACTTGCCTGGTGTTATGGACCCTGCATGTGAGGTGTTGAGTGGTGGTTAACACTTTCTCCATCTTTGCAGGTTTCTGCTTGTGCTCTTCCGCCTCACCCGCCCTCCTCACCTCCATCGGTGCTCCCGGTTTAGAGTGAGTACGACTTCCAGTTTGCGTGTGTGTTCCTGTTTACCCATGCTCATTCCCTGGTTTTTATTGGACATTATCTTCACTTACTCCGTCTACGTGCTGCTTATGGTGTGTGTTCTTCCCTTGCAGGTGGGATGCCTTGCTTTCGCCAGGGCTGTGGCTCCCCGTGTTGGACTGCCACAGGTCCTGCTTGCGACATTCGCAATGTGTGTCCTCTACGGCCTACCTCCCGGCTTTGTGTGGGCCGTGTATGGACCTGGTGGATGTGGTGGACCATCACCCTGGTTCCTCTGACGCGGCGGTGGCCTCTGCATCCCTTCAGTCTGTGTGGGCGGTGGTCTCCCACCACATCAGGACTGTGGGCCACCGTTCCCCGGCCTTTGTTGACGACCGGATCCGCGTCGCCCTGGGCATCCCTGACCCGTCTGGGGGCCGTTTACCTGGCCCTCTCCCTGCTCGGGCCCTCCTCCCTGGGTCCCGTGGTCGGTCGTCGCATCGTCGGGTGGATCCCCAGCTCCGTCCACGCTCTCGCTCTCCTCGCCGCTCGTCCTCTACTGCCCCTCCTCGTCCGCCTGCTCACCTTGACTCCGCCGTTCGCCCTCGTCATGGTTCTCGCCCTGAGGCCGGGTTTAGCGTCTCTGCCCCTGTACGCCCTCCCCTGGCCTCTCCGGATAGGGGCTCTACTACCTTCCGCCCGCTTCCCTTGCACAAAAGACGTCCTCTTCATTTGTCCACTACTCGCGCGGATGTTCATGCTGTAGCTGGCCCTCTGCTCCCTCCTTCTACTCTGTCCAGGAGGGTCCGCCAGGATGTAGTTGCTTCTCCTCCTACTTCTCCTGCTTCAGTGCCTCTTCTTCCTTCTCGGTCTCGTCCCAAGGTGGAGGTTCCTCCCTCCTCCGCCTCGGTGTCGGGCCGCCCTGTTCTCTCAGCCCCGGGGATCCTTGCTCTGTTTCCCCCCGCGGCTCCTTCTGACCTCCTTTCACCCGGCCAGCCTTCCCCCTCCCGTCATCCTGCTCCTCTTCCTTCTTCTATTCCTGATCTTCGCTTGCCGGCTCCCCGTGAGGGTACCCCGCCGCTTGACTCGGTGGAGTATAGCGAGGTTTCGGGGTCCCCTTTCTCGGGGGCTGACGTGTCGCTGGAAGAGGGGGATGGTGATGTTTCCCCCTCGGGCGTTAGTGATCGGGAACGAGACCCTCAGGACCGTCACGGCCGTCGTCGCTCGCCTTCTTTGGGCCGCGACGCTGCTGTTTCGTGTCGTGGGTCTCGCTCTCGCTCACGCTCGCCCCTGCGGGCCGAACTATCTTCGAGGGGGTCGCCTCTCTCGGATCGATTTTCGGCTATGCAGGGGTGGGTTGTGTCTCACTTCGACGCGCGCTTGGAGGCGATGCAAGAATCCCTCTTATCGCGCTTCTTGGCGGTGACACAACCTCAGCGCCTCACCCAACCTGCCCCTGCTTTGGTCCCCCTCCCCTCTGCGGTGGACCACATTCCTTCTCGCCCTGCTTCTCCGCCTGCCCGGTCGTCGGCTAGTACTGCTCCTGCCCTGGCTCAGGTGGTTGCCCCTACTGTCTCACATGCGGGGGTCCTCCGTCTGCTAGGGCAGGGTCCGCGCTTGCCCCCCATCCAAAAGGCCAAGGTCCCGTCGCGGACTATGCCGCTCCTCTATGGCTCCTTGGCTGTTTGGAAGGGGGTGCAGGCCTCCCACCCGGAGCGTGCTACCGACTTCCCGTCAGGTGAGAGGGCCCTACCTTTGGACTGGTCGGTCCAAATCAATGACAAGATGCAGTTCAGGGCGATCAGGGTGGATGGTCAGGTGGCCGACGTGGAGGTGCGGGCGTACCCGACGAGGACTGACCTTCAGTACTTCTCGGTGAAGCCCAAGCCCCCGTCTGCTCCTCGGACTAAGCTCTGGTCAGACTTCAGCCGCCAGGACATCCTTCAGGATGTTCAGTCCCTGGCTGTGTTAACGGGACTGTCCTCCTATGGGACGGGTTTGTGCGACGACGGTAAGCCTGGCTTAGCCGTCGTGCTCGATAACCCTCTCCCATTGGAGGCCTGGTTTGCTGAGGCCTTAGACTTTGCCAACCGTTCCGTCGACAGATCTATTTCAGTCCCTCCCCCAGAGTCGTCACTGCTTTTGCCTCCTCTGGTATCTGTCGGCGGATTGGATGGCAAGTTCTGGTCCTGGATTAGCGCTCCCAAACTTGAAATTTGTGCTATTGCTAACCCGTTCTTCTCCCACCCAGATAAGTCCTCTGTCGACAGGGATTTTACCTTGCGGCAGAGGGTGGCGAACTTATTGTCTTGTCTTTTAGGTTCCCTCCAGACGTCTGTTCACCACCTGCGACTTATCGAGGCGACTGCACCTGGCGATCTTCGCGAGGGCTTGGACCACGTTCGGCGGATCCACCTTCAGCTCGCGGTGTCTTTGGTTCCCGAGCTGAAGGCGGTTTTGTGCGAGGCAACTCGACAACGCCAGACGGTAAGGTCCTCGTTCTGCCGGAAGGCCCCTTTGGATATTCGTCAGGGTCTATTATACTCTGAGCTATATACATCGGGGCTTTTTGCGCAGGATGCTTGGGAACGCTACGCTTCTCTGTCAGCGGACCCTGCTTACGACACGCAAAGACGCGCTGTGTCGCGACCGGGGTCTTCGCAGTCCCGTCCTTCTGCCGGTCCCCTTCGGGGTGCTGCCGCCACTGCTGCCGCCAAGAAAGGGCGCAGGAAAGGGAAGTTGCCGGCCAGAGCGTCGGTTCCGCCTCGCACTTCTGCTCCTGCTCCCTTTCATCCCCGCCGAGAAGGGGCTGGCCAGCCTTCCACTTCCGGCCGCACTTCGACGGGGTCTGACACACGACGGACAGGGGATGGGGTGACCCGCCCTTTTCGGCGAGGTGGGGGGGGTAGGGGTGGTCAACGTGGATCTTATGACCGCAGGGACCGTACCGGGGGACCCTCCACGTCAAAAAATGTGTAGGTTCTCCAGGTCGGTCTCCTCCTTGTTCTCCTTCTCGCCTCGCAGAACGGGTCGCTCACCTCATCTCGGGGGCTCCCACAGGTTATTTTCGCCCTTGCGCCCTTCGGTGGCCACGAGGGACGTGGGGGCGGAAGATTGCACGGAGGGGTCTAACCTGGAGATGGAAGTCCAGACCCCCACTCAGCTCTTGTCAACGAAGCCGGCCTGTCTCTTCGGAGGTGGCCGACGTGATTACATCCATGCACGAGCAGGGAATCGTCAAGGAGGTGAAAGCCGGTCTACCGGTTTTCCTCTCCCGTGTTTTTCTGGTACCAAAGAAGGACTGCGACGCGATGCGACCGGTGGTGGATCTGTCGGCCCTCAACGGGCACATCGTGAACACACGGTTTCGGATGCTGACGGTGCACCAGGTACGACTGGCCCTGCGACCTCTGTCGTGGGTAGTGTCGCTGGACCTCAAGGATGCGTATTGGCACGTTCCGATCCATCCTCGTTTCCAGCGATTCTTGGCCGTTCAGACTTCCGATCGTGTGTTCATGTTCGACAGACTTCCCTTCGGTCTCAACATCGCGCCGCGGATCTTCTCGAAACTGGTAAAGCAGGCTCTGGATCCTCTCCTCAGGGGCGGCCTCCAGATCCTGTTTTACTTGGACGACTGGTTGATAGTTTCAGACACCCTAGAACAGTGCGTCCACGACACCCTCACAGTAGTTCAACACATCACACAGTTAGGGTTCAATATCAATATTCCCAAGTCGCGCCTGACCCCGTCGCGTGTCGTGACGTGGGTAGGTCTCGAATGGGATCTGACCAACGCTACAGTGACCCAGAGTCAGCCAAACGCGGTGAAACTTCGCAGGAAGGTCTTCGCCGTGTTGCACTCGGTCTCCCTCACGAGGAGGATCTGGGACTCGTTAGTGGGTTCGCTGAATTGGGCCGCTCTGACCATTCCCTTAGGGAGGCTCAGGCTGCGCCGCCTGATACTCATGGGCAACAAGGTTTTTCCGTTGGCCCCTATGGATCGGCTCATGCCAATCCCGCGTACCATTCACAGACACTTAGGACACTGGGTTGCTCGGGGCACGCTCTCTGCGGCTGTGCCCTGGACCGCCCCCCCGCCGACGATCTGGGTAGATACAGATGCGTCGAGCGAGGTGGGTGGGGTTACCAATCAAACCTGGGACATCAACATCACGGCAGATGGGTGGGACACACACACCTACACATCAATGCCCTCGAACTGTTGGTTCCCTTGTTCTTCCTGAGGGACCACGCGCTGGCCCTTCGGGGAAAGTCGGTGGCCTTCAGGATGGACAATCAGACAGCTGTCCACTGTATCCAAAAGCAGGGGTCCTCCAGGTCTTTGACTCTGTTGGGGATCTCAGAGAAGTTGTTCTTCCTCGCGAACCGACACAACATCTCCCTGCACGCCTCCTACCTGCCCGGGACTGCCAACCTGTGGGCGGACGCCCTGTCGCGAGGACGGGGCGTTCTTGTAGAATGGGCAATGAAACAGACTGTATTCGACGACCTCGCAGCTTCCTGGGGTGTTCCGGAGGTCGACTTGTTCGCATCGAAGGAGACGCGCAAGTTGCCTCAGTACCTGTCCCTCCGGACTCGCACTCCGGAGGGGGGTCCGGACGCTTTCATGGAAGACTGGAACAGGTGGCAGTCGATATACATATTTCCGCCACCAGACGCACTGTTGATGTGCAAAGTCCTCGCGCGACTGCGGCTGTACCGCGGCAGAGTCTGGCTGATAGCGCCTCTGTGGCCGGCCCAGGCTTGGTACTCCCAGTTGAAGCGGTGGTGCCCGAGTCCGGTCCCTCTCCCTCTCTCAAACTTCCACTTGAGCCAGGTTGGCGACCTGCGGACCTCGTTGGCCTTCGCATCGTGGATGTTCGTGAGGCACGGTGGCTCCCAGTCCACGGACGGGACCTGACTGACTTCCTGAAGCGTTCATGGACGTCTTCGACTTGGGGGACTTACGAGTCCCACTGGAGGTCTTTTACTAGGTGGATACAGGACACTCACCAGACTGTTAGCTCTCCTTCCCTCGTCCTACACTACTTGTTTCACCTCTTCCGTACACGTCGCTCTCAAGTCAACACTATACGTAACCACTTGTCTGCCATCCGGGAGGTCTTTGAGTCCGTCACTGGGCTGGTCGTTCCACCGAAGGAGCTGGATTCCTTCATGAAGGCTGCCTTCAGGGAGCGTCCGCCTCCGCGCCAGATCCCTCCTCAGTGGGATCTGGGGCGTGCTCTGGACCTTCTGGCTTCTCACACATATACACGGGACACTACACCGGTTCAGTTGCTCGAGCGTACACTCTTCCTTGTCGCTCTGGCCACTGGGGATAGGGTGTCTGAACTAGCTGCCATGTCGCGGTCCCAGGAATGCATGCGATTCTCCCCGTCCTTGAATGTCGTCACGTTAGCCCCCTCCCCTCATTTTGTTGCCAAGAATGAGAGAGAGACCCACGTTTTCAAGCCTTTTACCATCCAGGCTTTAAAGCGTGGGCGTACTCACCATGTGTTGTGCCCGGTGCAGGCCTTGCACTCCTATGTTGAGTCTGTGGCTCCGACTTCGGGTACTGCTGTGTGGGTGTCTCCTCGGACTGGTAGGAGGCTCTCGAAGGTACAGATAGGCCGCCACATTTGTCGGGTCATTCGTGCCAGTAACCCTGCTTGTCGGGGTTCTGCGCACGATGTGCGATCCTTTGCTGCCTCCTTACGGTTCCTGCAAACTCGTTCGTTGCCTGACGTCGCCTCGGCTGGTTTGTGGTCTTCTGTCCATACCTTCGTCTCCTCCTACCTCTCCATGTCCATTGTTAGACCCCCTCGGCCTGTGATAGCTCTCGGGAGTCGTGTTTCCTAGGGTTCTCGCGAAGTTGCCTGGTCTTCCCCCCTCGTCACTTTTTCTTTTCCTTTGTTTTCTTTCGAAAAGGGGGGGAGGGAAGTACGGGTTTGCAACACTGGATTACAAGTTTGGGGTTATGTTATATGTATACAGTACATAAGTGTTTTTGCCTCATTGTTAATTGTGTTTTGTTTTTGTGATCAGTGTTTTTGTTCATTTTGGAAGAAAAGGGATTTTGTGTACAGTACTTTTTGGTTTAAGACAAGTCTATGGTTTTGCATTACTATGAATGACGGGCACGTGTTAAAACTGCTCTTTTTAGCTACTCCTCAGTTTTTCACTCTTTTATTAAACTCTCTTGTTTAAATTGTGTTTCTTTGTCATTCATAATTTTGTCTTATGCATTGGTTTTTTTGGTAGGTTGGGCTTGGATGTCCTCCTCCTATTTGTTATGCAGCCTTGACGTTGGATTTGCCAAGACTACTAACAAATTGGGAGGTTTGACGTACCTCCCAACCTACCAAATAGGAAAACCTACTATTTGGTAGTAGTCTTGGAAAATCCAACGTACATAATACCCTCCCTCACGCCGGACCCCTGCCCATCCGCGTTCTTCTGCTGACGTGAGATGTGATAACAAGAGAGGGTCGCTCATGCGCACGTTCGACAGGGATCGGCGCATGACGGAACACGGGATGGGCCTTGAGCGGTAACTAAGGTAAACCCCTTTTTCTTCTCTTCTATACTTTTTTCACCTTCGGTGGTAGTTTTGGTTAATGTACAACGTCTCCTAGAGCAAGATAAGGAGTAGACTCTAGACGTTTTCTTTTTAACCGCGGTTGGAATGACGACATAGCAGTCAAAATAGACAAGTCGTCATTGCAATTAGGTTAATAGCCTTGACGTTGGATTTTCCAAGACTACTACCAAATAGTAGGTTTTCCTATTTGGTAGGTTGGGAGGTACGTCAAACCTCCCAATAATTATCTTCCTTTATAAATTATCTTCCTTTCATCTATACATAGCCTATGATAGCGCAGTTGGAAAGTGTGTACATGCTTAGATTGATATGCAGGATTCCAAACTGCATAATAAATCGTAGGCTTGTCCACCTTTCTTTAACTGTCTTCATAGCGCAATGGATAAATGCACTGAATTTCGGTGTGAGCATCCTAGGTTCGAATCCCTGGACTGCCACATGTATTTGTTGATTTCATTAATTGGGTTTAGGAGTAAAGTCAGTTGGTGGAGGTAACATAATAATATATGAAAGCTAACTACATTATAACCTCGACAGACTGGGAGTGAGTTCCAAGATGTACAACCGTTTAGGACACGACCACAAGAGGACACAAGTTCCACTAAGAGACCATCGGATTGTTTCAGCACATACCAACTCCCATGGTAGTTGTGTTGTAAAGTGTTATGGTAAGATTTTGTTGTTCCCAAGTCCAAATTGCCTAATGTACAGTCGGCCTAGTAAGTGATGTCTCGGCACCAAGTATATTTTGATCAATAATTGGTTTTGGCATATCTGAAAACGATTTCTTCATTTCAAGTGAGATATACAAACATGTTCCTACACTTAGCCACCCTATTCAACATCTGACTGACATTAATACAGCACAGAGGAAGCCAAACATAATGACAGCTGAGACATGACTTACTAGCATCATCATACCATAGTATCTGATATAGTACTGTCTTGTTTTGTTGTAACACTGTTGAGGCTGGTGTTGTTTGCAGATACTGTATTGTAGGTGTAGATACTGTATTCCCCCCTGTTACTACGCTCCTTGTTGCAGTAGGGGGGCTTCGAGGCCGGCTACTGGAGCTTGATTGGGGATGTCTATGGTTATTTACCTCTCCCCTCGAGCTTTCGTCGTCGGCTTGACTAAATTTGCGTATTTTTTGTATCCACTTGCTATGTTTTTTCCCCATCTGTTCTTATTCTGTCTCATTCGGTTGTCCTTCAGGCGGCCTATATCATATGTATAGGGACCGGGACCGGATGGGATACACCCAAGAATACAAAGGAATACAAAGGAATACAAAGGAATACAAAGGAATACAAAGGAGAACAAACTGCAACAGACCTATTGGTCCTTACGGGGCAGTTTGGATATCTAAAACTACCAATCTACTGACTACGAGGTAGAGAAAAGGATAGCAAAGAAGAAGGCTCCTCCCCACCCACCACTCCCTCCAGCTAATGCTGGCATGGAAACAGATAGGAAAAATACCATGCAGTATTGAAAAACTGACACGGAAATTCGAACAGGACAGGGAGAAAAAAGAAGTTGATTTGTAATCTAAGCTAACTCTATTTACTACAATTCTGAAAGGGAACAGATGTATGAAAATATACATTGCGGTATGCGTTGACATTTCGTTGCGCGTTATTCTGAAAGAAACTGTGTTAATCGGGGGTTATTTGCCATGTGTTTATCCAGATGGTTCTTAAATGATTCGACAGTATTACAGTTTACAATGTTCGAGGGTAGTCTGTTCCAATTATTCACACGCGGTGAAGAAGAATGCTTCGCCTCGTGAGAATGAAAACGCTTGCCTATAATCATTGTTTCTCGTGTTTGCTTGATTGATCGTAAATAATTCGCTTACATTTAGGTTGCTGAATCCCTTGAAGATTTTGAACACCTCTATTAGGTCACCTCTCATTCTGCGCTTTGTTAAGCTAAACAAATTTAGTTCTTTTAAGCGCTCTTCGTACGGTTTATTACGCAATCTAGGTATCATTTTAGTGACTCTGCGTTGCACCCTTTCAAGTTTATTTATGTCCTTTTGGTAGTACGGTGACCAGAATTGCACGCAGTATTCGAGATGGGGACGCACCAATGAGTTGAATAGAGTAAGTATGATTTTTTCTGATTTGAATTTGAATGTTCTGCCGATGAAACCCACCGATTATTAGCAGTTTTTATTACCTCTGTACACTGTTTACTCGGCTTCAGGTCACTTGATATTATAACTCCCAGATCCTTTTCATTATTGTATTTGATAGTTGAATGTTGTTCATTGAGTAATCTTTTTTAGCGTTGTTACTACCGATGTGTAATACTTTGCATTTTTCTATGTTGAATTTCATTTGCCATTTTTCTGCCCAGTTTTCTAAAGTGTCTAGGTCACCTTGTAGTTTTTGCCAATGTACTGTTGAGGTTACTTTATTAGTAATTTTTGTATCATCAGCAAATTTCGAAATTTTGCATTCTATTCCTTCGTCTAAGTCGTTTATGTAAATTATAAAAAGAATAGGGCCTAATACCGAACCCTGGGGAACGCCACTATTTACTTTGCACCAATCCGATTCTTCACCATTTATTACAACTCGTTGTTTACGGTCTGAGAGCCAATTTTCGAGCCATTTCAGAGTTAAATGGAATAGAGTTAGCTTTCATAAAGGAAGGAGGGGAGATATTAGTAGAGCCATTGAAAATGTTATTTGAGGTATCGTTTAATACAGGACAACTCCCGATGGACTGGAGAGAGGCGAACATAACAGCTATATTTAAGAAGGGAAAGAGAAATGACCCAGGGAATTATAGACCAGTCAGTTTGACAAGTGTTGTGTGTAAACTAATGGAAACGGTAATTAGAGAAGGAATAATGGATCATATGAAGTCAAACCAACTTTTCAGTGGGAGACAGTTCGGATTCTTGCCGGGGAGGTCGACGGTACTACAGCTAATTAAGGTGGTAGATGATTGGATGCAAATTCTAGAAGATGGTGATGTAATAGACGTGGTATATTGCGATTTTATGAAGGCCTTTGATAAGGTCCCACAGAAAAGGTTAATAGAGAAAGTTAGAAGCTATAATATAGGGGAGAAATGTGTGAAATGGATAGAAGCCTTCCTGAAAGATCGGAGACAGAGGGTACTGGTGAATGGAATAGGCTCGGGGTGGAGGGAAATTACAAGTGGGGTACCTCAGGGATCTGTGTTGGGACCACTGCTGTTCGTTATATTTATCAACGACTTACCTGAAGTTATAACTAATGGAAGTGAGGTATACCTGTATGCGGATGACACTAAGCTGTATAGAAGAGTGAGGAGTAAGGAAGATATGGGTTTGCTTCAAGGAGATGTGGAGGGCATGAAGGGATGGTCTGAGCATTGGTTAATGCCTTTTCATCCAAAAAAATGCAAGTACATGCGGATTGGGACCAGCAAGATAGACAAGGTAGGATACAGTATGTATGAAGCGATGGAGGAAGTGAATGCAGAAAAGGATATAGGAGTAGTGATAGACAATAAGTTAAATTTCTCAGAACATTTAGCGGAAAAGATAAACAAAGCCAATAGAATTGTAGGGCTGATAAGGAGGACATTTGTGTCACTTGACGAAGAAATCTTCAGGAATCTCTATACAGCGCTGGTTAGGCCGCACCTGGAATATGCGAACCAGGTGTGGGCTCCATATATGGTAAAGGATATAGAAGCAGTGGAGAAAGTGCAGAGGAGAGCTAGCAAGCTGGTACCAATGTTGAAGAACGCGGGCTATGAGCAGAGGTTGAGGACACTGGGGCTTCCGACACTGGCATATAGGAGAAAGAGAGGGGATATGATAGAGACTTTTAAGATAGTGTCAGGAAAGTACGATGAGGATGTGTGTGAAGGTATCTTCTTGATGCGGGAGGGAACAAGAACGAGAGGACACTCTAAGAAAATTTACAAAGAAAGAAATAGGCTTGAGAAGGCAAAGAACTCATTTTGTGATAGAGTGGTAAATGAGTGGAACGCACTACCCCAGTATGTAGTCGATTCCGAATCGATAAGGGAGTTTGAAAGTAATCTTGATAAAGCATGGGGAAGACAAGATTTGAAGTTTGATTATAAAACAAAAATACAGAATAGTAAAAATGTTGCGTCTGCTACCGCCGCCGCCAACACCGTGAACGACCGCAGCAGTGCAAGTACTGGTACTGAGCTGGATACACAGGCATAGTTTGCCTTTTTCCAGAGTATCTACTGTAAGAAACTGTAAGAATATGCCACCCTGTCAGGCCCTCTTAGTTGGCCTGGCTTGGTTTTTGGCTCCTGACCTGATTTGTCTCTTCGGTCGCTGGTGCGGCCGAGCTGACTCGATTCCTCTCAATAGTGCAATACTGTACTTATAAAAAAAAAATTGCATCTCGCTGTGATATTTTTCTTCCTTGGTCCTGATCTCATATTGTTCACCCTTGATCACTTTTTTTTTTTGGTGCTGCAGTGTAGCAGTTCTTGCCTCATCCTTTGGCCCTACCCTATAAGAGCTCTGCTGTGGAGCTCAGGTGGTCCGGCTGAACTGATGAAATGGCGAGAAATGTCTGCGTGTCTTTACCTTCCTAGATTTGTTCACTTCCTGCCCTTCCCTATGTACAGTATCTTGTCTTGATTAGTTGTCCATCTTGATCTAATCCTTCGGGCCAGCCCTATGAGAGTTCTTTAGGGAAAGTGAGTGGTCTGGTTAAAGTATTAAAAAACAAAAATTGCAGTGGGATTTTGTTTAACACTCAACGAGCGGCTAGGTTTGTAACTTCTACTACCTGCCAAGCGGGCAGATTTACCCTAAACGAGCTTCATTCCATGCTCTTTTTCATGCATAAACAAGAGCCAGAGCGTAATACAATTATGTATCCGTGAAAGGGCGATAATTGAGCTTTCCAATGACACCTGAATCATCCTTCTACGACCACGGGTTGTCTTGCAACGATCGTACAACACGAAGGAAAAATCCCTAAAATACAGTAATTTCTTCAGTTTTCCGAGGCTGTTCGTTCGTTTTTTTTTGCTTAGATATTTTTTCCGGGTGGGGGTCGCAAGCCCACCGACCCAACCTCTTTAGTCGCCTCTTACGACACGCAGAAGGCACGTGGGGCATATTCTATTCCCTTGTGGGACCAGGGATGTGGTGGGATGTGAAGACAGTGTCAGTGGCGGGACAACGTCCATGCCGAACGGTCAGAGCTTATCCGCGCTCCTCCCACTGGTCGGACTCTCTCTCAGAGCCGATTACGTGCTCAACATGGCATGCGACTAAAGCCGGGCCCCGCCACTTAGGCCTTGGTTCTCTCGTCCGACTATAGCCGGGCGCCGCCAAAAGAGGGTTAAAGTCCTGCTGAGGCATTTGGAAATTATTGTTATTTTTGTGTTATTGTATTTGATTATATTGTTTTGCTAAATGAACGATGCGTTATTCAGACATAGTGAATTTGAGTGATTATATTTTCTTCATAAATGTTATTTTAGTAAGCGTTGTTTCCACATAGCGATTTTGATTAGTTATTTTGCCTTAATATTGTCTTTGTCCCAGTTTTGTTTAGTTTGCAAGTTTAAAATTTTAATTTTAAATTACACTCCAGCTACCTAAAAGCAAGCCTATCTGAGCCGGTACAATGTATGTAAAGGAAAACGACGCTAAACAATGACACGTATGTATGTCACTCGGATACCATAGTCTGTAGCCCACTCTTAACCAGGGAACTGCGGGAAGACTCTTAACCCAGTGAGACCCAGCGTCGCACGTGATGCGTCGGCAGTGTTTGATCACCAACTCCCAGCGACGCATCACGTGCGTCCGACATATAAAAAACACTTACGTGGCTCGTAAGGTAGGAAATAGCGGGAGAATAGCGGGAGGTACCGTAGTGTGTGTGGGAGCCGGGCCGGTAGATGTGAGCGGGCCGAGACAGCCGCGCGGCTGGTGGTGGTGGGCTTAGTGGGGATACTTTACACCCTTAGTTCACCGCCATTTTGAACCTTCATTACTCCGGTCGTATGGGAGCTAGAGGCTTGAGATTTATGTGAGACACTCCTTAGGATGTATGCCGTACAATGCCATACTCAGTTTTTACCCTAGTGCTCCCGGGCGGGTGGTCATGCGGGGGAGACGAACTTTCGACACCCCCCCCCGCCCCCCAAATGACCGAAATTATTTTTTTTTTATTTTTTTCTTCATTTCTCACCATTCTCTTCCATTTTGGCTCAACAATTTTTTTTGAGGCTCCCCCCCCCCCCCAAAAAAAAAAATGTCCGAGGTGATTTTTTTTTTTTTTTTTTTTTTTAATTTCTCATCCTTGTCTTCCATTTTAGCAAACAAAAAAAAGAAGTGAAAATGGCTTGGGACTGGGGTGAACAAAATATTATAACTAGCCGGGGCTCAACGGGTTAAGAGTCAGGGAAAAAAAAAATCAATTTAAAACACCGATTTTTTTTATTTGATTTTTTTTTTTGCCCCTGGGCCATGCCAAATATCACTCCTCCACCTCCCCTCCTTCCCCAGTTTCCTCCCCTCCTTCAGTTATCACATATTTTCCCTGTTATTCCCTTTTCCTGTGGTCTATTTTCGTGCTAACATTAGCGAGTTGGTAGCAGGGCGTTGTCATCACTGTTAGCAAGCGAGTGCAAGAGAGAGAGAGAGAGTATCGATCGACAGTCTCTCTCCAGAGGTGGAGAAAAGTGGTGAGCTGGGAGCTTGCCTCAGCCATACATTGTGTAACTCCCGGCCTGTATCGCCGATTTTGACCATCCAAACTCTGTTTCCACTTGTTTTATTGTTGTAACAGGTTAATACCTTTATAATCAACCTATAATAGGTGCATATGGATAAGTATTAATGCTATTTATGGTAAAATAAATATGTTAGTGATGGGAACAGCTCAAATACGTCAGCACAGGAGTGTGGTGTCTCATACCCCCCATGCGCACTTCAGAGGTTAAATATTCATGGAGTTTACCTATTTCTAATTATATAAGTACTGTATATCTGTTGAAAACAAATGTTATGAATCTAATTTTCTATACATCAACTACAAAACTCTATATACTACGGTATGTATAGAGAAGCAAGTTCTATCCTAACATCAATGTACTGTAGGTAGTTCTAAAATCTAAATGTATAAAGAAAAACATATGGGTATTCGACTGTACAGTATATTTTGTATGCAGTTGTAATTACAATGGGAGTACTGTACTGTGATAATGTTTCACTAAAGCCGGTATCACACAAGCGCTTTTTCACTCAACATCTATCCTCAGCACTGGTCTGGCAGCTTATGAGGTCAACATATAAAATATTTTGGTCATCTGAATTTGTCTACCATCAGTCTAGTTTCCGATAGCAGTGTAAAATATTAAAGAAATGTTGCTATAAAAATGTTGACTATAAAAGCTTGTGATACCGGCTTGACTCTCATTGTAGTTACAGATACTGTATTAGCATATTATTATTTGAAGTGGTTAGTATGTATATTTTAATAATTTAATTATTTATTTTAATACTGTAGCTTAAATGTATGTACAGTATATACTCAGGCACATACCCCATAGCTGGGTGTGGCCAACTCAAGACAGAGCCTGGTTAGTAATATGACAAAACTATAGTAATTACAACGAACAATACCTCCCTACTACTACGCCCCTTGCGGCAGTTAGGGGGCTTCGGGGCCGGCAACTGGGGCTTGATGGGGGAGGGTTTGGGATTTTTCCCTTCCCTCCCCTCGAGCTTTTGTCGTCGGCTTGCCTAATTTTGCATACGGTAGTTTTTCATTCCTCTTTCTTTATTTTTATGTGTGGAGCACTCAGTCTTAAAATATTATGTATGTATGTATGTATGTATGTATGTATGTATGTACTGTATGTATGTATTCTGTCCCATTCGGTTGTCCTCGAGCAGCCTATATCACATGCCTCCCTGACCTGGCTAGGTTGTAGGCTCCTGACCTGATTTGTCTCTTTGGTCGCTGGTGCAGCCGAGCTGACTTGATTCCCCTCAGTAGTGCATATTTTTTCATTTCGTTGTGATATTTTTAATACCTTAGTCCTGACCTCTCATTCTTCGCCCTTGATCGCTTCTTGGTTGGTGCTGCAGTGTAGCAGTTCTTGCCTCATCCTTCGGCCCAGCCCTATAAGAGCTCTGCTGTGGAGCTCATTAGGTTCGGCTGAACTGATGAAATGTCGAGAAATGTCTGCGTGTCTTCACCTTCCTAGATTTGTTCACCTCCTGCCCTTCCCTATCTCTCGTCTTGATTAGTTGTCCATCTTGATGTAATCATTCAGGCCAGCCCTATGAGAGTTCTTTAGGGAAACTCAGTGGTCTGGTTAAACTATTTTATTAAAAACTATAACATAAATGATGCTGCAGTGTGACTTAGTTGAGTCTTGCTGAGGCATTGTTAGCACTCTGCCTACATGAGCTACAGTGATGACATGATGGGACAGTGTTGTAGTGGGAAATTGTTTGTTATTTTTTTATTTTCATTATATTGTTTTGGTAAATCTACAATGCTTTATTTCTACATAGTGAATTTGATATATTTAATGGTGTTTGTCTTTATATTGTGCAGTTCCTGTATTGGTTTGTTTTTATGCAAGTTTTACATGTGAATTACACTCTAAATGCAAAAAAGAAAGCCTGTCTGAGCCGGCACAGTATATGTAATGGAAAAGATGCTAAATACTGACATTATGTATGTATGTATGTATGTACAGTCACTCATAAAAATTTGTAAACCCATCTTTATAATTATAGAAGCATATTTGTGGAAACAAGATTATTACTAACATTTAGTTTTATTTATTTATATATTTATTTATTTATTGTTTCCACATAGCGATTTTGATTAGTTATTTTGTCTTTTTACTGTGTTCGTATAAGCTTTGGTTTGTTTATTTTGCAAGTTTTACATTTTAATAGTTGTTTGTGCATGGTGAATTTAATTTAATTTATATTGTTTGTTAATTTATTTTACTGTGTTGGTGGTGTAATGGTTTAGGTGCTTATGTACGGGGTGTGGTGTCCCGAGTTCGAATGCCGGGAGGACCTCACCACAAATCAAGTAAGGCAGACACCGACATTTCAACAGTCCCTAGCAGAAAAATTTGTTATAACAAACTGGCACCTGAACCTCCCCTCTCACACAAGCAAGCCACCACCTCAACGCCACCACTCCACCAACACAACACTACCCTCAGCGGTACCATCAATACCACAGATATCGGCGACCCAAGTAGCACAACATGCAACAAGAACAACTACAAAAGCAGGTAGCACTCGCAAACACATCACCAGTGAAGCAGCAACAACAGACAACGAAAACAACAACAACAACAACAACAACAACAGCAAACAACCACAGTGCCACAGCGGGGAGTGTCCCCCACCCTCTCGCACTCCCAGCTGATCGACGCGGACCAAACCACACCTCCAGACGTACGATAAACAGTAAGAAAAATCTATGTATAGTCTGAAATATTGGATTCAACAATAGGAGCACACTTTTACAATGCAACAGTTGTAATGAAATTGTTCATAACCGATGTACTTACGTTAACATTAGAAACGAAGTTGAATGTGTTAAATGTAGGAACTCAGCTGTACAACATCGCGCACCCATTTGTTTTGTTTGTGAATCTCTCATAACACGACGTCAGAAGATCCAAAACTGTGTAAAGAGTAAAAATGTAGCACACATTAAGTGCATCTCTAAGAAGACCAACAGTGAAGAACGGGAATACCTATGCAACAAGTGTGCCTTGCATTCATTACCGAATATTAATGTAAATGAACCAAGTATTAACAACTCAGAATCCAGCCAGGACACATTCAAAATCAAAGATGAATACAGAGTGTTCACCAACAAAGGGCTCCATCTTATCCACATTAATGCCAGATCAATGTACAGTACCATAAATTGTCAGAAATAAACTTGTTAGTTAATAAGGCCAAAGCTTCAATAATTGCAATCACAGAAACCTGGCTGGATTCAAGTATAAATGATGGTGAAATAAACATTCAAGGTTTCAACATGGTTAGGAATGATCACAATAGGCAAGGGGGAGGAGTATGTCTGTATGTAAAAAACAACCTCACACACACAACTAGGACTGACCTCCATGTAGAAAATCACGAAGCTCTGTGGATCGACCTACACCTGCCGAGGACAAGACCCATCACAATTGGGGTGTGCTATAGGCCACCTGACGACACACAATTCTTGACCAAATTTGAACGAACTTTGTCATCGCTAGACCCTCGGAATGAATCCATTATACTAGGGGATCTTAACCTGTGTTACAGACAACAAAATAATAGGCTTGTACGAGAATATAGGCACATACTGACAATGCACAATCACAAACAACTCATCACAACCCCCACACGTATCACTGAGAACACTGCCACAATATTAGACAACATAAACTGTAACAGAGAGGACAAAATATCCCAATCAGGGGTTATACAGACTGGGATAAGTGATGACTTCGTTACATATTGCACACGGAAAACCACAAAAATTACCCTAGAGAATCACAAGGTTATCAAAACAAGGTCACTCAGAAACTATAACAAAAGAAACATTTCTGGACATTTTATGGAATACAGACTGGTCTCCAGTGTTTGGAAGTACAAACGTTAATGATGCAGGGGTTGGCTTCAGAACCATCATCACAAACATCCTAGACAAAATAGCTCCTCTGAAAGACATACGAATTAAAGCAAGGTCAGACCCATGGATCAACAATGACATACTACACCATCTGGAACACAGAGACAATCTGTTAAAAAGGCTAGTGAAACATAGACAGGATCAAGGTCTGAAACATGAGTTCAACAGGGCCAGGAATAAACTTAGTAGAAAAATAAAATCAGCGAAAACTAATTATTTCCACAATAAGGCAGAGGAATATCAGAATAACCCAAAGAAACTATGGAGGCACCTAAAAACAACAGGCTACAGCAACAAGGCAAGGGATTCGTTTAACACTAATATTGCTCTCAACAGTAATGATCAGGTTTGCCACGATAAACGACAAATTTCAACCTACTTCAACTCCTTCACCTCCATAGCAAACACACTTGTACAGAACCTACCGCAACCTCTCAATAAATACACGACAACAACGGCCACCTTTCGAAATTTCTACAGAGATAAAGGCATACACCCGGACACATTTGGATTGCAAAATGTTGCACCAAAATACACTTTTGACGAGCTCTCTAACCTAAATGTACATAAAAGCACAGGACCAGACAAAATTCCTGCCAAATTTCTACGAGATGGAGCCATTGGTATAGCAGGTCCCCTAACTCACATCATCAACCTGTCAATTAACACCAACACTGTACCTGCTGAACTGAAGGAAGCTATTGTAACCCCTCTATTCAAGAAAGGAAATAAACTAGAAGTTGGCAACTACAGACCAGTTAGCATATTATGTATTGTATCAAAAATCCTTGAAAGAGCGGTATACACCCAAATTGAACACTACCTCAAAGAAAATGATCTATTCTATAAGTTTCAATCAGGTTTCAGATGCATGTACTCGACAGACTCCTGTCTCATCCACTTAGCAGATCACATTCGTAAAGAAATGTCTATAGGTAACTACACCGGTATGGTTCTTCTTGATCTACAAAAAGCGTTTGACACAGTAGACCATGATATCCTATGTAATAACTACAAGCAATGGGCATTGGGTCGGTGAACTGGTTTAAATCTTATCTTAGTGGTAGAACACAAAGAGTCAAAATTGATGATAATATATCTGATCCTATGCCAATTAACTGTGGGGTTCCGCAGGGAAGCATCCTTGGTCCCTTACTCTTTCACTGTTATGTGAACGACATGGAACTGAGCGTCTCGTGTAAACTATTACTGTATGCTGACGACAGCATGCTTCTGGTTTCAGGAAAAGACCCAATAAGTATTGCTGCTTCACTTTCCAAAGAACTAGAATCATGTAGTGAATGGCTAGTGGACAATAGAGTATCTCTTCACCTGGGCAAGACGGAAGCCATCTTATGTGGAACAAAACGCAAACTGGAAGACATTGTGGGCTTCTCGGTCAACTGTAATGATATTCCTATAACAACAGTGTCACAAGTTAAATCTCTCGGACTAAAACTGGACTCGAGTTTGTCAGGTGAAACAATTTTGGAATCTATCCTGAGTAAGTGTAGAGCACGTATAAAATACCTGTATAGACAGGTGGTATGCTTGCCAGCGGCGACCAAAAAGACCCTTTGCCAAGCGCTTGTTCAATGTCATTTTGTTTATTCTGTGTCATCCTGGTACTCTGCATCATCTAAATCAGCACAGCACAAACTTCAGGTCACTCAAAATAAAATGGTTAGGTTCATGCTGAACCTAGGTCCCAGATCACATGTTGGCCAGGAACAACTTCAGTCACTAGGTATGCTCAATGTCTCTGACAGGGCCAAACAAATCAGGCTCACTAATGCCTTCGAAATTTTCTATGACAGAGCTCCAGAGTATCTAAAGAGTGATTTTGTTAAAGCAAATGAGAGGAGTGGACATAATACAAGAAACAGGATGTTTAATTTTAAGGTCCCGAGAATCCAAGGACAGGGTAAGCAAACATTCTTCTTCACTGCCATCAAAGACTGGAACGACCTACCCCAGTCAGTCCGTGAAAAGAGAACACTGTATTCCTTCAGACGTAGCCTGAAGGAACACCTGAACCGGACAGCTGCGAGAAGGGAGCACCAAGCTTATGTCTACTACTAAATACGACATAAGAGATAGGCAAACCAAACTGAAATGATTACTGATTACGGATTACTGATATTTACTATAGGATGTAAGGTATCTTAAAATAACCCCCTAGAAATACTTTCTTTAAAGTATCTATTTCTTTTATCCTCCCCTTTCCCCAGCTAACCTAATCCCAGAAGGACCCCAATGGAAATACGCCTAACGGCCTTATTGGGCTATCCTTGGTTGGAATGATGCAAAGCTGGTACATGTCATATTTGTAACATACTATGTGGTACCAACTCTGTAAATTGCTAACTGAATGAATATTATTATTATTATTAGGACCATAACATTTATTTGACTGTGTTGGTGATGTAATGGTTTAGGTGCTTATGTTCTGGGTGTGGTGTCCCGAATTAGAATCCCGGGAGGACCATAGCTTTCATTAGTTTATTCAAGTACATTGGGGTTTGTAATTGATGATTAATGTTAAGAATGGGGTGTTACTTATTTATATTTTTATTATTATTATTTTACTTAAGTGTTGTTTCCACATAGCGATTTTGATTAGTTGTCTTGTCTTTTTACTGTGTTCATATAAGTTTTGGTTTGTTTATTCTGCAAGTTTTACATTATAATTATATTGTACGATTCCTGTATTGGTTTGTTTTTTGCAAGTTTTACATATTAATTACACTCCAACTGCGAAAAAGCAAGCCTGTCTTAGCCAGTACAATGTATGTAATGGAAAACGATGGTAAACAATGATATGTACTGTACAGTATGTATGTACAGTCAGGACCCCCAATTCGCGAGAATAGGGGTGACAGGAGGCATCGTGTATTGTGGAACTAACTTTAAATGGGAATAATTAGATTGGGTGACATCTCTCAATTATGGCCTATTTTCGACATTTTTGGCCCTATTTTCGAATTTTTGGCTCTACAGTACAGTCTATATCTTATATATAAGAAGAACAATGAATACAAATATGAAACCTTACCTTAAAATTAGTAGTAGATAGGCTAGGACTAGGACTAGGACCGTAGGACTTCACGATTTTCTCCAACTTCTCCCTCCCTGACCAAATCGTACGAACAGTTTACTCTGACAAGCCTATTGCACAGTTTCCTTCTCCTTTTTTCTTGCGATCCAACACTTCCACCTTCATTTTGTGTGTTATCTTCTTATATTGGCGTGGCATGGCGAAAAAAGTGGCAGGCACTACAAACGTTTGGTCACTCCGCACGGCTATGAGCGCTTGAGCGGGACTGTGGGAGGGAGGGTAAGCGGGAGGGAAGGCAGGCGTATGCCCGTCTTCTTCTCTTTTCGGAGCTACTCCTGGGCCTCGCGAAACGTAGACATGCTCGCGTATCAAGCGGGAATAGCGGATTTGGCCCCTTCTTAGCTCTCGATTCGTGTATTGTGGTCCCACCTCGCGTAATTAATGTTTAATTAATTAATATTATTTTCGAGGGGTAACTCGTGTATTAGGGTTTTCGCGCATTGTGGAATCGTGTATTGGGGGTCCTGACTGTATGTACAATCGCGCTAATAAGTGATGTCTCGGCACCAAGTATATTTTGATGAATATTTGGTATCGGCAATATCTAAGCTTCATATCTTCATATCGAGTGCAATATACAAACATGTTCCTACACTTACTCGCCCTATTCAACATCTTACATACATTAATACAGCACAGAGCAAGCCAAACGTAATGACAGCTGGGACATGACTTATTAGCGCCACCGTACAGTCACTCATAAACATTTGTGAACCCCACCTATTTATATTTCTGGAGGCATATCTCTGGAAACAAGTTTATTACAAAAATTTACTATTTACTGTACTTTGATTAAAGCGTTATTTCCACATAGCGATGTTAATAAGTTCTTTTAACTTTATATTGCTTCGTCCCAGATTTGGTTTGTTTATTTTGCAAGTTTAACATTTTAATACATGAACTGGAAAAGTATATATAATATTTCTACTGAGTTTGTTGTTTTCAAAGTTTAATTTCTGATAAATTTATATACTTTTTTCCACATACATTATAGATTTTGTTTAGTGTGTTGTCGTTTCGATAGTTTATAATTGTAATGAGTTTGTTGTATAAATGTTAACAGTAACTTTAGAGTTTGTTTTCAAGTTTTATATTTTAATTTATTGAAAAGGTAGTTCCAAACAAAAATATATACTGTATAGGAAATTATAATTGCATAAAGAAAAACAGGGTCCACAAATGTTTATAATTGACTGTACATTATATATTGTATGCAAATAAACACAAAATGTAATTACAATGAGAGTACTGTATTGTGATAATGTTTAACCTAAGAAGTGCGCAGGGGGGGTACTGAACACCGTGCCGTGGTGCGGAGGTATTTAGGCTGTTTTCTTCACTCAAATCGTCATCCTACCATAAATATCATTAATACTTATCCATATGTGCCTATTTTACATTGATTATGAGGATATTAACCTGTTACAGCAATAAAACAAGTGGAAACAGCGTTTGGCTGGTCAAAATCGGCAACAGAGGCCGGGAGTTGTAATCATCGAGTGTGAGCCAGCCTCCCACTCCACCACTCCTCCCCACGTCTGGAGAGACACTGTCGCGCGATACTTTCTCTCTTTCATTCGCTTGGTAACACATACAAGCACACCCCTCTTATGACTCGCTATTGATAGCACGAAAATATATCGCCGAAATAAGGGAATAAGAGGGAGAATAGGTGATAATTGAAGGGGGGGGGGATGTGGAGGAGTGATATTTGCCATGGCCAAGGGGCAAAGAAAAACAAAAAAACAAAATTAATACTGGGCTGGTTTAAATCTTATTTGTTTAGGTTTTGGATTACATAAGGCTTCCCGCAGAGCAGCGGTAGGCCTTATATAAGTCTTGCCGCACTTGCTGGGTTAAGGGGGGATGATTCAGTTTTTGGTAGACTTTTTCATTGATTTATTATTTTTGTTAATTTTCTTCGTAGACCTCCATCAAACTTAAAAAAACATCCATCAGATCCTCCTTCTAGATTAATTTGTACATTTTTCAGTAGAAAAATGTCCCGGCCAAAGGTGGGGGCTCATGGGTTGAGATAAACATGGAATGATAATCGCCAAGCTGTACATAATTATCTTGCAAAATGCAATGGCACTGAAATAATTATTAACAATGGTATAAAGGATTTTGTGAATCGTCTATACCGGGCCTGTAACGTCACAAGAGTGTAAGTCCACCATCCAGTCTAGGCTAAGGATACTGGTGTGACGTCACCATGACGTCACAGGCCCGGTATAGACGATCCACAAAATCCTTTATACCATTGTTAATAATTATTTCAGTGACATTGCATTTTACAAGATAATTATATGCAGGTTGGCGATTATTTTTCCATGTTTACCTCAACCCATGAGCCCCCACCTTTAAGATTACAGGCTCGCTATCGCTCGCCAGGAAAAAATTGACACCTAAATGGCACGAAATGGGGCAAAAGGTATTAAAATCGCCAAAGTAATGGGCCGAACGTCATAAGATCTGAAAACTATTGTGGGTAAGCATGAGGAAGAAGGGTGACCAGAAAAACAGCCCATGTCCCCTTAACTCTGTCTCATTGTAGTTACTGGTACTATAATCTGTTTCTTTTCAACTGACAGTAAATTGCAAAGTTCCCATCAAGATTTCTCCGTTATTTTGAAGATTTTATTGATACCTAGCAATTTTGAATTGTTATTTTGCATTTATCTTGTGTCGTCTCTGTTTTGGTTTGTTTATTTTGCAAGTTTTACAATTTAATATGGTGCAAAATATATAAAGTTGGTCATATTATAATGCAGAGACGTAGTACAGTACTTGCATATTTTTTCCATTAAATATCGAGAACTTAGCTGCTAAGGGAATAAATTTATCGTATGTTTATACAGTATGTTTATTTTAAGATTAGTGATGTTTATTTAATTATTAATTTTAATACAGTAGTTTAAATGTATGTACATACTGAGGCACATACCCCATAGCTTGGGGTGGCCAACTGGAGACAGAGCCTGGTTAGTAATAGGACAAAAGTATAGTAAATCAACCAACAATAATGTGGCTTGTCTGGGAATATGATGCAAATACAGTAATGCAGTTATTAACACTGTTTACTGCCTTGATTGACAGGGGTATACTCTGTCTGTTTTCTGTGTGTGATAACCCGGGTTCGAATCCTGGTGGATGACATATATGCTTTCAGAATCGAGAAATCAGACGCTAAAGGATTCAATTTACCATGGGCTGGAAAACAAGGGACTATGATCTATATTTTATTTATTTCACAACCCGTACAGTACCGGTGATGTCTTCTGTATTGGATTTTGGCTACATTTAGACAATTTTATGAAGCTCGGGAAGGATATAAATAAGGTACCGGTAGCTAAAATGATGAATGGAGATAGTCTGTAGCTTGTGCATAAACCTTTTATTTCATAAAGCGATTAGTTTGTTTGGAACCAGATCAACTTGCGCATGTAGTAATGTACACCCTATGTGGTTGATTGTGTTCTTTTATTTATAAATTATTATTTTACTTAAGCATTGTTTCCACATAGCGATTCTCAGTCCACCCGCCTTTTACTTGCTTATTTGTGCCTAAACCTCTTATCTCTCGCGTTTATTATGACCTCTAGTGCATTCATTGATAGGGATGGTGGGCCTGGTGGTAATGATATAGGAATTGAAAGCCCGAGACCATCAAAACACAAAACAACCATTTCACTGAAACTAGCGAAACCGGAGACCACTGGAGAACAAGAACAAAAGGGAACTGGTTTGCGATCCGGGTGATCGATGACTGGAACTCACTCCCAGACGGGATAGTAACTGCGCCCACGATAGCCACATTTAAATCACGGTACGATAGACACATGGGTATAGAGAACATTTTGGCTGACACGTCTTAAGAGGTGGGGTCCACACAAGAAGTCAAATTCTTATTTCCCCACTACCAATTCATAGGTAAGCATTCATAGATAAGCCACGGAATCGATGATCATACGATGGGATAGGCTAGGCCTAGGCTAGGCTATGCTAAATATGATTACGTTTTCAAATAAAGTCTATGTGGATTTTGGTAAGTAATATCCGTATTTTTATATATTTTCAATAGCTATTTATTGGATGTAGGCTTATTTAAGGGGAGAAATGGGTACTTGGACGAATCTGGGGTTCGAAAAGTTGGGACCTGGGAACCAACTTATTTTCCCCATAAGTTATTAAGTTCCATTATCGCGGTTCTCGTTATAGCGGCACTAATTAGGCACCAATTAGGCGCGATAACAGAGGGTTGAGTGTACAGTCGCGCTAATAATTGAGGTCTCGGCACCAAGTATATTTTGATCAATTATTGGTATCAGCAATATCTAAGCTTCTTTTCATCATATTGAGTGAAATATACAGCCATGTTCCTACACTTACCCAACCTATTCAACATCTGACAAACATTAATACAGCACAGAGCAAGCCAAATGTACTGACAGCCTGGACATGACTTATTAGCGCGACCGTACAGTCAGGCTAAAAAACCTTCATAATTAATTCACACGCTTGATGTTCACACAATAATATCACTGTCTTGTCCCTGTTCGGGCTTTCTTGGTGGGTTTCTTATACTTCGCCACCAACGACTATTTTACGCTATCCCAGACGTCAACTCGGGTAGTTTTGTGGTTGCGGGCACGGTATTACTGATGGGATTCTTATACTTCGCCACCAACGACTATTTTGCGGCATTTGCGCTATCCCAGACGTCAACTCGGGTAGTTTTGTGGTTGCGGGATTTTGCGGGTACAGGGTAGTACAGTACAGTATAGATAAAGCAAAGGTCAGTCCTCGCTCAGTCAAGAGTACCCTAAGTTGAAGATTACTGCACCATTCCCAGAGCTGAGAAGGGCGATCGGAATATACAGTACTTCGCTTCTTGAAAGTGTGGCATAACAATACATATACTAATACAGTATATACTATATACTAATGGCATATACTAATGAAAACGTATGATCTTGCCGGGATTTGAACTCTGGACACCACACCCAGAACATAAGTATCTAAACCATTACACCACCAACACAGTTAAAGGTTAAGTACACGTTCACGATTAATATCCATTTTCGAATTCTGGATACAGTATTAAGCTAATCATGTACTTAGACCCAACTGCATTATGGATAACGTTATGATTTAAGCCGGTATCACACGAGAGCTTTTATACTCAACATTTTTCTGGCAACATTTCTGGGACATTTTACAGTGGTATCAGAAACTAGACTGATGATAGATGAATTTAGGTGACATAATTATTGAAAAAGCTGACCTCATAAGTTGCCAGACCAGTGTCAAGGATAAATGTTGAGGGAAAAAGCGCTTGTGTGATACCGGCTTTAGTGAGAGGGAAGAACAATGAATTAATGGAATAATAAGCTTAATAAGGTAGAACTAAATCTTATGTATGTATGTATACTGTAAGCTATATATACTCTGGCACATATCCCATTGCTGAGAGTGGCCGACTCGAGACAGAGCCCGAACAGAAACCTTGCCCTTCTGGCCCGGGCAGCATTTTAAAATGACAGTGCGGAAGATGGGCCGGAGCCCGGGTGTCCTTTTAAAATCCCTATGCTTGAAAGCGTGCTTTGAAATTCGCGCGGCAAAAATTTCCTTTGCAGGGGCGATCGCAGCGCCACCAAGCCTCAACTACTACCGTTATCAGTTTCCATGTGCCCGCCATGGCGAGTTATAGTGAAATCATGAATTCCGACGCGTCCGTTTCTGTGCAACCTCCCGCACACCCCAGTGCTACCCCGCTCGCTACATCTACGCCTGTTGCAAGCAAGGAAAAGGCTCAACGCAAGAAAGCGAAGGTATTGTTGAGTAATAGTGCTATACAGAGAGACCTTTTTGCCATTGAAGAAAGTAGTGGCGAAAGCTAAGTTCCAATTTTTAGGGTCCGAGAGGACCGAGACCACTTTCGCGTTCCCTCTCCCCTCTTTCTGTCTCGTTGAGTAGGAGAATTTTACAAGGGGAGGAGGATTCCTAGCCTCCTGCCCATAGAAGGCAAAGTAGGACAGTAAAAGCTGGGTAGAGTATGCCAAATGTCACATTTTGATTAGGACCAAGCCTCCTAAAACAAACTACAGGTCTCCCTCGATATACGATTGGGTTACGTTCCTGAAAACCCGATCTTGAATAGAAAAATTGTATAGCGAACCTTAAAATGTATGGGGTAAATGGGGTTGTGTTCTCAGGCCAGCCAAAACCCAAACCCAAACACCTAAAAACCTATAATAATATCGTAAATCAGGGAATCGTATAGTGAGGGAGATCTGTACCGGTATTATATATGTAGGAATAGGTTTTTACACCATACCCGAAAGAGAATTTATGGAGCTCCGATGTTACTCTCAACCATCTTAACAATTTTACCAACACACCTAAACTTCGTTAGATGCTGAAATAACCTCACGAAAATATGCCAGGGACAGGGATTGAACCCGGGACCCTTAGGCTATGAGGCGAACACTCTACCAGTGACACCAAGAAAGATATCTCACTTGGCATGGTCGGCTCAAGTTATTTCCGCATCTGGGTCTGCTTAGGCTAACCTATTTTCACTGACTTTACATACTGGTATAGTATAGTTGGCCCAGCTGCCCTACGAGGAGAGATGTCGACGCTTAGATCTCCAGACACTGCAGGACAGAAGAATCGGGTGACATGATCGAGACGTACAAATTGCTACACGAGTTTGAGGACATCCTCTATTCTCGTTTCAGATTAATCGGCTCTGCAGACCCCCGTTTTCTGACCTCTGACCGTTTTGGTGAGGTCGGTCCTCATGATATTAGTGAGCTGGGCCTATAATTATTAGACCTTGTAATTGGGATTGGGTGTGAGAGGGATCTGCCTTGTGTGGATCAATCGGCTTTCTGGAGACTCCCATTTTCTTATGTTCTTAGAGGTGGGGGACACCACAAAGAAGCCTGCTCCTTAATTCCCCACCATATATGCATGGGTAGGCCTAAGTAAGCAATTGACCACTTGCGAGTTTCAGGCTATAAGGAAGTTGAAGCCGAAACATGATATAAGTCAATAATGCAATAATTATGTAGGTTTCTGATGGATAGAGAGTATATGGTTAATTTAATTGAATGGGTCTAAATGCAATAATTAGGCTATGTAAGTTTCTGATGGCTAAAGAGTATGTAGAATTGGGTATTATATATTGAAAAATGTACTGCAATCGTATTTTAGAAGGTAAATCTAGTGAATATCGATAACTACAGCTCTAACTTCCTTATAGTATAATCACAAATTTATATTAGTTTACGGTGATATGTTTTCTGTGAATTGCGCGTTTTCTGTGAATTGGCGTATAGCAACGCCATTAGTTATCGTTATTACATTAATTAGTACACTTCTACGGTTCAAGACAATGCTAAAGTATATATATTTGATCTTTTTCATACAAAATACCAGTAATAAAGTATATAGACCTATGAATCTTATGAAAACTGACTGGCTTACGAATCGGTTTACAAGACCGTCAAGACGTAGCGACCTCCATAGCCTCCATTGTTTATTGTCACCGGCGAATACAAAAAACTCTTCCAAAATATGGAAAAAGCGACGTATATAGGAATCTGAAAAGGTAAATATTATGTTCGTATGTTTCTATGTATATATATCTTTCTTTTCAGTGAGTAGGAGGCCCAGATTTTCCATATATTTCCTATTCCGGCGGATTCTAGCAGTGGAGTCACCTCGATTTGGGTAAGATTGTTTCGGTAAAAATTGAAGCATTTTTAGTAGGCTATAGCCTATATATTTCTTATTTTGTCCGTTTTTTCTGCGATATATAGAGTTGTTTCATACCAAGGACCCGTGGAAATTAGTATTTAGGCTATCCATGAGGTCTATCCAACCATCTAACCCCCTCTAGCGAATCTCGCCTAGGCCATGTGGCCGTGTGGGAGGGCTAGCCTATGAAGTTCAGGGAAAATGTCGGGTTAAAATAAAGAAATAACGATGAAAAACGTAATCAAATAAGGAAAACTGCCCTAAACTGGCTATAGGGATTTTATATGAAAAAGCATTGTCCCAAAGTAGCCTAGAACAAATTTCCTTTTATAGGGAGAATTTCTTGAAAAATGGTGTAAAAAATAGATAGGCCTAACTATATATCCTCTATGGGGAGAATTTATTTGAAAGTATCGTTTGGTGTGGAAAATGAACTTGTATGGGGAGAATTTTGGAAAAATTACTGTAGAAATTGAACAGGTGGAAATTAGGCTAGGCCTATCCAACAATTTGAAAATGGGAGGCTAGGCTATGAAGATCAAGGTAAATGTGAGTGAGGTTGAAGTAAAGAAATTATGATGAAAAACAATAAAATTAGGGAACTGCCCTCTATAGGGAGACTTTGAAAAAGCATTGTTCAAAAATGAATTTATAGGCCTAGGGAGAAATTCAAAAATATTGTCAAAAATCCATAATTATCCTCTATGGGGAGGATGTATTTAACACCTTACGAGCGGCCTATGCGGTTTATTTATGTGTACCGCACAGCGGGGTGTTTTTAGCCAAAATAGGGCTGTTTACGTGATCATTTTCATGCCTAAATAAGACCCAGAACGTAAAACAAGTACCTATCCCTGAAAGGGCATAAACAGAGCTTTCGAATGACACCATAACGATCCTTGTATGATGGATAGTTTTCTTGCAATAACCGTGCAACGCGAGTGCAAAAAGCAGGTAATTCGGTACTTTCAGTACATAATTGAGTATGTAGCGAGTGAGAGAGGGAGGAGGGAGCTGAGATTTGTGTCAGTAGGTTCGCCGCGGTGGTCTGGAGCAGTCATACGCTCGCTAGTCTCCTGCCACCACTTGTCTCTCTCTCTCAGCCACATTACGTGCTGAAATTGCCACTCGACCTATGTCGAGCGCCGCCACATAGTCCAGCTTTATTTAACTCGACTTATGTTGCTCGCCGCTAATTAAGGGTTAAAACTATTGTTTGGTGTATAAAATGAACTATTATGGGGAGAATCTTGGAATAATTAGGCCTAGGCCTACTGTAAAAATCGAATTATCTTTAGGGAGAGTTTTGGAAAACGGGTACGGTACAGCTAATCAGGATTGCCGTGGGATCCATGATGCATAGAAATCATCATATAGCCTATGTTGCCAGTATAGTAGGGGGCCTAGAGGTACAGTTTTTAAAGGGTTTCATATTTCACTTGCAGTGGAGCACTGAATTTGGCGCTGTCTTAGTTGGCGAAATTAAATATTACGCCATACCCCCAATATTTCAAAATTCCAGGTTCGCGCTAAAATATTCTATGTTGGTGCAAAAATTGCCGTCGAAACGCGAAAAAGAGAGCAAAAATTATGAAAAACTCAATATTAAACTAGAAAATGCCAAAAAAACAGTGAACTGAACTCCAGGAATCTGTCACTGTCAAGGTGTTTGCTGCTTGGAGGCGAAATCTGAGTGAATTCGACATCCGGATTCCGAGCGTCACTTTTGCAAGTTGCTGCCGTGTCGCCGCCATATTGACCCATCCTACTTAACGTACGGTAAATTTGTGGGTGCGTTTGGCAAGGATGTTGTATTTGGGCGTAGCGCCCGCCTTGTTTACACTATGCGGACGCTTCCGTTCATGTTTCCGTCTATTTTGACTGCCGTGGGATACAATAATATGTTGAGGGCCCCCCCTTACCCCCCCATGACTTATTATCATCATCATATATACTGTATTGCCAGCAGGGGGCAAATAACAGAAAAAATAGACAGGAACTTAACCGCGAGCGATCGACCTATGTACTGTAAACATCACGACCGTCACGACCGTACACCCGGATACTACTGTGCATCCTTCCCGTGCGTTTTAAAGTTTTATTTGTTTTTAGGACTAACAAGATTTATTATTTTTAACCCCTTATTGGCGGCGCTCGACTTAAGTCGTGCACCAATTTGCAGCAAGTTAGGAGCATTATTAAGGCTTTTAAAGGGTTAAAATCGAGTGCAAATGGCCGGGAGCGCAACGGGCCAGACAGCCGACTCCCAGGGCTTACCGCCGCCCATTAACTCATGTTCCCTGTGTTCTCGAGAGGCCGGCAGTGAGCATAGCTGGGAAAAATATACCGATATATGCTAAACTCCCATGTTCGTGGCATCACTGCAAGAGAACCACGAGTGCTACATAGCTCGTTCTGGTCTCATTTTGAAGCTTTTAGTGCCTAGTTTTTTGCTAAATAATTTTTGTTTCATGCAGATGCTTGATTTATCATGCAGGAGGGCCTGAATGAGCCCAAAACACCCCGCTAGACAAGGGTTAAAACTATTATAAAAATATATCCCAGACGTCCGACGACGACGCTACCGTGCGAGATTTGTTGAATACTGGTACAGGACGTTTCGACGCTGTTTATAATTGATCTTTGTGAACTGTTTTTGTTTTGTTTTTGTTTTTTAACTTGCCTTGTTTAGGAAGCCCTATCTTGTTAAAAACTAATAAAACTTCAAAACGCACCCAAAAATTTACCGTACTTTTAGTAGGATGGGTCACTATTTCAGTATTGTGTAAGCGGTTTTTATAGGAGGTGGGGAGTGTTAGTGCTACTATTGGTAATTATAGGGAAAAGGCTCGCACTCTTATTTTTCATGTTTTCCCCCCAGATTTTGATAATTGAGTGTTTTTATGGTTTTAGTTATAATTCCAATGTGGAGGGTTGACCCTCCCATGACTTACTGAAATAATCATGTATGTTGCCAGCAGGGGGTAAATATTGATTATAATCCATAATGAAGACTCTATTAAACAGTGAGGACATCAGAGTGATGGGACTGTTTTTTTCCAGTAATACTGTATCAGGTTTTATAAATGTGATCAAATTATTCTCCCACAGTGGATTATACAAAGTACAGTAGGCTATAGTATAAGGATTCCATAGACCTACATTGTCCTTAATAAATGATTTATAATAAGGCGGCAAGCAGCCGAGCCTATTCTGAATAATTATTCTACAGTACTATCACCCTGGTAATAACCTTTTGACTGTGTTGGTGGTGTAATGGTTTAGGTGCTTATGTTCTGGGTGTGGTGTCCCGAGTTGGAATCCCTGGAGGACCACATGCTTTCATTGGTTTATTCAAGTACGGTGGCGCTAATAAGTCTATGTCTCGGCTGTCATTACGTTTGGCTTGCTCTGTGCTGTATTAATGTCTGTCAGATGTTGAATAGGGTGGGTAAGTGTAGGAACATGTTTGAATATTTCATTCGATATGAAGAAATTAAGCTTATATATTGCTGATACCAATTATTGATCAAAACATACTTGGTGCCGAGACATCACTTATTAGCACGACTGTACATTGGGGTTTATAATTGATGATTAATGTTAAGAACGGGGTGTTACTTATTTAATAAACATGATAAATATTACAGGTGTGACAACAGAGGTCTTCAAGAGGGAACTGGACAAGTTTCTGGCTACCATCCCGAACCAAGCAGGAGCTCCGGGACATACCGGTACCTCATCACGGCCAGCAGCCTCCAACTCCATCATGTCCCAGTTGGAGTATATACAACATGGTGAAAGGTTGCGGCGACGCTGTGGCCTTGCCTCGGGGATCAACGAGGGACCAACACTCCCTTGAGGCAAAAGCGCTTCAAGGTAACTTCAAGGTAAGTCATGGAGGTGAGGGAGGAGGGCACAGAGCAGAGTTCCCTTCCACCCATTATGTCTATCTATCTATCTATCTAGATACTCATGCCCAATCCCCACTTTCCCATTGTTTTTTCTTTTTGTGTGTGTGTGTGGGGGCATTCTGTATCCCATGGTAACCATAATTTGATCCCTCCCCATTAGTGGTGGGCGTTAACCGTTAAGATTGCTGGATAATGGGTAAAAACTATAATGCGACTGTCCTTTGTATATAGAACCCGCATATACTGTATCGCGAGGCCTAAATTTTAATTGAACCGCCAGTATTGGGAAATTAGTTAGATGCGCGAAGTAGCCTACTATAACTCGAGCGCGATGTCAACAAACGATCTACGTTACTCCCGCTAACGCAACTTTTCCACCGAGTTATCTTTATATTTTGTCTAATATTATTAATATTAAAGTATCCCCATTGTTTGTTTAGTGTTTCTTACACCAGAAAAGGGTGTAGCTTGGTGTTGGATGTGTGGAAACCGAAAACAAATCTGAGTCTTCACCCATCGCAAAACAACGCCCATATCTGCCTCTGGTATGTATAAAAACTTGGTTAGGCCATTTATTTGCAGAGATATGAGTATCGGTAAATGACGATTAAGGGGAATAAACACCGAATGCTAGCCTATCGTCCGGTATACTGACCTAATTAATTTCATCATCAAAACTGAACCACTTGGTCTAGAGACTTCTAGTTATCACCAAACGCAAGACAACAACGACAACTTCCGCTGGATATTTATATTTTTAACCTCGGTTAGGCCATTTTTTGGCGTACAGTATTTATAAGCGTGACAAAATCCCGAGAATTCAATATTTTACCCTATTTTCGCGAGGGGCCAGATCCTGGGGGGTTGTGTTCTTTTATATCAAAAATTTATTTTATTAAGCGTTATTTCCATATAGTGATTTTGATAAGTTCCTTTGCTTTTTATCTTGTGTCGTCCCTGTTTTGGTTTGTTTATTTTGCAAGTTTTACATTATAATTTAAATTTGTATGTATGTATGTATGTATGTAGCCTATGTATGTAATATGTATGTACAATCGCGCTAATAAGTGATGTCTCGGCACCAATTATATTTTGATCAATAATTGGAATCAGCAATATCTAAGCTTCATATATTCATATTGAGTGAAATATACAAGCATATTCTTACACTTACCCACCTTATTCAACATCTGACAGACATTAATACAGCAAAGAGCGAGCCAAACATAATGACAACTGAGACATGACTTATTAGCACCACCGTAAGTACCGTACTGTACAGTACAGTAAACTCTTTTATCCAAAAATCTTGTTTTTTCAATTTTGGATAAGCGATTTTTATGGATAAACGAATGTTCCTCTATATAGAGCTAAATATGTGTACAAATGGCCAAATATACTGTTTCCAATGCATTTAAAACCATTTATAGACTTTTAACTTCAAATTATCATCTAATTTGTGTTTTATCTGTGTTTGTTCGTTGTTTAATGTTGTTTTGTGTAAATTTAAAATTAAATAGCCGCAAGTATAAATGTAGAAATGCATAAATGCATGGAATTTCGGTGTGAGTATCATAGGTTCGAGTCCTTTGAGTGCCACATGTATTTGTTGATTTCATTAATTGAGTTTAGAAGTAAAGTTGGTTGGTGAAAAAATATGAATTAACTGGATCCTCGTCGGGGCTGTTTGGCCAGGCAGCCTAGGGAACAAGAACAACAACAACAACAACAACAACAACAACCAGATACTCGGTAATTGTTGAGACAAATCCGATGTTAAAGATGGACCTTTTAGAAGGCAATAATTTAGGCTAAGACCATTACCTGTGCGAGTCGAGCAATCAAATACCCCTCGGATTGGAGATGTTGCGCTGTCCCTATGTGGTGGATTGTGTTCTTTTATTTCATAAACTTTATTTTAGTACCGGTAAGCGTTGTTTCCACATAGCGATTTTGATAAGTTAATTTGCCTTTGTCCAAGTTTTGGTTTGTAAGTTTTAAATTTTAATTACCTATTAGGCCTATTATAAGTTTGTATTTTTCAAAGTTTAATTTCCAATAATATTTAAATGCATTTTTCCATATACCGGTATAGATTTTGTTTAGTGTGATGTCGTTTCGATAATTTTCAATTGTAATGAGTTCGTTATATTAATTTGAACAGTAACTTTTGATTTTGTTTTCAAGTTTTATATTTTAATTACCTAGTGATGATGCGTTTTTTAGCACTATGCACTCCCTGCTCAAGAGCTGGGCTAGGGTGGGTGCCCTGATGATTAGGGACTTCAGTGAACAGTTACCACAGATTGCTAGACCGCACTATCCACCAACAAGACTGTTGTCTGCCAATAACACACACTGGCTGGCCCAAGAATCCAACCGTCAACATCACAAGATAATTGATTTTCCCATTTTTAGCTGGTTCGTTGATATAATTGTTTTCAATTAATCCTATTTTCAAGTACTGTAGTGTAGAGTATTTTATGAATATTTGGTCATGCATCAGTTTGCATTGTAGAGCACGCAACAAGTCCAACGCCAAACCAATTGTTTTTCTTGATTTTTCTAAGGCAGTAGATCACATGTTTGTGGCCATACACTCGACGGCCCAATTATTGCACTAAATTATAATGTAAAACTTGCAAAATAAAGTCACATATTCCATGATACTTTTTGTTAAGCTTATAGCAGCGTTCCAGGCAGCTCGGTCTTTGGCTGCGAGATCAGTTTGTACTACAGGTCTCCCTCGATTTACGATTGGGTTACGTTCCTGAAAACCCGATGTTAAATAGACAAATTGTATAGCGAACCCTCAAATTAATGGGGTAAATGAGGATGCCTTCTCGGCCCTACCCAAACGCCTAAAAAACTATAATAATATCGTAAATTGGGGCATCGGATAGTAAGGGAAACCTGTACCTGATCCCACATCTTTCTTGGACAACTTCTCCTTGCAACTCCCTCCACATTGATACTTTCCTAACCCAATTTTTTTCATCCACATGTCCATACCATCTAAGCCTATTTTTACGCATATCCTCACTAGTACTCTCAATAAGGTTTAGGTATAAAGAGTATTAGCGAGGTGATGCGTACAAGTAGACTGGGATGGTATGGACATGTGGAGAGAATGGATGAACAAAATTGGGTGAAAAAATGCAGGTCTGTGATTGTGGAGGGAGCTGCACCAAGGGGTGGACCGAGGAAGACCTGGGATCGGACTATACGCGCCGATCTCAAATCCAAGAACTTGACAAGTGAAGCAGCCCTTAACAGGGTTGCCTGGAACGCCGCCATTAGGACAAGAGACTGAAACTGCACATATGTGTGGAACACTCAGTCTTAAAATTTTATGTATGTATGTGTAATGCTTAAGCACCCTCCGAGTTGTACCATTACGCTATCAAGACAGATGTGTAGACGATTAACTAGAATTGATTGTAGTGTTTCCTTGGACTTTGTTATGAAGTGTTATTAAAAGTTGTTGTAATTTCAGGTAACGACTCTAGTGGAGCATGATGACAGCCACCCTCCAAAGGTGTCCAGTACAGAGCTGACCCCCTGGTGCCCCCCCTGCCCAGCCACCACCACTACCACTTCACCAGGGTAAAGACCCCCACCCACCCACCACCACAACCACCACACCAGGGGAACGAGCCCCAGTCACAAGTTCTGCTGGGCCACCTAACTTCACACAGGTACGTTAACTAGCAAATTGTTACAGAATCTTTTGCTGGGAACCCCATATGGGCCTGGGTCTCTGGGTAGTTTTCCTGTATGACCTAGATATGTGTTATTTTGTTGTGGTTTTCTGATATGTTATGATGTCCCTATTCGGGCTCTGTCTCGAGTCGGCCACCCACATGAAAAAATTAAAACTGGGGCAAGTGCCAGAGTATATACAGTACAGTACAGTACAGTATATAGTACAGTACAGTACATACATTTCCTCACTTTAATTTGTGTTATTCCTGAAAAACAAAAATACTGTCAGCGGATCAACCTTTATTATATTTCTCTGTAAATGTTGTTGCTATTATGCAATATTTATTCTCAACTTGTTAATGAAGCATAGATACTTCTTAAGTAACATAATTTTCCCCAATTATTGAACAGTGTAATAATGAAACTAATGAAATTATAATATAAAATTTGCAAAACAAACCAACCAAAACAGGGACGACACAATATAAAGACAAAAGAACTTTTCAAAATCTATCTAAATATCTATGCAAACCGCTATGTGGAAATAACGCTTTCGGTGTGAGTATCCTAGGTTCGAGTCCTTGCAGTGGCACATGTATTTGTTGATTTAATTAATTGAGTTTAGAAGTAAAGTTGGTGGGTGAAAAAATATGAATTCGTAAAATATAATTTTGAAGTAAAAGAACACCAAACCATAGAATGTACATCACTACATGACTAAGTGAATCTGTTTCTCAGGCAAATTAATCGCACATACAGTTCGGTACTGTATTCATATTTGTTCACCAACCAACTTTACTTCTAAACTCAATTAATAAAATCAACAAATACATGTGGCACTCCAAGGACTCGAACCTTGTATTTATTAATTATTATTTTACTTAAGCGTTGTTTCCACATAGTGATTTTGATTAGTTGTTTTGTGTTTTTGCTGTGTTCGTATAAGTTTTGGTTTGTTTATTTTGCAAGTTTTACATTAAAATACTCACACCAAAATTCTGCTCATTTATGCATTACGCTATCAAGATAATGCACTTTCGTCATGTTCAAGGAATTAGTCAATTTTGGAAGTTGAGCACATTCTGGTAAATGTTTTAAAATTATTATTGTGCATGAATAAAGAAGCAATTTGTCAAATTTATCTAGGCTATTTAAAGAAATGTGCAATTTGACAAGATATTAACCCTTTCAGGTCCGGGGGTTGCCGTTTAGTTTCCGTTCTTTTATTTAGTTTGCTTGGGAAACAGATTAACTTGCTCATGTAGTAATGTACACCCTGTGGTGGATTGTGTTCTTTTATTTAATAATTTTCATTTTAGTAAGCGTTGTTTCCACATAGCGATTTTGATAATTTAATTTGACTTTATATTGTCCTTGTCCCAATTTTTGTTTGTTTAGTTTGCAAGTTTTACATTTTAATTTATTTCATATTGTCTTTGTCCCAGTTTTGGTTTGACTGCAAGTTTTACATTTTATATTGTAATTTAGTAAGAGTGATTTTGAGAAGTTATTTTACCTTTATCTTGTATCGTGCCAGTTTTGATTTGTTTAGTTTCCAAGTTTTACATATTGATTCAGAAATATAATTCTCTTAATTTCATAATTACCTCTCCAAAATTAGTTTTCTGGCCACAACTCGCTCAAAGACAACTGCAGAGGTTGAAGTAATTAAACTAAAGGTTTCTAACACCCCTGTTGGTCAGAAAGGCTTTAAAGTAACCCTGTCAGGACGCAATCGTGTTCTGGTGCGCGTAAGGGTTAACAGTAGTACAGTATTTAATACAGTCAGCTCTCCTAATACGTGCCTGGGGTTTGGAAAAAACACAAAATTCTCAATAAGTGTCTACGGTTCCTAAGATGCGTTTCGGGAGACCAAAAATGGCCAAATCCGCGCTTTTTACCTAATACACGTGGACACCCATCATTTCGCGTGGCACCAGATATCATCATTAGTGTGCGGAATTTCAGTGTGAGTGTCCTAGGTTCGAGTCCTTGGAGTGCCACAGGTATTTGTTGATTTCATTAATTGAGTTTAGAAGTGAAGTTGGTTGGTGAAAAATATAATTATGAGGATATTACTTACCACATAAACCTTATTTGAAAGTATAGTCATATTTAGCATAGCCTAACTACAGTATCGTCATGTTTCCGCGGCTTTCGTCAGACACGGCACTTGACTTGACTCTGTTTTGATAGTCCCGGGCATTCAATTCCTTCATTATTACCACCAGGCTCACCGTCCCTATCACTGATTGCACTAGAGGCCATAATAAACGTGAGAGATACAAGGTTCACGATTGTGTTGTTTTATTTTATAACATTTTTATTTTAGTAAGCGTTATTTCCACATAGCGATTTTGAAAAGTTATTTTGCCTTTATATTGTCTTTGTCCAAGTTTTGGTTTGTTTAGTTTGCAAGTTTTACATTTTAATTAACAAATAAGCAAGTAAAAAGCGGATGGACTTAGAGCGCTTTGGCTAGTGTTGACATTAAAGATGGCGGCCTTAACTTGCGCAAGTGACGCTCGGATTTCGGAGTCACTCGGATTTCGCCTCCAAGCAACAAAGACCTTGACAATGTCAGTTTATAATAATAATAATAATAATAATACTAATAATATTTATTATTCCTAGATACAGTATGTGTGAATTTGTGTTTCGATTTTGTGTTCATTGTTTGTTGTTGTGTTTTGTGTTGTCCCTGTTCTTGCTCTGTCTTGAGTCGGCCACCCCCCATCCCTGTTCTTGCTCTGTCTTGAGAGTTTTTGTGTTCTTTAGGTGTCAATTTTGTCCTGGCGAGCAATAGCGAGCCTGTAATTTAAGAGGAACCGGTCGTTTTTCTATCGAAAAATTTACAATTATATCTTGAAGGAGGGTCTTGGGTTGGGTGTTTTTTAAGGTTGATTGAGGTCTAGGGAGGAAAGTAATAGAAGAATATAAAGATACTGTACATAAATAAGCCAATAAAAGAATATAAAGATACTGTACATAAATAAGCCAATAAAAGCGACCCATCTCCCCTTAATAAGCTAACCACATTATAACTTTTACAGATTGGTGGTGGGTGGGTCAGAAGTACAGGACATGCGTTTGGAGGACCACAATAGGACACCTTCCACTACCGGGGCCATCGGATACAACTGTTTGACCAACGACAACAACTCTGCCAAAATAGTGTGAGTCTTTAAAAATTTAATGTATATTTTACTGTTCTTTTGATGATAATGTAGTTAGTTAGTTATGTAGAGCAGATTAACCAGACCGCTGAGCTAATTCCTAATTCCTTGAACATGGCGATAGTGCATTGTTATGTGTGCGATTAGTTTGCTTGGGAAATAAATTAACTTACGCATGTAGTGATGTACACCCTATGTGGTGCATTGTGTTCTTTTATTTCAAATTTGATTTTATTAAGCGTTATTTCCACATAGCGATTTTGATTAGTTCCTTTGCGTTTATCTTGTGTCGTCCCAGTTCTAGTTTGTTTATTTTGCAAGTTTTACATTTAATTCCTTCTCATATTAATTTGAGTCTTTAAACAAAATTGCTCCAGTTTGACATCCTCTTTATTTTGACTGTTACTTGTTGAGTCTTGCTGAGGCATTGGGATTTTTTTTGTTTTAGTTTTGTGTTATCGTATGATATGCAGGATTCGAAACTGCATAATAAATCGTAGGCTTGTGCATATTTCTTTAACTGTGTTGATAGCGTAATGCATAAGTGCGCAGAATTTAGATGTGAGTATCCTAGGTTCGAGTCCTTGGAGTGGCACATGTATTTGTTGATTTCATTGATTGAGTTTGGAGGTGAAGTTGGTTGGTTGAAAAAACATAATAATTATATTGATATTATAAGTTTGTTGTTTTCAAAGTTTAATATCCGATAAATGTAAATATATTATTCCACATATAGATTATGTTTAGTGTGTTGTCTTTTCGATAGTTTTTAATTTGAATGCGTTCGTTATATTAATTTGAACAGTAACGTTTGAGGGAGTTTTCAAGTTTTATATTTGATGTCTTGATAGCGTAATGGATAAATGTGCGGAATTTTGGTGCGAGTATCCTAGGTTCTAGTCCTTGGAGTGCCACTTGATTTCATTAATTGAGTTTAGAGGTGAAGTTGATTGGTGGAAAAAGCATAATATTTCATAATTTGATTTTGCTAAAGCGTTTTTCCACATAGCGATTTTGTTTAGTGTGATGTCGTTTCGATAGTTTTTTATTGTAATGAGTTCGTTATATTAATTTGAACAGTAACTTTTGAGTTTGTTTTAAAGTTTGATATTTTGATTAAGTTGCTCATTGCTCATGTAGTAATGTCCACCCTATGGGCTGGATTGTGTTCTTTTATTTATAAATAATTATTATTTTGCTTTCTGCATAGCGATTTTGATCAGTTTGTCTTTTTACTGTGTTCGTCCAAGTTTTGGTTTGTTTATTTTGCAAGTTTTACATTATAATTCCACATAGCGATTTTGATTGGTTCTTTTGTATTTACATTGTCTGGTCCCAGTTTTGATTTGTTTATTTTGCAAGTTTAACATTTGAATTATGATAAGTTGTCCATAATATGAAGCAGACACATAGCAGTATCATATTTGTCCATCAAGAATTGAGAAATCAAGCGCTAAATGATTGAATTTACCCTCAGCTGGAAGAAAAGTTATTATATGTTTATTTTGCAAGTTTTACAATTTGTGTTTTACAATTGTGTTCTTTTATTTCCAAATTTGACTAATTCCTTGAACGTGACGATAGTGCGTTGTTGTGTGTGCGATTAGTTTGCTTGGGAAACAGATTAACTTGCTCATGTAGTAGTGTACACCCTATGTGGTGGATTGTGTTCTATTAGTTCATAGATTTCATTTTAGTAAGCGTTGTTTCCACATAACGATTTTGATAATTTAATTTGACTTTATATTGTCCTTGGCCCAATTTTGGTTTGTTTAGTTTGCAAGTTTTACATTTTAATTTAACTGTCTTGATAGCGTAATGGTTAGTGCGGCGAATGTGGGTGTGAGTATCCTAGGTTCGAGTCCTTGGAGTACCACATGTATTCATTAGTTTCATTGATTTCATTAGTTGGGTTTATAAGTGTCTTGATAGCGTAATGCATAAATGCGCGGAACTTCGGTGCGAGTATCCTATGTTCGAGTCCTTGGAGTGCCACATGTATTTGTTGATTTAATTAATTGAGTTTAGAAGTAAAGTTGGTTGGTGAAAAACTCTTGAAATGTTTTGATCATTTTATTTTGCTAAAGCGTTGTTTCCACACAGCGATTTTGATTAGTTCTTTTGCCTTTATGTTGTCTTTATCCCAGTTTTGGTTTGTTAATTTTGCAAGTTTTACAATTTAATAGACTAACTTGTTCATCCACACCCTATGTGGTGGATTGTGTTCTTTTTATTTATATTTATTATAATTTCCTAGTTATATTTTGCTTAAGCATTGTTTACACATAGCGATTTTGATCAAGTTCATTAGTCTTTATGCTGTGTTTGTCTTGAGTCACTTGTATGTACAGGTATGTATGTATATATATTCTCGGGCACATCCCCTATACCTTTGGGGTGGCTGACTTGTTACAGGGACTTAAGTGTATATTTACCATGAATCCCTAGACCAAGCTGGCCATGCTCTTCCCGTCTATCAATGACACGGTGTGGGATCGAAGTACAGACCTATCGATCAGCAACCATACGCACTAACGCCCATAGCACAGCCCGTGGAAACAAATTACTTGCTCATGTAGTAATGTACACCCTATGTGGTGGATTGTGTTCTTTTATTTCATAAATTTTTATTTTAGTAAGGGTTTTTTCCACAGCGATTTTGAAAAGTTATTTTGCCTTTATATTGTCTTTGTCCAAGTTTTTGTTTGTTTAGTGTTGCAAGTTTTACATTTTAAAGTATATTATTATAAGCATTTATGTTTTATTTACTTTATATATAGGCCTACTGTATATTGACTAACCTGCCTTCGGGTATTTATATAATATGTTACTAACCGAGTGGTGACTGGCTGGGATATTGGGGCCTTCCCTACGACCTGTGCGGGTAGAGGCTTGACTTATCAGGTTGTGGAAGACCCTTTTATTCCGACGAGATAAGCCTTTTTTACACCACCCCTTTCTCTCTCCCTGTGTCTTATTCTTCTTCTTTTCGCACTGGTGGAAAGGGAACTCGTGGCAGATGACCATGTCAACGATGGACCTTGAAACCTCCGGGGGTCCTTGAGATACGGCTAGAGCGGTGAGATAGGATACGACCACTGACTGGTGCACCCTTGCCCCTGCGAGGTATTAGTTAGCTGACAGGGACCACTTCATTTAACTCTCTGTATACCGGTGATGTACTTTTCATGATATTCTGGAAGGTATTAGACGATTTTGGCGGAATATAATGTATTGGACGATTTTGTTCAGCTTGGGAAGGACGTCTACCCATTAAAAGGCTACAGACACTCAATTAATCGCAAGATCCAGGGTTCGAATCCCGGGTGGATTGTATGATTTTTTTCTCAATTGGCATGACTTGATTTAAAAGGTCTCAATTAACCCAGATTAACTTGCTCATGTAGTAATGTACACCCTATGTGGTGGATTGTGTTCTTTCATTTCATTAATTTGTGTTAGTAAGCGTTGTTTCCACATAGCGATTTTGATAAGTTAATTTGACTTTATATTGTCTTTGTCCCAGTTTTGGTTTGCTTTGTTTGCAAGTTTAACATTTTAATGAATCCTTTAAGCTACCATATATATCTTTCCTAAGCTTCACAAAATTGTCTAAACTGAAATCAAATGAAAAATGCGTTGGCGGTACCGTATGGGTTTAGCTGTATAGGACGCCTCAGTGGTTGTATAGGTGGTAGGGGATAGGTAATAGGGCTGGCTCTAGTGCCAGACCTATGAGAGTTCCGTATGGAGCTCAGTGGTCTGGTTAATCTGCTCTACATAACTAACTAACTATCTAGTGCCGGCTTAGCTATGTTCTAATATTTATTGCCTTCTAGAGGACGCCGACAGTCAAGCAAACCTCGCAACCAAAATGAACTTATACATAATATACAGCCTTGGGAAGTTGTACATAATATACAGCCTTGGGAAGTTATACATAATATACAGCCTTGGGAAGTTATACATAATATACAGCCTTGGGAAGTTATACATAATATACAGTCTTGGGAAGTTATACATAATATACAGTCTTGGGAAGTTATACATAATATACAGCCTTGGGAAGTTATACATAATATACAGCCTTGGGAAGTTATACATAATATACAGCCTTGGGAAGTTGAATTTCTCACTTCTGTCTTGATAGCGTAATGCATAAATGCGCGGAATTTTGGTGTGAGCATCCTAGGTTCGAGTCCTTGGAGTGTCACATGTATTTGTTGATTGCATTAATTGAGTTTAGAAGTAAAGTTGGTTGCCTGAATTGTGTTGGTAAAACCTTTTCATTACTGGTGCCGTGCTTTGAACTTTACTGTGGCTACTAATAGACATTTTGAATCAGTTGAAAAAGGGCCTCCAGCAATTAACAAGCTTCAAAGTATCTAACTATTTTTAGTATCACAGATCCTTCTTAAACTTCAAAAGAAGGGCAAAATATAGATAGAATAAAATTATAGACTAGAGATTACAGAAGGGGTTAAGATGTTATCAAGGCCAAAAGTCCGACTATCATAGAAGCGCTACAAATACCACACGATGCAGGGTATGCCGTCAGGATCACAACAGGGAACACTGTACTGTAGTTAAAAAACACAAAATGGGAGAAGAAATATCAAAGAAATGTGGCAACTGCAAAGAAGGCCACTGGGCATGGTTAAAAAATGTACAGAAAAACTCTGTCGTATTAAAAACCCGGAGAAACAGCAAATAATGTTACAACACGAGGTGGAACATTATTTGCTGTTTCTCCGGCTTTTTAATGCGACAGAGTTTTTCCGTACATTTTGTAGACCATGCCCAGTGGCCTTCTTGCAGTTGCCACATTTCTTTGATGTTTCTTCTCCCATTTTGTGTTTTTTAACTACAGTAAAGTGTTCCCTGTTGTGGTATTTGTAGCGCTTGTATGATAGTCGGACCTTAGGCCTTTATGACATCTTAACCCCTTCTATAATCTCTGTCTATAATTTTATTCTATCTATATTTTGACAATTTGTTGAAGTTTAAGAAGGAGCTGTGATACTAAAAATATTTAAATAGTTTGAAGCTTGTTAATTGCTGGAGGTCCTTTTTCAACTGATTAAAATAGTCTATTAGTAGCCGCAGTAAAGTTTAAAGCACGGCACAGTACTGAAAATGTTAACTAGAAACGCTATAGTATATTAATTAAAACTAGGCCAAACCTCTTGAATACTAACCTCTAGACCTGATCACGTTCTAAGGAGAACTCCCAAGAAAAAATTAGCTACCGTATGCAGCGTTGGGAACTTCTCACCGAGACGCTATGAACTCCATGTCATAGCGTCTCGGTGAGAAGTTCCCAACGCTGCATACGGTAGGTCATTTTTTCTTGGGAGTTCTCCTTAGAAAGTGATCAGGTCTAGAGGTTAGTATTCAAGAGGTTTGGCCGACTTTTAATAAATATACTATAGCGTTTCCAGTATTTATTATGCGTGTTTTATGTTTATCGAAAGTCTATACAGCCATTCTTGACTTAGTCGCCTGAATTTAATGTTTTTAATGATTACACTTCATAAATTAGTGAACGAAATTCACTCTGCTTCAAAATTCCTCACTTGACCCCTTCACTGCCATTGTTATTTTCATTGTATTCTGGATTTATGTATGTACACTCGGTACAAAAAGTATCTGCACCCTTACGCTAATCATCTGGTGTGTACAGCTCGATAGGGTTGGTACCTCTGCCTGCAACTATATCCGATCGTCTCTGACACACGGATATAGTTGCAGGCAGAGGTACCAACCCTATCGAGTTGTACACACCTGATGATCAGCGTAGGGGTGCCGATACTTTTTTGACCGAGTGTACATACATAAATCCAGAATACGATGAAAATAATAATGGCGGTGAAGGGGTTAAGTGAGGAATTTCTGTTATGTGTATTGTTTCATATTTTTTTTGCTAAATATTTTTGTCCACATACTGTACTGTATTGACTTTTGATTAGTTGTTTTTTGTCTTTATATTGTGTCGTCCCAGTTTTGGATGATATTAAAATTGGCTAATGACTAACTTTAGGAATAAAATGCAAGTTGTTACATATATTTTCTTTTCTTTTCAGGTCGAGTGTTCCTATGATGTACATAGCAACAATCTGTTGGCTGTTGGCGTGGTAGTATGGCTGCCTGGTCCCGGCCTCTACTGATTTAAGAAATGTAAGTACTGTATATTGATAATTGTTTTGTTTTTGGTTGCTTAGTTTATCATAATGTATGTTCCATCAATTGCGTCTATTCAATCAACTTCCAGTTACTTAAGCAGTTGTTGTTGTTGTTGTTGTTGTTGTTGTTGTTGTTGTTGTTCTTCCCTAAGCTGCCTGGCTGAACAGCCCCGAGTCCCTGAGAAAGGCCATGGCCACGATCGGGATTTCCCACAGAGCTCTCATTGAGTGTAGATTGTGTTGTTGGCGTAAGTGGTTGTGTGAAATGCAGTCTTCTATGATGTGTTTAATGGTATGGGGTGCTGTGTTACATCCCGGGCAGGCGTCGACAACGGAGTCATCCAGTCTCTTCTGATAGCTCAGGAGAGCTGGATGGTGTCCGCATCTCAGCCTGGCCAGGTGGACTCTGTCCTCGCGAGGAAGGGAGGATTCGGAAGGATGGATTTCGGGAGGTCGTGCATGCAGCTGCGTGTTGTCTGTGAGTGAGTGGATGGATCGGTGAGAGATATGAGTATGGATGTGCTTTTGGAAGTTGGTTCGGGGTGGGCAGGGAGGGAGAGAGGACAATAATTGTGTGTGATACCGTGTGCTGGGTGTTGTTTTGATATTTCTTGGTGTCTGTGGGTGTGTTGCCATGTAGTTTAGTGGGTGGTCTTGGTTCGTGGAGGCTGCTGCCAGGAATTGAGTGCCTCTCATGTCCAGATGGTCTTTGACTTTGAGGATTTTGGTTTCTTGATGTAGGTGATCTGTGGGTGAAGTAGCTGTGCAGCATGTAATGATCTTCAGGGCTTTGTTTTGAATAGTCTGTAACGTCTTATGATGTGTTTCAGCTAGGTTAGAAGCCCAGGCTGGGCTTGCGTATTCCATCACTGATCTTATGTATTGTTTATATACTGTGGTGGTAGTTTCATTGTTGTGTCCAAATTTTGTGTGAGCAAGTGACCTGAGGGCGTTAAGTCTGGGTATCAATTTCTTTTTAACCCTCTCACATCCTGACGCGATTTTTGAGCCTATTAGGGATACTTTAAACCTTTGTTACTGTCAGGGGTATCTATAAACCTTTAGTTTGTTTACTTCAACCTCTACAGTTGTCTTTGAGTTAGCTGTGGGCAGAAAACTAATTTTGGAGAGGTAATTATAACAGTGAGAGTAATCTATTTCTTATTGCTAATCTGGCAACCTCTGCGTCCTATGGTCGTGAGAGGGTTAATGTTTGTGGTGTGCTGTTTGAATGTCATATGAGTATCATATGTTACTCCTAGGATTTTGGGTGTGTGTGTATGTGTTAGGGGTGTGTTGTTTATGGTGAGTTGAGGGATGTATTCGTGTTCTCCTGTCCAACTTGTGAGCAGGGTTGCAGTGGATTTGGCTGGGGCTAAATTAAGTCTGTAGTGCACCAGCCATGTAGTGTGTTGAGATAGGGTTGAAGGAGATCTGTTGCTCTTTTTGGGTCATGGTGTGCATGTGAGTGTTATGTCATCTGCATAGGAGGCTAAGTTTATTTGGGGCGTATTGGGTGTAGTTATATCGTGCATGTACAGATTGAAGAGTGCGGGCGATAGGACGGATCCTTGTGGGACTCCGTTTGGAAAGTTTCTGATTTTAGATGACTGACCGGCAAAAGATACGTGTGCATATCTGCCTGCTAGGAAGTTGGCCAGCCACCTTTTTGTGTTGTTGTGCATGTTTGTGTTGTAGATTTTGTTTGTTAGGTTGTGGCGGGGGATGGCATCGAAGGCTTTACTAATGTCGAGTGTGGCTAATAGTGATCTGTGTGGTGGTCTAGTTGAGTTGATGCCGTCGAAAGCTCTTTGTGTAAGGTCTGTGAGAAGAGTGTTTGTGGAGTGCAGTGGCCTAAAGCCATGTTGTGTTGGAGCTAGGGGTAGGTCAGGTGTAATTAGTTGTAATACTAGGCGTTCCATGACTTTGGAGGGGGAGCAAAGGAGTGTGATGGGGCGGTGCGAGGAGGGTAGCGTGGGGTCTTTGTTGGGTTTGGGGAATGTGATGATGATACCATGCTTCCAAATGTCTGGTATTGTGTTGTGTGAATAGCTGTAGTTTGATATGTTAGTGAGTGCTTGTATGCCTTGTGGTCCCAGGTGTATGTTGCTTATGTTGTCTAGGCCACAGGCGGGTGAGTGCTTGAGATTGTTGATGATATGCTTTGTCTGGTGATTGGTGAAGGGTGTATAGTCAGGGTCTGTGGGGAATTGTCTCTTACGTCGGATGACACGTCGGTCGTGTTTGTGAGGTTTTAGGTGGCTGACATGTGAAAAGTGATTGATGAGAGTGTTTGCTTGTTGTTTACATGAAGGAGTAGAGTCTGTTGTTGTGATTGCAGCATGTGATTGTGTTGTGTTGCTGTTGGAAAGTGTGATGCTGTTTAGTGTTTTGTAGAGTTTTTTGGGGTTTGTTTTGTGATCAAGTGTTTGTAGGAAGTTATTCCAATTTAGTTTTTGTTGTTCTTGTATTTTGTTGTGTGATGTCTTGTGTGTGGGGTGCTGGGGAGTGTTTCAGTATGTCGCGTTGTCTGATGAGGTTTTGAATTTCTGGTGTGAAGTTGGGGTTGTCTTTTTTTTTTTACCTCTTGGAATGCGTTTCTTGTCAGCGTTTTGGATAGTTTTATTGAGTATGTGTACAGCATTGTTGATGTTAGTGATGGGTGTACTGTTTAGAGTTGTGAAGTGTTGTTCTGTCTCATTTGTGAATGCTTCCCAGTTAGCTCTTGTATAATTGGTGTATGTGTGTTTGTGGCTAGCTGGGGTGAGTCTGGTTTTGGTGGTGATAATGATCGGGAGGTGGTCAGAGCCTAAGGTTCTGACCACCCTCCAGGATGTTGTGGGGGCGAGTTCTGGGGAGCAAAAGGTGATGTCTGGAGATGATGGGTTATAGAGGGCTTGGGGAGGAATATGGGTATGTTGATGGATGTCGTTAAGGATGATGAGGTTATCGGTTTGGTTTTGTAGTACCAGCCCTCTGTCTGTGTCAGGGTTGTCGACAAACCAGGCCGACGTCTTGGCGTTGAAGTCACCACCCAGGATGATGTGTGGGGTGTTTGTGATGTGTTGTAGGTGTGGTCTGTATTCATTTGGTACTGTAGGGGATGTTTGGGGAGGGATGTATGTGTTTATGATGGTTATGTTGGAGTTGTTGCCAGTGCGTATTTTAATTGACTGTATTTCTGTTGTGTTATTATTTGGGGGGAGGAGGGATTTGGTTTGTACACTGGTTACTAGGTATATTTCTTTGTGTACCAGGGTGATGAGTCCACCGCCCCCGCCGACAGCCCGGTCTTGTCTGATGGTGGTGAAATTATGAAATGTGGGTGTTTTTTGTGTTGTGCGGAGTTTTGTTTCTTGTAAGATGGCAATGTGTATGTTGTGTTGTTTGATGAAGTGTGAGAGTTCGTGTTGATGCCATCTACTTAAGCAGTTGACTTGTGTTGATGCTTTTAATAAACCAGTGAAGTCGCACCTATTTCTGAAGGCTTATGATACTGCGGATCATAGAGTTACTGTACTGATGACTATAAACATATATTTTTTGTTTGAAAAATTTAAGTTAATGCGAGCGCTCGTGAATCCTCTTTGAGAATTGGCGCTCGTACAATACAGTACCAGCCTATTATTATTATTATTATCCTACAGTTGTTGGCTTTGTTGTACTTTGTCGTGTACAGTGGCGCTAATAAGTCATGTCCCAGCTGTCATTACGTTTGGCTCGCTCTGTGCTGTATTAATGTCTGTCAGATGTTGAATAGGGTGGGTAAGTGTAGGAACATGTTTGTTTATTTCACTCGATATGACGAAATGAAGCTTGTATATTGCTGATACCAATTATTGATCAAAACATACTTTGTGCCGAGACATGACTTATTAGCACCACTGTACTTTGTCGTGTACTATTATGCATTTCTATATTTGGTGTTTACTTGTGAATATTTTGATTTCTTTGCTTGGGTACTTTATATATTGGTTAGACACATGGTTTTCAGTATGGCTTGATTTGAGTAGTTTACTTTGTCATTGGAACTGTCTCCCAGAATCAGTATTTCCCTGTTGTTATGACTTATGAATTGCTCCGTGTGTCCTGGCATTTTGGTTCGAACGTCCCTTGATTTTGGTCCTGTCACTCTTTCAACTCTGGGGGAAGACACTCGCTACAGGCAGTTTTGCTTTTTGTCTCCCTCACTCATATAGCAAAAACAAATAGGTTTTGCTTGTGTATGGGTATATATTTGATAAGCTCTTGTTTGCTTGAATAGTTTACTTTGATATTTTCTCTACTTTTGAAATGCCTCCTGTTGTTGCTCCCTTTTCTTTGCTTGTCAGTTTGTTTTATCAATTGTTTTGTTTCCTGAATGTTTAGCGTTATGTTGCTTTTGTTGTTTATCTTATATAGTTTGGTGAACCCCTTCATGATTGACACATCTTGACAGTACAGTAACTTGGCTATCATTGTACATAGTTTTTGGCCGTTAACCCTTTGAGTACCAGAAGTAACTTGGGTATCATTTTGGTCCGTTAACCCTTTGAGTACCAGCGATGTGTGCTAGATTTGTTTGTGGCTATATTTAGAAGCGGCCTCTGATTTTTTCCCTGCCTTGTCCAGGTTTCTTTGGTCGAGGTGGCAGACTCAGTGGTCCACTATCTCCGTTAATAAACTTCGTTCTGTCAAACCGTCCGTTTCTGGGTGGTCTGATCCCTCCCACCGTAATCGCCATTGGGAGACGGCTTTGGCCCGTCTCCGCATTGGCCACACCAGACTTACCCATTCGTTTTTAATGTCCCGTTCTCCTCCGACTCTTTGCTCGCACTGTACCGTTCAGCTTTCTGTCTCCCATCTTTTCCTCGATTGCCCCTTATTTTCCGTTGCCCGCACGCGTTTCTTCCCTTTTCTAGCTCTCCTCCGCCAGCCGCCATGTCTTGCAGATTTTCTTTCTGAATCTCCCTCGTTTTCTATCTCCCGTATTATGTCCTTCCTTCATCATGTTCGAGTTCTCGATGATATTTAGTTAACTTCCTTCCCGTCTTTCCATATGGCCTTTGTCGCCTGGTGCGTTTACTTCATTAATGTAATGTAATGTATATTTAGAAGATTGGTGGTTACAAGGGTTGGTTGAGAGATTGAAGCCTTATTTTTGGCTAGAGGTCCTTCCTACGCTGAATAAAGTGGTTAAAATAGTTGGTTGAGATTATATTAAAGCTGTATTTTTTGCTAGAGGTCCTTTCTAAGCTGAATAAAATAGTCTTGATGTCAGATTATAAAAAGGACCTCTCTGGTATTGAAGGAGTTGATGTTGCTTATTTTAATGCGAGTTGCTTATCTGTTATGTGCAGTGATTTTGATTTGATCTTGTCTTTATATGGTTTAGTCTGTTTATTTATTGGTTTGAATATTCGCTTTACTTAATTTCTCATTAAAAACAAAAATTAGGTTGGTCATTATTGTTTGTGCATCCAGTCATTAGATACCTATTGATGCTTGATTTCCCGTTAATTTTGTTGCTCAAGCATAGCTTCCACAATGTTGATAAGTTCTGTGGTAATATTTGTCTGATGAATGATAGTCTATATAATACATTGCTTAGCAATATAGGTATGGCATATTTACTTAAGTCCTTACTATGTTGTATTTCTCGGTACCAATAATTTATGCCTTCTTTTATTTCAGTATATGCTCAGGCACATTCCCTTTTATTTAGTTATACTTTTATTAATCTTTACTCTTTCATTAAGTTATTTCCATAGCAACTTTGATTAGTTCCTTTGAGTCTATCTTGTGTAGTCCAAGTTTTAGTTTGTTTATTTTGAAAGTTTTAAATTATAATTTGGCAAAGCCAAATGTTACAAGGTTTATTGAGAAACTAGTATACCAGGTCAATTTATTAGACAGAAATAACAATAAGGTTTAAAGGTTTTGTTCATTATAAAGTTTATAATAGTTCATTATATTAATCATTCATGAAATTACAGTACAACCTTTTAGTAACTTCGGTTTCCTGTTATTTTGCCCTTATCATCTTTGGAAGTTTTAAATGTTAATTTGTCATGTCCAATGACTTTAGTCAATGCTGCTTTATAAAGTTATGATTGAGTTTTATAGTAATGTTATCTATTTAAAACAGCAGACTATAGTTGTTGATAATCCCAAAGCCTAATTGTTTGTAAGTGATGGAACTAGTAGTTACTATAAGTACAGTCCATTGAAAGGTGCTTGAAGACTTTAGGAATTCTATCACAATTAACAGTCCTGTAATATTTGGAAATACAGTAAGTTTTGAATACCATATCTTGTTTTATATACATGTAATAAGATACAGTTCACCTTTGGTTCATACCAAAGGCTGGACTCTTACTTTACTGAATGGGATTTAAATATTCAGAGTATTCTATTAAAGTTAAAAACAAAATGGTAAAGCAAGAGTATTTTGTTAGTTAAACAAACAATGAATGGAATTTAGAATTCAGTTAGCTTTGTCACTTAGAACTTGTTCTAAGTACAAACCACCAAATTTGTTCAAAGTCGTCACTGGATTCCACTGGACTTTGAAAAATTTCAGTCCCCCCCCCCCCCAGAAATTTGCTAAGTCCAGCCTCAGAAAGCAAAATTCCCAGAAATTTGTTAAGTCCAGCCTCAGAAAGCAAAATTCTGGGGGAAATCAGTCAAAAGTCTAGGGGGGGGGGGGGGGGGAACCCATTCAAGATTCTTGATGGCAATTTGTGGAGATAGGTTCTACTTGACCAACCAGGATTGGCCCAGCAACTCTGTGCATTTCAAACCTAACCTCACATAGCCAGTCTTGTCATTGGCTCAATTAACCCTTTTGGTACAATCACCACTTATTCTGGCTAACCTCAAAAGATTTTACTCACCTTAGGAAAGTAGGTCCTTTCTAAGCTGATTAAAATCATCTGAGGCTAAACAGATAGTGACAGTACCAAAAGGGTTAAAATAGAGCTCATGGCAAGCATGGGCTATGGAAGTTAAGTTTGAAATGCACTAAAAACAGTACACAACCAAAGACTGTTAGAGAAACATTACTTGCCATCTTAAGACTAAGACCAGACAAATAATGAGGGCTCTGAACTTTATCATTATGCTTCTAGAACATTCAACCACATTACTTGAAAGAACTTTGGTTTAGCACTTTCAGTAATGATGGTTGAACATATCCCAGAGTTCATAATGATCCTTAACTTTATATCATGAGTGTGCAGTATATAAATATGGTCAACTATTTATAAAAGTCCATAAACAAATCTTAGTCAAATATCTGTATATGGTAACAAATTTATTACTTTTATTATGCATGTTATTTATGAAAATAATATTACATTCTTTGCATGTTAAGTGATATTTCACTTACCATGCAAACAATGTATTTTCATATATGGCATATGCATCGTAAAATATATTTTTACCAATTTAAATACTTTACATCAACCAGCTATTTTTAAATCTAAGGTATATTGGCAGATTTCTTCAGTCAGTGATAGACAAAACCAACATTTAAATATGCAAACCAAAGATATTAAGTTTTAAACCTACATAAATGCAGCCAAACCATTGCTTACATGATACAGTACACTCTTAAGCAAAAATAAGTACAACAATGGAATCCTGAACCTTTAACCCTCATAAAATAATAAGTCATGCTGGCTAAGGAGAAATTTTATGCACTTCAGGAAAACCTCTAGGAATAATAAAGTATAAAACTCAATTAGACCCAGATCATTCTAAAGCTTAATAAAATCATCCAATAGCCAGAATTAACAAGTCATGCTGGCTCTAACAGAAATTATATGCACTTAAGGAATAATTAAGAGCATAAATGCCAAAATAATTCCAAAGCAACATAAAATAATCAACTATCCAGAATTAACTTACTCATATTTATCAAGGGGCTGATAATCACTAAGTAATTATAGCAGTAAATATATAAAGGCCAAAATTCTAAACCAATTCAAATATGCACTTTGGGAATATTGGCTACCATTCAATTATATTCACCTTAGGAAGTACCACATCAATCTCAAGGGTTAATACATTACTATTACCCCTCTCATTGCTCAAGTCTTCCTAAGCTGCATATAATAGTCAGGTAACCAAAATTAACTTCGTGATTCATATTCATAAATGGGTTGGCTAAAGTAAATAAACTGAATTACCACACCTATTTCCTGGTCAACTCTTCCAAAGTCATAGAACTCACATAAAGTGATTACCCATTATTAATCTTAGTGGCAAAGATATCTGGCTTAATTATAATAGAATAGTCTTTTATAATTGCCCAATATTCTTTACCATTAACATCAATAAACAGTAATCAAGCATGAGATTTTCATAATTTGGGAAGAGTCACCCAGGGAATAAGATAGGAAAGTTTCAGCCCATTTCTTCTAGCCTTTTTGAGTTTAAAGAAGGTTGGCTTATCATATATTAAAATACAGAACCAGATTTGTAAGCAGTCTATTTTCTTTGCAATATCAATATAAATACCATCACAAAAATCAAGGCACATTAATATATATCAAAATGCACAAGTACATTTCCATAAATATTTAATCAGTTAGATTTCAGTGGGCATTTTCTATTAATATCACTCGTTACAACACTGCATACAAATCTTATGCTGTACCCTAAATTACTTTTTCTCAAATAGGTTCAATAGATCCCATAGCATGTACTTATTTAGGGCTAAAGAGTATCTCAACAGAATAAATTTTAGAATGTGCAAACTTTGAGTGATGTCAAGTAGACAGTCCTTGACAACATCTACTAAAGTATATGGAGTAAAATAATTTCTACTTCATATATTTTCATTTTGGTATATATATATTAAAGATTATTTTAAGTATAGATTTGTTTAAGTCCCCGATCATCAGGACACCCACCCTACCCCAGCTCTTGAGCAAGGAGTGTATAGTGGTAAAAACTGAATCATTTTGAAAGCATATATAATTGTCCTCTTAAATATACCAGGACTTATATTTTCAGAGGAAATTACATTGCCTTCATATATCAATACTTAATTAGTCTTCAAACATACAAAATAATGCACATTCTAAAAAAATCATTCCATTAAAGATTTCATTACTGTATTTATGCAGTTGTAGAAAAATATGCATAACTTCTATATCCAGTATTAATAAAGACAACTTTGAGTCGACAATAGAAAAAAGAAAACCTAAATATTGCAAAATTTCTAGTACTTTGATTTTATTTTTATTTTTTTAGGAAAATTGCGATTGGGCCTGAGTATATAGATAGAATTTTTCCTGCTGTCTCAAGTTGGCCAACCCAACCTATGGGATATGTGCCTGATTATATACAAATTCCCAAATTAATTACTTTAATTGCAAAGTATTTTGACAAACTCTAAGATTTAATTAAATTTTAATTTCCATTTGGACTGTCTCAAGTCTGCCAACCCCAGCTATGGGGTATGTGCCCGAGTATATACATAAATACCCAATTTCATTACTTTAAATGTTCAGTCTTTGGGACAAACGCTCAAATATTCCAAAAATGATATTTATTTAAATGTTAAACTCCCTGTGCGGGCTCAGTCTCAAGTCTGCAAACCCAAACTATGGGGTGTATACATTTAATTACTTTAATTTCAAAGTCTATTTTTAAAGTAATATTTTGTTATGAATTTCTTTCTATTGAAGTCTGTCAATATTAAAACTCAATCAGAATAATTATGAATCATCTACAACTGCATCTCAAAAAGTAAACTTCAATCATCTATACAAACAGAACTTGCACCTTAAACTTTCAGTATACAATTACTTCCTTTATTCTGGCTAATAGATTATTTATTCAGCTTAGGTAGGGCCTGTGAGAGTCCGAAGCTTTATCTAGTCATTGCCCTTTACACTCTCAAACGTCCCTCTTAAACTGCTCAAATTTATCAAAAAGCCAGAATATGGAAAAATATTGCATTCCAAAAGGATTAATACACCATGGGTTAATGTCATTTTTAGCTCTATGTTAAACAGACAAATAAATACATAAATCATAAATATAACAAATAAGCCCTTTACAAATTTAGTAATAATTGTATAAAAACTATGTATGAACTAAACCTATACCAATCCTACTAATCATTCAATAAAACTATGAACTAACTAAAAGCCTATTAATTATACCTAGTGTAGTAGGAATTCTATAAAACTATGAACTAAAAGCCTATTGATTATACCTATAACTTTCATACTGTACTATAGATCAAGGCATCACTATCTCTACCAGTCTTCCCTCGTACCATAAAACAATACTTATTACCATATATAGGTGCAGTACTGTATTAATAACTACTCTTCTCTTAAGCTATAGGCTAACCAAGTTTGAGCCATAAGCAAAAATAACACAAATGTAACCTTCCCATTCAAAGTATTTTAACGATATATACTGTAACATTTATAACTATTTTTCAATCCTCACTCCTAAATACAGCTATAGGTCTCATATATATTCCCAATGACCAATTAGAGTTTACGGAAATCTACAATAATCTGCCAAAATTTTTACTTTCAGATGACTGGTACTGTACTAGAGTAATAAAGCTAATATTTCTAGCATTTGGGAAGAGTCAGCCAGGGTATCTTATTTTATAGGCAAATTCCTCAGAGCATCAAAGTAAAATTTTCAGCCCCAATTATATAGATTACACTATTCTTCAGACTTCACTGGACTGTATATAAATGACCAACAGTTACTTTCTTCAAGCTAACATTTGTTATTGAATTCTTAGCCTTCCAGCCTATTAAACTACTTTTCAACATTAATAGAACCATTAATCCACTTTACTCAGCTTAGGAAGGATCTAAAGTTATAAATGGACAATAAAGTTTGCTTCCATTCCTGTAATATTTTTTTAATTACTTCATGTAATTTACTCATTACACCACTAGGTAAATATTTTACTTATAAATTTTATTTATAATTTAAAAGTTTTATACCAACATTTGCAACTATATATATACTGTACGGTATATTCTCCAAGAGTACCATACCGTATCAAATCAAAAAATTTACTGCAAACTTATTTCAGTTATTTGCCATTAGTCTCAAAACTAGAATTGAGTTTCACTTACGCCAAAATTGCTCTTGCTTTATACCATTTCAAACTTTATTGCTAATTGCTATTTTGACAAGTACTTAGTCTTCATATAGTAATTTGTGTTTTAGTTTCTTTTGCAAGTTTTACTTTCAAATTTCTAATACTAAGCTGCCAGACTAATTAAAAGAAACATTAAAGACTATAGTATATAGAACCAATCATTATCAGATCTTTCACCAAGCTTATTCCCATCATATTTTACTATTTATAACTAGTTACTACTACAACTAGGTACGTGTACTTCTATTTTCAGCCTAACCCTATCCATTGAACAACACCGCATATCAAAATGTATAATTGGCTTATATGGTATATATACAATTCACATCTCATATTTTTCTTTATTTACCAATGGAGCAAAAGGTCAAAAACTTACAATAGTGCATTAAAATCAGCGTCGGTAAAATAAATTAGGTTAAAGCTTGGATACTGCAGATAAATTCCTTTCCTTAACTTAGGGAGTTAACGAAAGAAACTGTAATCAGTAACCAAAGCTCTCCCATTCACTTTTACCTTGCCAAGTTCGGTTTGTATAAATTTACTTCCGTTAGCAATGTTTACAGAACCCTTACAAACTTAAAATATTTCCAAAACACCAGGATGGAAATGCTTTTAAGTTAATAAACACCTTCAGGATTAGGAAGCGTTCAGTTTAGTCGATCATTAGATGCTTTTATTCACCTTAGGAAGGATCTATGGATTCATATTTTTTCACCAACCAACTTTACTTCTAAACTCAATGAAAAATACATGAGACACTCCAAGGATATTACTAAAGTAAATTTAATTAAAAATGCTGTACATGTGGCACTCCAAGGACTCTAACCTAGGAGGCGCAGAAATTCTGCACATTTATGCATTACGCTATAAAGACCGTTAAAGAATTATGCACAAGGCTAAGATATATTGGGTAGATTTGAGTTGCCAAAGACCTTCCTAAAACACAGAAATTATATAAAGATCAAATAAACTTTATGCGCATCTTAATACCGAGGGAGCCAAGACTCATCTTAATACCGAGGGAGCCGAGACTCTCCAAACATTGCTTCCGAAGGAATATAAATGATACCAGTGGAACAATTAATACCCCGAAGCTAAGCCTACATGAACAAACTCTCACGCTCTCAGTTCATCCCTATATCCCGGGCACCACAGGGGCAGGACCTGACGTTCGGAATCACTACTTATTGACAATCTTGTTGCGTACTAGGAGACTGTTATGAATGACCGTACTAGTTTTCAGGCTGCAGTCGTGGGCCCGGAATATACTCAAAAAACAAATAAAATAAAAGTTCTACAGCTAAAAACATTAAATTTAAAGTTACCCTTCCTAGCATAATCCCACCCCCTATCTCTCAGAATATACTAACAAAACAATAAAAATAAAAGTAATAAATCTAATTAGTACCACCCATTTAAATAAAAGTTATAAATCTAATTAGTACCACCCATTTAAATAAAAGTTATAAATCTAATAAGCAACACTATTCTTATCAATTACAAACTCAAATTTACTTTAATAAACTGATTAAAGCATATGGTCCTCCCGGGATTCGAACCCGGGACACCACAAGTCACAACCAGAATTTAATAAACTAATGGCATCATATGATCCTCCCGGGATTCGAACCCGGGACACCACACCCAGAACATAAGCACCTTAAGCCATTACACTAACAACTTTACTTCTAAACTCAATGAAATCAACAAATACATGTGGCACTCCAAGGACTCGAACCTAGGATAGTCACACCAAAATTATACTTTCATTTTGAAGTTAGTCCACCCACCCAAAACTATTCTCCCCCGCCCGAGAGATATGCTCCGCGGTTCCAATATTCAATATGTGAACGAACTTACTGCATTCAATCCCCATTTCAGGGTAGCAGTACTGTACAAGGGGCAGATCCCTTCTAGCACTCCTCCATTCACATTCTGGATTAGTAGATAGGTTCAGGATTCAATTTTTGGCAAGATTCGGATATCATCTAAAATAACTTTAATTTTACTTTCATCACAGCTACCCTTACAGTTTTATTAAGCTTAGGAAACATCAGTACGAATCAAATACGCTTTGATGCCATAGACCCTTCATAAACTGAATAAAATTGAATGAAAACTACAATAAAGCAGGAATTACAGTCTGGATTTAAATTTAGTGAACACTTTTCTATACATTTCTGATAACCATTCACTGAAGTCCCCGATCATTAGGGCACCCACCCTATCCCAGCTATACGTCAGCAGGGAGTACATGGTGGTCAAAACTGCATCAAATATAATACTTAGCCATTTGGATTAGTGGTCTTTTCTTTTTACTGCGTTCCTTTAAGTTGTTGGTTTATTTTGCAACTTTTACATTATAATTTAAGTTAATGATACTTCAACTTTCTTACATTTGCCCCATTTGTGTGGCATTTTTATAACTTTTTATGTAATTTAGAAGAAATCTTCCTTTGGCAGAGCCATTTTTCTACCGAAAAAGGCACCAATTTATTTTGAGTGTCTTTAGTATTTATTTAAACCTTTGAGGTCAAAGGAATTTTTTATTAATTTATATTTTTTCACCAAAACTTTACTTCTAAACTCAATTAAATCAACAAATACACTACTCTCCAAGGACTCTAACCTAGGATACTCACACCAATATTCCGGGCATTTATGCATTATGCTATCAAGACAATGAACATGAAAGGTCCTAGTTTAAGTATTACGCTATCAAATCATGCCAAAATATTACAATCCTTCGTAACCGTACCTATTCTTCCATCACTATCACACATCGTTAATAAAGTATCCTACTTGTTCCACCGGGATATCATTTTAAAGTTTACCCTGTAAGCATATAATTTGGCTACATTCATGTTTATAGAGGATATATCACATTAGGCTGGATTTAGAGGTTGTAATAGCAATGGGGGAGGGGGGATTCAGGGCGCTACAGGACAGACCGTCACTTTCAACATCAATACTAATATTCGCCGCGCTCCCTTCAAAGTCCGGTACTAACGGCTCATACTTTCTCGAATATTACTGATGTACAGGCTGTCTGCATAAGCCAAGAATATACCAAAAATACATTACTGTACGCTAAGTCAATACTCTATCCGCCGCAGTCCCTTCAAGGTACTAACGGCGGGTACTTTCTCGAACATGTACAGACAGTCTTTGTAGGCACAGCATATACTAAAATATTATAGTATGGATAATTTTCTATCAAAATATGTACGAAGGGTACTTTTTAACCTTGATTGAAGTCTAGAGCAAACCAAATTTGTTCTATCGAAACATTTGTTTTTTTGGTAAGGTTGGATTGAAAGTCTACAGAGCAACCAAGACATTTTTCTATCGAAAAATGCACAAAGTGCTTTATTTTAAGCTTGATTGAGGTCTAGAGCAAACAAAGCAATAAAAAATAAATAAGCAATTAAATACGCCGCTCTATAACATTTCTTAGATTTTATTTTAAGCCCTGGGAGTCTTTTTCTAGACTCGGTAGTCTGGTTAAACAAAATTAATTCATTTTAGCAAGCGTTTTCTCCACAGCGATTTTGGAAGTTATTTTGACTTTATATTGACTGTCAAAGTTTTGGTTAGTTTAGTTTGCAAGTTTTAAATTTTAATAAGCAAATAAATAAGCCGTTCTATAGATATTAATAATAAATAAAATGGGGAAGTTGACCGAGTATATAGATAAAGATTAAGTACTGTGGGACCAGGTATTACTTTTAACTTAATTTGCTAATGCGATGGCGAAGATTTAGGGAACCGATTGTAAATGAAATATATTTAATTCAGTGCACGCTCATTTTATTTAATTATTTTATAGCTTTGTAGTTTTAAAAGTTAATTCCGATAAATATTAATGCGTTTTTCCACATATAGAAGGTGGGGTTTCTATTATTTTAAATTTTAAAGTTATATTAATTTGAACAGTAACTTCTAAAGTTTTATATATACAATTTACTTGCTAATGCAATACCGAAGATTTAAAAGGAAAATTTTAATTCAGTCCAGTCATTTTATTTCACATTAGAAGTTTATGCTTTTCAAAGCTTAAATTCTGATAATTTAAAATTAATTTTAAATTGTTTTTGTTAGTGCGCTTCGATAATTTTAGATTTCAAAGTTACTTTTATTAATTTGAACAGTACTTACTTTCAAAGTTAGGCTATATATTTTAATTGCTGTACAAAGTATCCATACTTAAAGTTTGCTGGATTGCCCACTTTAGATAGAGATTAATTATATTGTCGACTTTCACTTTGCCAGAAACTAGTCCAATTCTCTACAAAACTATCCAGCAATTTTAATATTACTTTAGTGAGCATTTACTCTTAATTTCATAGATTAATTTATAGTTTTAATTTTCCATTTTATATTTAGCGTGATTTCTATTAAGAATTTTTACTTTAATTTCAATTTGTTCCAGTTTTAGTTTGATTATTTTTAAAGTTTTAACATTAATTAACTATATATTTATCTATACAGTATTATTACTTAGTTTATTAAGGGGGGGAGGGGGAGCGGATCATTCTTAACCAACTGCCTAATTTCAACAAGCGACTTTAATTTACAACCAACAAATCCAACATAACATAAATATATCCTATCTAACTTCACGAACCTTATTGAACAGAAGCAATGTGTGTGGAGAGTTGAAGATAGACGATTGGAGATCCTAGCGACGTTAATCTTCAGACGTTTAGCTTGAAATAATCTTGAGACGTTGGGAAGCTCTTGGTCGGCTGTACGCTCCTCGTGCTGTAAAGCGTAGACAAAAGGTTAGTGGATTCCATGCTATACAGATGTGGATATACATGCATCAAATTTTAAGTCCGAATGGTCCACACATACGTGCAGTTTCAGGCTCTTGTCCTAATGGCGGCGTTCCAGGCAACCCTGTTAAGGGCTGCTCCACTTTTCAATTTTTTGGATTTGAGATCGGCACGTATAGTCTGATCAAAAGTTTGTTTTAAAATAATAATTTCCGATCAATTTAAATGTAACTTTGCACTTATTTAGTTTAGTTTCGATAATTACTAATTTTAAAGTCTTAAAATTAACAGATAGCTCAAAAGTGACCGTTCAAATTAACAGATAGCTCAATAGTGACCGTTCAAATTAACAGATAGCTCAAAAGTGACTGTTCAAATTAAAGAAAACAAAATCCTACCCAAAGCTTTTACCTGTACTCTAAAATAATTATTTTCATTAAAAGTGACTCTTAATTCTTTACCATCAACATCTATAGCTCCAAAACAATAAGTCAAATTATACTTATAATAATAACCTATTATGTTCTCTCCACCAAACCAACTCTACTCCTAAAATCGGTTATGGGCTGCTCTATCAGAGTGAGAACTGAGCAATCTCTGCCATACCCATACCTTACTCTGACCGTTCCTTTTACTTATATATTTTCTAGATCTCCAGTGACTGAGTCTCTTCCATGGATTGACCTCCCAATCTACCAAAATTGGAAGCCAAAGAGTCACATTTTTCCTTTGCCCCTCAACTTTCTCTTCATAATTGCTGAGGGGCACAGGGCCCTGGGTGGGGCTTTGGTTTCCTGGGCGTTTCCGCACCCTCCTCGGCTCCCAGCCATGGAGTGGCTTCGGTCACCCAGGCTTTATTGTGATCGGCAGGGAGGGTTCTGTGGGGGCGCTCTGTTATGGCCTTGGCCTTGCTCGGGGCCGTTCGGCCAGGTAGCTTGGAGAACTAAAATAGATTAATGAAATTGACATACCGGATTCTAAAAAACTATGCAGAACATCTTTAACATTAACATCTATAATTATAGGCTACTATTTGGAAACCATCAGCCAGGGAATGGGTACAAATTTAAAGCTAATTATTTTGCTCTAGCCCTTTTTGAATTACAGACAATACAACTCTCAATAAAACTTAAATAATTATAGAATAGATGGAAGGGGAATGGTACAGTAACTAGATAGATAAAACAATTTCTAGCATACCTATAATAAACAGGCTACCAGTATAGATTAATATTATTATAAAAGACTAAATACTATCTACTGCCAAAAAAAAAAAAAAAAAAAAAAAAAAAAAAAAAAAATAATAATAATAATTTAGAATTTAGACTTTTCTCCCTCATGAATAGCCCCGTTACTTTGGCAATTTTAAGACCTTTTACCCCATAGTCAATATTAAGACTCATTGTGCCATTTAGCCAGCTTCCCTGTCGGCCAATAGGGACTTTTAGGGGGAACCGGCCATATATACAGCCCCGTATCCGCGCCTTACTGGTACCGACTGCGGTCCGCGGATACGTGTGGTGTATTTAACATAGGTTTCAATGGGAAATGGGCTTAGCTCGTACCTGACCCGGCCATCTTGACCCTCAAACCATTATTTTGACCTACATATTATTTGAGGAGAATACTTATTAATACATATTATGAAGAGATAACTTACCACACAAACTTTATTTCAAATCAGTCATTAGGCCTAGGCTAGCCTTACGCATCGCCATAATTTGCCTGCTTTCGTCCGACAGCGTCGGTACGCTTGCTCGGTTTTGATGGTCCCGGGCATTTATTTCCATCATGATTACCATCAGGCCCACTGTCCCTATCACTGAATGCTCTAAAGGCCCTAATAAATGCGGGAGATAAGAAGTTTGTGCAGAAAAAAGCTTGTAAACAAGTGGTTTTCAACTTTTCCAACACTGGTCTGTGAACTGCTGCCTCAGCTGGGACGCTGAGTGGACTTCACGCAAGAATGCAAGATGGCCGACCAAAGCAAGAATCGGGATGCGCACCGACTTGCCCGATTCAAATCCGTGAATAGCTGGTATTTTGCAGTTTTTTTGCGCGGATGACGAGTAATGGGATATTTAGGGGTGTCCGTGGATAAGCGGCATCGCAAATGTATGGAGCGCAGATACGGGGAACTGACATGGAAACAATTATTTTATTTTTTTTTTTTTTTTAGGAAGAGGCTTAGGCTGTATTTATAAGTTTAAAGGTCTAGGGAGCAAACTATATATATATTTTCTTAACCCTCTCCGACATGCGACACAATTTTGAGCCTATTAGGGATACTTTAAAGCCTTTATTACCATCAGGGGTATTTAGAAACCTTTAGTATAGTTACTTCAACCTCTGCAGTTTTCTTTGAGTTAGCTGTGGGCAGAAAATTAATTTTAAAGAGGTAATTATAAGAGTGAGAACTTTCTTATTGCTAATCTGGCAACCTCTGCGTCAAGAGTCTCAAGGGGTTAATCAACATTTAAAACTACGATTAAGCCAAATATTAATCAAACTTTAATAATTTTACTTTCACTGAAACTTTCTATTTTACATTAAACAAACTACTCAATTTACAATACAGTTTGTACAGTTGCCCAAATAACTTCTGGTCCTATGTGATCTATAACATTGAAATTTTATGTGCACATTAAGATTTATTATGCAGTACAGTAGTTAACTCAAGATTACTCAACTATTCATATTTTTTCATCAACCAACTTGTGGCACTCCAAGGATTCGAACCTAGGATACTCTCACCAAAATTCTGCGTATTTATGCTATAAAGATGAATAGTAAAACTGATAATTTCTTTAAGAATTCACTCCAACACCTCCAAAGAAATTAATGAAACCAAGCATGTGATCCACCAGGATTCGAACCTACGGTACGTTACCCAGATTTTAAACACTACCCATCAAAACTCAAAAACATCACAAGGAATAACTTTGATGGACAACTGTACAAAGACTGCTAAACTTAAAATAAACAAAATACTAACCGTATAGTAGTATTGTAGGGAAGTAGTGGTAGTTTACTCCATTGAAGCTAATAGTAGTCTACTGCAGAGAATATTAGTCCAGCCTTGTAGTAGTACCAGTCCATTGAAGAGAATAGTAGTCTTGTCTAGTAGTACCGTAGGAGAATCCATAGAATATCATCTTCAATCTAGGTACGATCCTCTTAGGTCTTCTTGCGCTGTAATACAAGTAGAAAAAATATATTAGTTATATGGATTCAGTGCCATTTCCTAGCCTAAGATTTTATACTCCAATTTGTTGCTCGTGTAGTAATGTACGGTCGCGCTAGTAAGTCTTGCCACAGCGGTCATTAACTTTAGCTTGCTCTGTACTGTATTAATGGGTCAGATGTTAACTAGGGTGGGTAAAGTGTAGGAACATTTGTATATTTCACTCTACATGACAAAATGAAGCTTAGATATTGCCGATACCACTTGTTGATCAAAACATACCTGGTGCAGAGACATCACTTACTAGCGCGACTGTACTACGTGGTGGATTGTGTTTTTATTTATACATTTTTGAAAGCGTCTTCACATCGCGATTTAGTGAAGTGCTTTTGTCTATCCAAATAGGGTGTAAAGGCCGCATCATACAGAGGGCCGACCGATGTGCGACAAGGTCCCGAATAGGATGACTTGCAAATTTTTACCGAATTAAGCCGAGACCCTCCCGAATGGTGAAGTTTACGAACATGGCCCGAACGAGTTAAGAATAATATACGATAGTCAAGAACGACCTACGACAAACTCCCGAACAAGAACCGAACAAACTATTTATGCAAAGAATTATTTTCGACCATACCCGAATCATCAGACACAGATCCGAATGACATTGGAATGCTTTAGGATAATTAACCGAACTTAACCGATGAGATGTCGACAAACAACCGATGAACATTATGAGAACATCAAGACTGTTTTACGACTGTAGCACCTCTGTCCCCAGTCAGTCGACGCCCCTCCCCCCAACCAGCACCGCCTTTGTTCATGTACAGTACTTCCTCACTCCATCCTTCCACCTCTCATTCGTTTTCAAATACACCTAGACAAAATGTAGGCTATAATAACAAAGTATTGTAATAGAGTTTACTGTATTATAATGTACCACCTAACGTAAGACTAACGTAGCCTAACCTAATTATTGTCCTTCCTAATCTCAATAAAATCAACTAATGAAGGCCAGAATAACGATATACCCATAAATAATCGTAGTGTTCAAACCCAGAGGCAGAACAGAGGTACGGTACCGGTATCTATAACATGCTCGCTTTTTCTGGACCCCCTTCTCCCACATGTTTAGCATATTCGTTTTGAGGTTTAAGACGTTCGTTCCGTTAGTTTGGCTATTTTGAGACCTTTCACCTCATTCTGTTATCAATATTAGCCTATAAGACCTTTCGTGCCTTTTAGGTGTCTATTTTTTCCTGGCGAGCAATAGCGAACCTCTAATTTCAGAAGGAGGCTAATTCTACTTGTTCGAAATCAGTTCGGATTTAATTCCTAATTAAACAAGATACATCAAGCAGACATCCTACATTAATTCGTATATTTGTCTGAATTTTATCGTAACTGGTTCTGAAATATCGTAACTCGTGCGGGTTTTATTCTGGAATACGAGGGATTCATCGTGAATTTATCGAAGTTTTGTCGGGAATTGTTCGGGTAGTTCCTAACAAATTCGGCAATTGAAAAAAGTACCGAACAAGTCCCGAAACAGAAGACCGAACTACGAATTAATCAGAACAAGTTCCGAACGAGTTACGAATAATTCCCGACCAACATCAGACCATTTTGTAGTTTTTTTTTACCCGAATGTTCGTGGAAATTTACGGTAGCCACTAATTTTGTCCAGACTCTCCGGAATGTCGGCAACCTACATGATCAGACCAACCTACGAATATTCAGGAACATATGCCGAATTGTGCAGAATATACCCGACCCGCCTGAAATTTGAATATTTTTTGCAAGTCATCCTATTCGGGACTTTGTCCTAGTACGTTCGGCCTCTGTATGACGCGGCCTTAAATTACTACTCAATGCACTTATTTTACAATCTTATACAAGATCATAACTAGGAACATAACTTATGTGGCCAACTGTACAAGTATCACCTAAGTTAACTCTCTCAGACAGGAGACTCAATTTTGAGCCTATTGGGGATACTTTAAAGCCTTTGTTACCATCAGGGGTATTTAGAAACCTTTAGTTACTTCAACCTCTGTAGTTGTCTTTGAGTTAACTGTGGCCAGAAAACTAATTTTAGAGTTTATTATAAGAGTGAGAACTATTTCTTATTGCTAATCTGGCAACCTCCTTGTCCTATATGCGTGAAAGGGTTAAAATACCAAACTAGTCAAAATTACTAACCGATTAGTTGTCCTGTAGAGCGGTACATCAGGGGGTCCACATTGAGTCCGAATACCATGCATGCCCTACGCTTTATCCAAAACAAAGGGGCGCCTTCCGTAATTCCACCATTCCAGACAATCCATACAAAACATGTCAGGCTACAACGCTCCTTCAGTCAGGCACCAACGCTCTGCCTCTTGTCAATTTAAGATACGATTGCCAAGGTCACCGTACTCTGCAAGAAGAGTAACAAAAATAATTAAGTTACTTCCAAGGATTATGGCATTTGGATTTATATTTTAGAATTTAAAACTTTCAAAATAAACAAATCAAAACTTATACAAACACAGCAAAAAGACAAAACAACTAATCAAAATCGCTATGTGGAAACAACCCTTAAAATAATATTTTATAAATACGAGGAATAAGACTTTTGTGCACAGTTTTGCAGATAGCTTATTTTTTTTATCAATTTGGTCTACTTTTAAACCCTTATTGCGGCGCTCGACTTAAGTCGTGCACCAATTTGCAGCAAGTTAGGAGCATTATTAAGGCTTTTAAATGGTTAAAATAGAGTGCAAATGGCCGGGAGCACAGCGGGCCAGACAGCCAACTCCCAGGGCTTACCGCCGCCCATTAACTCATGTTCGCTGCATTCTCGAGAGGCCAGTAGTGAGCATTGCTGGGAAAAAATATACCGATATATGCTAAACTCCCATGTTCGTGGCATCACTGCAAGAGAACCACGAGTGCTACGTAGCTCGTTCTGGTCTCATTTTGAAGCTTTTAGTGCCTAGTTTTTTTTGCTAATTTTTTTTTTTTTTCATGCAGATGCTCTATTTATCATGCAAGAGGGCCTGAATATGCCCAAATGAGCCCAAAACACCCCGCTAGACAAGGGTTAAAGTACTGTACAGTAAACCCTCGCTAACTGACTAATTGGGGGGAGACCACTTCCGAGATGCCCAATTTTCCGAGATGTCCGAGGTCAGACTTATGTCCGACTTAAGAAAGGGAAAATTCCGAATTAGAAGAGGAGAGTCCGCGTCAGAGAAAACGGATTTTTTTTTTTTTTTTTTTTTTAAATGTGAAATTCATCATATTAATGACAAATACGAACCTTATGTTTTCAGGGATAGTACAGTACATAGTAATTAATATTAACGCAATAATTAAAAGGAACGGGCTTCAATTCATCCTAAAATCACTTAAAACCGAGTGAGAGAACATTGTAAACCGGACACAAATCCCGTCCAACTCGGAAATTTCCGAGATATACAGGGTCATTTCCGAGAGGTCGATGCCATTCCGAGAAGTGCGGGTTTCCGACTAAAACGAGTCAGAGTTAGCGGGGGTTTACTGTACTGCTCAACATTATGGAATTTCGTATGCCAAGCTTTTACTGTGTATTATATTTGCCTATTCAGGCATTTTGAGCCACATTTCTTTACCACAAACTTCCAAAACTCAAAAATTGGTTAAACTTAAAACAAACTTCAACATACTAACCGAATATTAGTCCTATAGAGTGGTTCAACGGAAAGGTTAGTCGCCATCACCGACGCTCCATCATCAGGCCAGAACTGCGTCCACCACACCAGGCCACAACTCTGCGTCCACCACAACACTGCATCCACCACCAGGCCAAAAACCCTGCGTCCACCAGGCCAAAAACCCTGCGTCCACCACACCACCATCGGGCCACAACTGCGTCCACCACACAATACCAGGCCAAAATTCTGCGTCCACCACAACACTGCATCCACCACCAGGCCAAAAACCCTGCGTCCACCACACCACCCTCGGGCCACAACTGCACACAACACCAGGTCACAACTCTGCATCCACCACCAGGCCACAACTGCGTCCACCACACAACACTGCATCGTCCACCATACTACCATCAGGCCACAACTGCGTCCACCACACAACACTGCATCGTCCACCACCACACTACCATCAGGCCACAACTGCGTCCACCACACAACACTGCATCGTCCACCACCACTGCATCCACCACACTACCATCAGGCCACAACTGCGTCCACCACACAACACTGCATCATCCACCACACTACCATCAGGCCACAACTGCGTCCACCACGCAACACTGCATCGTCCACCACACTACCATCAGGCCACAACTGCATCGTCCACCACACTACCATCAGGCCACAACTGCATCCACCACACAACACTGCATCGTCCACCACCACTGCATCCACCACACACCAGGCCACAATTCTGCATCCACCACCAGGCCAAAACTCAGCGTCCACCACATATATTTTTTTCTTTCTAGACTTCCTTATCCCCAATTAGAATTTAAAGTTTCAAAATAAAGAAACCAAAACTTTGACAAACTCCGTAATATGACAACATTTTATCAAAATAGATGCGGAAACTATAATATTTAGCTCCATTAGTTTACAGATTTAAAAGTATCTGCCCCAGAACTACGGCGACTTTGAGACCTTTTGTGCAATAGCAACTGCAATTTAGGAGGAACCTGCCCTAACATGGGGCACATTTCTAATGAAAATTTCACAAGTTCACCTCTAAGAGAATCTTTGGAGATTTTTTAAAGGTTTATGGAGAGTTAGCAAAGAAAAATAAAGAACATTTATATACACAGAAACATCAAAGTTTTTTCAACTGAATGTGGAAAATTACAAATTGACAACTTACAACTTGAGGGTACACCACTTGAGGGCAGATTCAGACACAGGGGCAGAGTCCATCAACACAAGTCTCGGCCAACACACCACCGGAGAAGAGCCAACCGACAGGATCGGTACATTGAGGCGATTCATTAGTGGCCACCACCTCAGGGAATCTGGCAATAGATAGAAGTGGCGCACTAAAGCTGTTCCCCACACATACACTTTTCAATAAAAATAGAAACTAATTATATAACAAAAATTGGAATGGGCCGGAGTAAATAGAACAGACATAATATTATTCAAGCAGACTTACAAAATAATACGATACTCTTCTAGGTCCGGGTTTTAAGCGACCAGAATAAGTTAGTTGCATTGTATACCACCTGAACCTTCCATTAAGTTTTATGCGGCAGATGCGTAATAAGCAATATATACATAAAAAAGGTTGGTTAAGGTTTAGAGTTTTATCCTACATACTACAGATACATGGTAAGCGATACTACATGTTAAGCCAAGGTTAGTCTTTTCACACATGTACTGGATGCTAAAGATTATGTACCAGCTAATAAGGAAGTTAGTTTAGTATCCCATGTACAGTACCGGTACATGGGATACATACTAGCTGGTAGGTACGGGTTAGTTTGGTATCCAACTTACTGTACTCAAGTTCATTCCAGCCGACTAAATTGTTTTCAAAGTTTAATTTCCGATAAATTTAAATGCATTTTTTCAAATTTTGTTTAGGGTGTTTTAGTTTCAATATTTTTTTAATCTTTAGTTATTGATTTGAACAGCAACTTTTGAGTTTGTTTTAGTTTCATATTTTAATTACAATCTTAACCCTTTCACGCACATATGACTCAGAGGTTGCCAGATTAGCAATAAGAAATAGAGTTCTCTCATTCTTATAATTACCTCTCCAAAATTAGTTTTCTGCCCACAGCTAACTCAAAAACAACTGCAGAGGTTTAAGTAACCAAACTAAAGGTTTCTAAATACCCCTGATGGTAACAAAGGCTTTAAAGTATCCCCAATAGGCTCAAAATTGAGCCATCTGTCTGAGAGGGTTAAATACTTTGCTATTATGAAGATTTGTTCAATTAAATCATGAAAACTATGCAAGATCATATTTATCCATTAATTAAGCCTACAGTATCAAAATTATCTACTAAAGGATTATATTTGCCGTCAGCTGAAAAGAAACTATAGGTCTAAGTTTGTTAGGTTAATGCCTTACATATACATACTATACTACTAATCTTAATACGCATCTACATTCTCAAACTTTGACGGGTAGTAAACAATGCAACTAATAGATTTAGATAAAACACTCTTCAAAATTCAGACCTAAAAGATATATTTACCAATGAAAATAGTAAAAATTATACATACGGTACAAATCAAAAATAAAATAATGGGAAAAGTGGGGAATGGGGTAAATACCAATAATAGTTAGTTTGTAGGCTCTCATATACTGTACACAAACTAAAAAATAAAATAAAATCTATATAGGCCTATACAAAAAATAGGAAAAGTGGGGATTGGGCCTCAGCATCAAGATCTCTATACCATAAATATGTTTACCAATGACAAAAATAAAAATGATTAAAAATAAAGTTTGTAGGCTTTCATTATATACACAATTAACCCGTACAGCCCCAGCGACGCGTCGGCGATGTATGTAACGCACAGCCCCAGAGACGAGTCTGACGCGTCACCCTAATTGCGCCGACCGTAACCTCAGGTGTAGCCACTCAAGAGGGCTCAGATTTGTATGGGAACTGTGTACGTATCCCACGCAACCGTGCCGATGGTTGAAAACTCTCAATGTCCACGTGCGTGCGCGTGAGCGCGCAATAACCTGTTTTTTTGGGGTAATTGCCTTCAATTTTTTACTCTTGTAAAATACATTTTCGGGGGCTCTGTAGGACCATTCTTTAAGCTTTTTGAGCGTTTTTTTTTTGGGTTTTCCTTCATTCCTAACCCATTTGCTATTGTTTCTGGAATAAAACCATTTTTTGAAAACCGGCCGGGTTCTGGTGAACAAACATTACAAAACTAGCCGGGGATCCACGGGTTAAACTAGCATTAAATATAACTCACCCGGTGGAAGTGTGAAGATTGTCCACTTTCATCAGCTTCTGAAGGATCTCTCACAAGATTGTACCGGTACCGGGTTGTCAGACACATCCATGGTGTAGCATCGTCTCTCCTTCACTGCTGGGAGTAGGTAGTGGTAAAATTATGACAAATCTATAATAAATTTTGTAATAATTTCACTAAACCACCAAACACCTCCAATGAAAGTAATGAAACCATAATTTATGTGAAATAATAAATAATTAATAGAACAGTAATAAACTACTAGCAATTTCAGACTATAAAGTAATAAAGAAGTTGGAGCTGTAGACACCAAAGTTTAGTAACGGTTGCGGTGGAAAAATATATAAGTAAGACCCCGTTCTTAACTTATCAATTACAAACCCCAATGTACTTTTAACTAATGAATGCATATGGTCCTCCCCGGATTAGAACCCGGGACACCACACCCAGAACAAAACTACTAAACCATTACACCACTAACCCAGATCAAAATAAGTCAATTTAGCCATAATCTCTTTTAGACTTAATTTCAATCTAGTCCCAATTACTTAATCATACTTTATAAGCAATAACAAATGCAAAATATATTAGGATTAATAATAAATGTTAAAGTTGCATATGAAGTGCCATTGCTCGGTTTTCCCTATTCGGGCTCTGTCTCTAGTCCGCCACCCCCAGAAACAAATTTAAAAATGGGAAATGGGCCTCAGTAAATATATTAATTTATTAATTTTAAATAGCAAGAATCATTGCATTAGTGTTGCCATTGGATACAGGATGGGTTGAAGGGGGCAGCACCCCCCGCGACTTTTTGAATTTAGGTTCGGGGTACGGTCGCGCTAACAAGTCATGTCCCAGCTGTCATTAAGTCTGGCTTTCTGTGCTGTATTAATGTCAGTCAGTTGAATAGGGTGGTTAAGAGTTGGAAAAAGTTTGTATATTTCACTCTAGGCTATATGAAGAAATTAATCTTTCATATTGCGGATACCAATTATTGATCAAAACATACTTTGTGCCGAGAAATCACTTATTACCGCGACTGTACACTAATGACTATAAAGATAGTAGCTAGACTGAATTTTAGTGCGAAAAATCTCCCGAAATTTTACGGCCCCTAAGCTAGGCTAAATTGGGAAAGTTGGCAATTTGTTTTTTCTAGCCTTATTTAACCCTTTGTTCCCGGAAGGGCTCTTGAACGCCCATAAAAAAGCATACCCGAGCTGCCCGGAAGGGCTCTTGAACGCCCAGTGGTTGAAAGCCTGTGAGCTTGGTGTGCGAGGCGTCGGTCCGACGCATGTAAACAACAGCCGGCTGGACCGACACCCCGCATCTCCGGCCACAAGAAGGAGTGCGTCGCTTGTTCGTGTGCCTGTATGTTGTTGTCAAGTATCTAAAAGTAGTGTAAAGTGGCTGTTTTTGCCATAAAGTAATCTCCAATGAAATCATCACAACTGAACCAGTTGACTTAGAGAGCTCTACTTAACGCCATTCTACAGGTAAGAAACACATCTACGCTTGGGGATGCGCGGAAGCAGTCAGAATAACAAAGATACGGTAGCCTAGGCGTACACATTTTTCGGCCAAAACCCCCGGGTTTCGGGGAATATATATATAATACATAGCCGGGGCTGGAGGGTTAAGCTATAATATTTTGCTAAAGTATTTTTTCACATAGCGATTTTGATACGGTAAGTAGGCCTACTTCTAGTTTGTTTATTATGCAAGTTTTATATAGGCCTACAATAGGCCAAGCCATTCGCGACAGTCTACGCATATCCAACACTGAATTATATATATATTAACTTTGTATAACAAAACTTTTAAATATTGATGGCTCTGGAGGCCGGGCAACATCTATCTATCTATTGCCGGACGCCTTATTCCCCTTACGAGGGTGGCCATACACAGAATGCCCCCAAGCGGACCTATTCCCTGTGAGAGGGAAAACCCGAGCCAGTTTAGTGAAGGACTTACAGGATTGACCACTCAATTTAGGATCTGTCCGACAGAGGCCCTCTGTGTATCTTGTTACCACTATTTTTCTACAATGGTGTTCGGCTATACACTTCGGCCGGGTAACACTGGACATAAAATACATAGGCTAGGCTAGCCTAGGCTATAAAACAATGGGTCATTTTTTTGAAGACTCCGCGTTATTATACATAATATATTAGGGAAAATGAAGCTATATGGAATCCTTATAATATACTCTCATAGATTCCACTGTGGAAGAATAGTTTTGATAGGCCTAGTTAACTATAGTTTTGATGTAAATACTACCGCAACTACGAATCTTTGTAAATTGATACGGTGTGACAGTCACGAGTTTTAGATTTTTTTTTTTTTTTATATACAGTGTTGTTTTACCTAACTAAGAAACCTAACCTAACCTAATAGTAATACGTGGATAGAAACTAACCTAAAATGTACGCAATTACCAAAGCAGCACTGGATCGCGCAACTGTAAGGTCCCCCGAGTAAGGTAAGAGGGAAACAAAAATTCTCTAAAGCAGAAATCCCGTAAAACAGGACTAGGCTAGTCATTATGCAGACAAGACTGTTTTACCCTATACTGTATCTCCCTTATTAATACATTTGCGACGGGAAGGACATATATAGGACTGAAGACTATTATATAACATACCTATAGGCTACACAAACATCGATGGGGCTTGTAACTGTCAAACCGTAAAATCTTACCCGAATCTTGTTTCAGAGACCTAGTATATTAACCTAACCTAGCCCTAGAGTGCCCTAGACCCAGTACGTGGGATACAACACTAGCCCTTGCAAGTTGCATGCCAGCTACTGTGGGTTCATATATTAGACATACAGTAACATCTTTGTAGAACATAACACTTTGCCGTAGCGAGTGTATAGCAGAGCTCTCAAGATTGCGGGACTGAGTTTGTTTAGGCGCGGGACTATTTATATAGACAAAATCGAGTTACAAAACTATTCCACCACAACGGAATCTATGAGAGTATATTAGGCCCTATAAGGATTCCATAGAGCTACACTTTCCCTAATAAATTATGTATAGGCTAATAACGCTGAGAGTCTATTCGCGATAATTATCAAACAATGAAATGAAATGCAATAAATAACAAAATAAATTAAATTAACTAGGCCTAGCCAATAACTATACCGGTTTGGCCAACAAATAAAGTTTAAAAAAAAAAAAAAAAAAAAATACACATAGCCTAGCCTATAAAGGAGAAGCCACTTATCTTCTGGCTTATTTTGTTAATTAACGGGCTCTATAATAGTCTACATACAATTTAATGGCCACCAGTGAATATATATAGACTTCGCTGGTTAGTGAAGCATGTTGATGAAGGACAGGTGTTGGGATGGTAACAGGTGAATGTGATGATAGGTGTTCGGGGCGAAGGTAAACGTGCATCTTAATTCAATGGTTAATTCAAGAGTTCTTATAATAGTTATGTATAAATCAATGGCCACCAGTGAATATAGATACACTTGGCTAGTTAATGGAGCATGTTGATTAATGACAGGTGCTAGAATGATCAAGATGGAGACTGATAAATGTGGAGGTACATACAAGTGGAGGTAATGGCGGCTGGGCTGGCGTTGGAGGAGTGAGGCCCTTTATAGGTAAGATTCTTCGAACCTCGCCTCGGTAAACAAATGAACCTTCGACATGCGCAATAATTCTTGATCCAGATTACATTAATTAACATGTCAAATAGTACTTTATTCCTATTCAAAAACTAATTACCCAATAGAAATTCGGATAGTTACAGTAATCAAATTATATTAAATTACAATAAGACTTCAGGTGATCAAACTATTTAAGCCAGCACACCGCAAATCGAAACAGTCAGGAATAGCCGTTTTCCGAAAAAAATAAAGTATAAATTAACCATTAAACCATGTAAAGAACGCGCACATACGTTAAAATAGGCCTTCAGAGGCTATTATTATTTAGGATTATTAAGCCAGCACACCCTAAGTAAAGAATAGTCAGAAATAGAGGCCCCTTTAAAGATTAAAAATTCCAGAGCATAAAATAATTAAATAACCATAAAAATCGCACACATACGTTAAAATCGGATATTATTTGGATTATTAAATCAAAATAGTTAAACATTGCAAGTTAATTTAAAATAAGACTTCAGAGTGTCAAGAATTACGATCGTATAGTGGATATTGGTATATTTCTATATATTTACCCAGGCACATTCCCTTTTTGTTTTCTTAAGACAGTAAAGAGAGTTTCATTATTAGCCTAGGCCCTAAGGAGAAGCCTCGTATCGTCTGGCCTTTGTTTATGTTAATTCACAAGCTGTATGATAGCCTAAATCTATTTTAAATGACAACCAGTGAATCGACTAAACTGGTTAATTGAGAACGTTGATGAATGACAGTTGCTGGGATGGTGAACATAGAGCGCGCTAAATATGGCACAGGCACAACAGGTGAAACTGATGTCCCTAGAGTACAAAATAATTAAATAACCTTGTCAAAATCGCGGACACATACGAGAAGACTTCACGGGCTATTATGATCCTGGATTAAGCAAGCACACCGTAAATACAGAATACCGATAATAAAAAGATAAGATGTCCCTGGAGTATAAAATCATAAAATATATCCTTATCGGGAACGAAAACACTTACATCACCTCGTTATGGAGTCCAGCTAGAAAAAAAAAACTCACCTGGCCCGTGCTGGTAGATGGGTTGGTGAGCTCCTGATTGGCTGATGGGCGATGACGTGGCGCTCTCTCATTGGTCGAGCTCCTGCCTCCCACCCCCCTCCCCGCCCAACAGGATACTCGATTTAGCGCGCGCTTGTTTAAATCACCCCACCCCACCATCCCCTCCCCTTTTAACTGCGACCCCCGATAATCCCCCACCCCTCCCCGACAGGATACTCTCTCTTTGTTCAGTCGCTCCCCCCTACCCTTACCTCTTACCTTCCCCCAATCCCTCCTCCTCCTCTTTCTCTCTCCCGTTGTCTTATATGGGCATTCTTTCGATGTTCAGTTCCTCCCCTTCCTTCCTCCTTCCTCCTCCTCCTCTCTCTCTCTCCCCCCCCCCCCCCCCTAAGTACTCAGTCCCCCCTGTCCCTTTAATACTCGCTTGTCTGGACCCCCTTCTCCCTCATTATCATATCATCACCACCCCGCCAATTAACTTACACATATAGGCTACCTAATTAAGACTTTCTGTACCAGTGACGTCTGCTATATTTTGGTCTAGCTATAATTAGACGATTATCTGCACCTTAGGAAATATCTGTGGTAGTTAAAAGGGTCGACTGAGATAGTTCGAAGCCTTATAATTGCTAGAGAACCTTCCTAAACTGAGAAAAAATGACTAGTAGTCGCCACAATAAAATTTAAAAGACGTCGCCGGTACAGTACGGGTTAATGAAAGCAATCACATTAATTAATACATGTGGTACTCCATGGATTCGAACCTAGGATACTCACACCAAAATTCAGCGCACTAATCATTAACCCCTTCTGTACTGTACCGGTGACGGCCCTTTCACATTATTATCGACACTATTACACGATTATATTCAGTTTAAAAAGGTCCGCTAGCAATTAACAGGCTTTGAACTATCGCATTTAACCCTTCTTACTACCACAGATCCTTCTTAAACTGCACAAAATCTTGTAAATATGGCTAGAATTAATTGAGAAAGACGTCACTGGTACAGTCGCGCTAATAAGTGATGTCTCGGCACCAAGAATGTTTTGATCAATAATTGGTATCAACAAGCTTCATTTCTTCATATGGAGTAAGATATACAAACATGTTCCTACACTTATCCACCCTTTTCAACATCTGACAGACATTAATACAGCACAGAGCAAGCCAAACGTAATGCCAGCTGAAACATGGCAAATTAGCGCGATCGTAGCCTACAGGAGTTAAGCTATCAACACAAGGTTATGTAAGATTAGCCTATATATGGTTATATAAGATTATTAGGCCATGAATTAGCGAAATATTTAATTTCAGTAATGATTAGATACTTTTATGCAGCTTAGGAAGGTTGTATGGGCGTCTAAGAAAGATCTGTGGTAGTAAAAAGGGTTAAGTGAGATAGTTCGAAGCCTTTTCATTGCTGGAGGCCCTTTGTAAACTGAATAAAATCGTCTAATCTAGCTATGTTTAGACGATTTTATGAGGTTTAAAAGGGGTCTCTAGCAATGAACAGGCTTCGAACTATCCCACTTAACCCAAATTTACTACTACAGATCCTTCTTAAGCTGCATAAAATCGTCTAACTATAATTGTATGCTGGCTACTATTAGACGATTGTATTCAGTTTACAAAGGACCTCCAGCAATTAACAGGCTTCTAGCTATCTCACTGAACCCTTTTTACTACTACCACAGATCCTTCTTAAAATTCACAAAATCGTCTAAATATAGCTAGATTAGACGATTTTATTCAGCTTAAAAAGGGCCTCCAGCAATGAACAGGCTTCAAACTATCTCACTTAACCCTTCTTACTACTACAGATCCTTCTTAGGCTGCATAAAATCGTCTAAATGTAGCTAGATTTGACGATTTTATTCAGTTTACAAAGGCCCTCCAGCAATTAACAGACTTCGAATATCTCACTTAATCCGTTTGACCACATGGAACACATAAAATCGTACATATAATACAGTAAACACAAGCAAGGGTAGAAAAGCTGTCACTGCCCATCTTAAATGTGTGATAAGTAAAGCTAGTATCACACGAGATTTTATCGTCAACATTCGATGGTCAACATTTTTCTGGCAACATTTCTGGATTATTTTACACTGGTATCGGAAACTAGACTGATGATGCATGAATTTAGGTAGCATAAATATTGCAAATGTTGACCTCATAAGCTGCCAGACCAGTGTTGAGGATAAATGTTGAGGGAAAAAGCGCTCATGTGATACCGGCTTTAGTGTGGTGACTTAGTGTTAATTAACGAGAGCGCTACCTCTTCCAATATTCTTCAGCTTTGTCTTGCCTTGCAAGAAAGGATGGAGATGTGGAGAGAGAGGTTCAATTTCTCAGAGACGAAAACCTTGCCTTGAAGTTAACTCGGCAAGAGTTGTGGTATCGGGCGTATCACCTACCTCTGACCGGGTATATCCTAGTGTTTACTAGCCTATACCCCTTTGAAAGGACATTAGCCTAACCTAACAATTTGTTATTGGATGACAAATATAGCCGCAACGCGTTCCGTTGACAGCGAGCAAAAAATTGCTTCGTGCGAGCGCTTTGCTAGGCTAGCGGAACGACATTGCTTCCTCATCTATTGGTAGATGTCAAGCCCGGGCAACTTGAACTAGCAATTCGTGATAAACGCCGCCTAATGTTCATGGCCACCCCTTCTCAAGGATTATGGCGTCTGGCAAAAAAAGAAAAAGAAAAAAGTGATATGAGAGGATGAAGTGGTAGAAGGACGGCTACAGGTGTCAGACTGAGAGCCGCAGATGGAGGACTAGACAAAGACAGCAAGGTTACTCTGTAGGGTGTCAAACGAAAGCCGAATCCTTTCTTTATTGTACAGTATATGCCAAGAGAAAATTGAGGTTTATAGTTCAAATTATGTCTTTGGAAGTGATAAAATAGCCAAACAATGTTATTTCATGTTAATTTTCTTTTATTCCTTCTCATAATCATTCAAGTCTTCATACAAAATTGCTCTGATGTGACGCCCTGTTACTCTGCTTGGGTGGCTTCTGACTACTTCCCTTCCGTGGCTAGTGGTACGTTTTTTTTGCGTTGTTCTGGTGAGTGTATGATAAAAACAAACTCAGAAAAGTTTATAGAATGTGTATAACACCATATGAGGAGGAGCACTATATTGCCAGCATTTCACATTATAACTTCATCAGCTATTATAATGTAAGACTTGTGTTACAAACCCCAATTCTTAGTCCTGGATCCTCTCCAGGAGTTGTGAATGAGGGTAGTAAATAGCCTATGTGTGCAACGGATAAAATACATCTAATAAACTTAGGTATCTCTCCAGCTCAGATACTATCCGATAATACACCTTACACCATACAAGGTAGCCTAACTAATATGGAAACACTTCTCAATTTACAAAACACAGTATAATCTGATAAGTCTAGCATTACATCATATGAATTGACACTTCTATATTCTTACGGTAGCATTCAAGGAGACTACATCAGGACTCTTCTTCTTCTTCTTCTTCTTCTTCTTACCTCTGACCGGGTATAAGCTATCCTAGTGTTTACTAGCCTATACCCCTTTGAAAGGACATTAGCCTAACCTAACAACCTTACCTAACCTATCCTAGTATTATGGGTGGGGACTGCCGCCCCCACACCCCCGCTATTAGACATCTTTGACAGATTTTTGGTGTATTTTTCTGTGAAAAGGGTATTTTTTCAATTTGTCAATAACGAAAATCCTCCATGCGGACTATATGGAGAAAAATATGGTGAATCTGTTGGTGCCTATTTTCCCTAATAAATTGTTTCTAATAAGGCGGATGTAGTGTCCTTGAATATTATCATTCTTACACCTTATTGACGTATAAATTAAGTGCTCCTCCTCATATGGTGTTTCTATTCACAATGATATGCCAGTGTTTTGTAATTGCAATAAGAACTGAAGCATTATTACAATTGTGTCATTGCAATTACAAGAGTTATACCCTGAGGAGACGTTTAGGTATAAAGAGTATTAGCGAGGTGATGTGTACAAGTAGACTGGGATGGTATGGACATGTGGAGAGAATGGATGAACAAAATTGGGTGAAAAAATGCAGGTCTGTGATTGTGGAGGGAGCTGCACCAAGGGGTGGACCGAGGAAGACCTGGGATTGGACTATACGCGCCGATCTCAAATCCAAGAACTTGACTAGTGAAGCAGCCCTTAACAGGGTTGCCTGGAATGCCGCCATTAGGACAAGAAACTGAAACTGCACTTATGTGTGGAACACTCAGTCTTAAAATTTATGTATGTGTGTGTAGACCACCTTTTCACCTCAAGAGATGAGGCAAGACTGGATCTCTCACTTTTTTTTTTTTTTTTTTTTTTACAAGGCTTTAAAAAAAAAAAAAAAAAAAAAAAATAAAAAAAAAAAAGCCTTGTACAGGCATACAAGACAAATACATTACTGACGGCTATAACCCTCGCTGGGACTGCGGAGTGACTTATCTATTGACGGCTATAGTCGTTGCTGGGACTGGAGGGGTTAAAGACTGTTTCGTCGACAGAGAATGTGATTTCAGTCTTACGTCCAAAATAGCGGCTATAGATGTTATTTCTAATTTAACATTATTTTTCTAGCAATGTAGAGGCTACAGTACACAGTGCTTCCTCAGATTGGCCCTCTCCGTATAACATAGGGAACCGAACCTGGTAGTATCGATCCAGGATGCTGCCCTATCATTAGGTGAATAATACCAGGGCAGCTTTAGTGCCGTGTACACACATGGGCTGAGTCCCTGCAGAATGGTTCTGGTGGGGTGTACCAAGAGCCACTGGATCTTACCCCTGGTAACCTTTGGGTTAAGATACAGGGAACATAGAGGCAGTCTGGAGCTGGTGTCCTGGGGACGGTAATTTTTCTTTACAAGCTCCATTTTTACCTAATATGACAAACAAACAAACATTTAAACCACGTAAGTCTGATGTTCAGAAATCACACAACAGACAAAATGCAGCCTCCTGTACGTTCAGGCTTGCAAGTGTGAATGTACGGTCGCGCTAATAAGTCATGTCCCAGCTGTCATTACGTTTGGCTTTCTCTGTGCTGTATTTATGTCTGTCAGATGTTGAATAGGGTAGGTAAGTGTAGGCACATGTTTGTATATTTAACTCAATATGAAGAAATGAAGCTTAGATATTGCTGATACCAATTATTGATCAAAATATACTTGGTGCCGAGACATCACTTATTAGCGCAGTTAGTACAGTAGGTAGGATGAGTGGCAGAGAAGATGAAATGAAGTTGAAGTGATAGCATATATCAGCCATTCATACAATAGTGATGCCTGTAAACCAGTACATCTTTGTATTAACCAACATCACACGGGGCCATTAAATACTCCCGCCTCTCCGTACCCGGCTGAATCTGTGCATTTTCGGGACTTTCGGGTATTCATAACTACGCAAAAAAAATGGCCTAACCTAGATAATTTAATATCAGGAGGCAGTACTCGTTGTTATCTTGTGACGAGGGAACAAAACACTCTAGACCAAGTGGTTCAGTTTAGATGGTGAAAATAAGTGGGTTAGTTATGGCTGCCGTGAGCCTAAATACTTGTCAATGCTCAAGTTTTGGCATTATCAGATATACATACCTCCACAATTAAATGGCCTATCCTAGGTTATAAATAGTATCTTTAATATCGTTCTTAACACCAATAACCCCCAAATGAAAGAATGGTAGAGATTGGGAGTTGAACCAGTTGCAGTTTGATGATGACACAGCATTGGCGACGAATTCTGAGGAGAAACTGCAGCGAGTAGTCAAAGAGTTTGGTGTGGTTTGTGGGAGGAGGAAGCTGAGGGTGAACGTCAATAAAAGTAAAGTGATGGTGTGTAATAGAAGTGCTCGTAGGGTGAATCTAGATGTACGGCTGGATGGGGAAATACTGGCAGAAGTGGAGTGTTTTAAATATCTAGGAGGAATGATAAGCAGGAACGGAGGTATGGAAATGGAGGTAATACAGAGAGTATGTGAAGAAAGGAAAGTTTTCGGAGTAATGGGAAGTACAGTATGTGGAAGGTGAGAAATCTCGGAATGAAAGCTAAAAGTGCAATGTATCAAGGGATAGTTGTACCAACAGTGATGTATGGGGCTGAGACATGGGCTCTGAAGGCAAAGGAGAGAAGAAAGCTGGATGTGATGGAGATAAGCTGCTTGAGGATTATGTATGGAGTGACTCGTAGAGACAGATTGAGGAATTAAGAGATATGTAGGAGAGTGGGGCAGCAGGAATATTTGTCGGCCAGAGTGGACAGAAGGGTGCTGGTATGGACATGTTGAGCGAATGGAATACGAAAGGGTTACAAACAGAATATGTGAGTCAGATACAAGGGGAGGTAGAGGGGTAGGAAGACCTCCATTGAGATGGAGAAAATGTGTAGTACAAACGTTGGAAAATAGAGGAATGACTATAGATCAGGCAAGAGAAATGGTAATATAATAGGAATGAATGGAGAATGATAATGAATAGATGAGTGAAAACGCGGTCGTTTGGGAGAGGGAGTCGGGTACCAGTTGGACTCACTAGATAATAGTCCTTCAGGCGCTTGGCCCGGGGAGTCGGTATACATGAAGGGTACGCCTGGATGCATGGTGGGTGGGCTTGTGGTGGTAGCTTTGCTGCATGTTTGCCTGCTGAGATCGGAACCTCTCCGGGAGGTCTGGGACTTGGGAATCCTGCTGGGGACTCCAAATGCACCTGGGTCTCTAGGTTTTCTCCTAGGCGATATACTGTAGATGTGTGTGAATTTGTGTTATTTTTGTTGTGTTGTCCCTGTTCGGGCTCTGTCTCAAGTCGGCCACCCTCAGCTAAAAAACAAAAGGTGTATGTGCCTGAGTATATAGATAGATAGACATGTAACTTAAGATACTTCGGGATGAATGTAGAGTTCGGGCGTACAGTCGTCATTATTTACATACTGTAGGGCGATCGCTGCGGTCGCACTTACGTTCCCGTCTATTTCGACGCTATATTTTCTGCTATTTGCCCCCTGTCATAACTACATGAATACTAGGTTAGGTTAGGTTAGGTTAGGTTAGGTTAAAATAGACGGAAACATGATGGGGAAAGGTCCGACGCCACTACGCGTAATGATGATGTTGTTGTTGTTGTTGTTCCCCAAGCTGCCTGGCCGAACAGCCCCAAGGCCCAGAGCAATTCCAAGGCCATAACCGAGCGCCCCCACAGAACCCTCCCTGCCGACCACAATAAAGCCTGGGTGACCGAAGCCACTCCATGGCGGGGAGCTGAGGAAGGTGCGGAAACGCCCGAAACCAAAGCCCCACCCAGGGCCCTGTGCCCCTCAGCAATTATGAAGAGAAAGTTGAGGGGCAAGGGAAAAATGTGACGCTTTGGCTTCCAGTCTTGGTAGATTGGGAGGTCAATCCACGGAAAAGACGCCGTCACTTGAGATCTAGAAAATATATAAGTTAAAGGAACAGTCAGAGTAAGCTATGGGTATGGCAGAGATCGCTCCGTTCTCACTCTGATAGACCAGCCCATCACCACATGACTAGAACCCAATCCTCTCAGCATCAGCTAGGAAAGGCCCTAGAAAGCCGCCTTTGGCGGGGGGATAGCTCACCTATTTCAACCCCTTTCGGGGTCGGGCACCCGCCCGTTGCTGTTCCCCAAGCTGCCTGGCCGAACAGCCCCAAGGCCCCGAGCAAGGCCAAGGCCATAACCGAGCGCCCCCACAGAACCCTCCCTGCCGACCACAATAAAGCCTGGGTGACCGAAGCCACTCCATGGCGGGCGGGAAGCTGGGGAGGGTGAGGAAACGCCCGGGAAACCAAAACCAAGCGTAATGTAAACAAAGATGGCGGTACGCCTGCTCACTACATCCTACCCGATACTTCTAATAGTGCTACATGATTTTCCTAGCTTAAGGGGAGATGGGCCGTTTTCCGTTTTTCTGGACCCCTTTCTCCCTCATGTTTTCAGATTTTAAGATGCTTGCCCCATTAGTTTGTCGATTTTAAGAACTTCCGCCCCATTTCCTTGTCAATATTAAGACCTTTCGTGCTATTTACTGTAGGTGTCAATTATTTTCCTGGCGAACGATAGTAATAATTTTCTGCCGGCACATTTTTCTGCCGAAACATTTATAAATTAATCTAGAAGGAGGACCTAATGGATGTTTTTTAAAGTTTGATGGAGGTCTAGGGAGGAGAAAAAAAAAAAAAAAAAATCAATCAAAAAGTAACCCCCCCCCCCTTTATGGAATAATTGACAAACTGTATCTCAATCATACTTTTAAATCCAACAGGTCCTTCGTAATCTGCATGTACATTTTCCTATTTTCTTTTCATGTATTCCAATCTTAACACCAAATTGTTTCGGATTCACAGCCTAACAGTAATGATAGCTGCATAAATATAAATAAGCTTTCAATTTGACCACATGCGAGTTTTGTTCTATAACGAAGTTTGAGCAGTAGACATCGATATTTAGCAGAATTATCAGCTGAAAATACAGTTGTAGTTCATTTATAAATACAGTATATAAAACCCCATTCAACATACTTTCTATCCATCAGAAACCAGCATTATTATTGCATTTGTTTATAGCTCCAACTTCCTTATAGTCTGAAACTCGCCAGTGGTTAATAACTGTAGGAGTTGTGTTCTTTTATTTCACATTTTATTTTGTCAACCCCTTCTCTACTGATTTTTTTTTTTATTTGATTTTACCTACATTTAGACGATTTTATGAAGCTTAGCAAGGATATATGGTAGCTAAAAGGATTAATTGAGATACTCTGTAGTCTTTTAATGAGTAGACGGCCTTCCTAAGCTGTACAAAATCGTCCAATAGTAGCCAGAATACAATGAAAAGTACATCATCGGTAAAGAAGGGGTTAAGCGTAATTTCCACAGAGAGATTTTGACGAGTTATTTTGCTTTTATCTTGTATCGTCCCAGTTTTGGTTTGTTTATTTTGCAAGTCTTACATTATAATTACATCACAAATGGATCTATCATGTAGCCAAGCTGGATAAACTCATCTAAAGTTAAACTGGTATAACACAAGCACATCACAAACACGAAAAAGAAACTGACACCCAGACTTAACGCCCTCAGGTCACTTGCTCACACAAAATTTGGACACAACAAAGAAACCACCACCACAGTTTATAAACCATACATAAGATCAGTGATGGAATACGCAAGCCCAGCCTGGGCTTCTAACCTAGCTGAAACACATCACAAGACCTTACAAACTATTCAAAACAAAGCCCTAAAAATCATCACAGGCTGCACAGCTACTACACCCACAGATCACCTACATCAAGAAACCAAAATCCACAAAGTCAAAGACCATCTGGACATGAGAGGCACCCAATTTCTGGCAGCAGCCTCCACGAACCAAAACCACCCACTACACTACATGGCAACACACCCACAGACACCAAGAAATATCAAAACAACACCCAGCACACGGTATCACACACAAATACTGTCCTCTCTCCCTCCCTGCCCACCCCAAGCCAACTTCCAGAAGCACATCCATACTCATATCTCTCGCCGATCCATCCACTCACTCATAGACAACACGCAGCTGCAAGCACGACCTCCCGAAATCCATCCTTCCGAATCCTCCCTTCCTCATGAGGACAGAGTCCACCTGGCCAGGCTGAGATGCGGACACCATCCAGCTCTTCTGAGCTATCAGAAGAGACTGGATGACTCCATCGTTGACACCTGCCCGGGATGTAACACAGCACCCCATACCATCAAACACATCATAGAAGACTGCATTTCACACAACCACTTACGCCAACAACACAATCTACACTCAATGAGAGCTCTGTGGGAAAGCCCGATTGCGGCCATGGCCTTCCTCAGGGACTCAGGGCTGTTCGGCCAGGCAGCGTAGGGAACAACATCAACAACACAAGCAATTTTTCCCTCCATCTATTTTATCAACAATGGTCTGGCAACTTAAGGTAAACTTTCAAAATAATTTGGTCACTTAACCTTTTCCGTACGAGTGAAGTTATTTTTCTTTTATTATGGCTATCATTAGACGATTTTACTCAGGACAGATTTATTAGAGTCAACACATTAATGGAGATAAAATAAACCTCTCTGATTATTAGACTTCCTTACTAAGCTGTATAAAATTGCCAAATAATAGCCAGAATATAGGATTAATGGCGTCATCTGCACTGAAGTGGTTAAATTAATCTATCTTCAATCTAGTTTCCAGTACAAAAGATCCCAAAAATTTTGACCGCTGAACATTGAAGATAAAAGCTCATGTGTGATACCATCTACTGTATTGCCAGAATAAAAATACAAATGGTGAAATATTACCTTTTTGTTTCTGTAGAATATATTCTGCATTTCAGGAGTTTGTACATTCCTTCTCCTTTAAATATTCTGAGCACTGGGATGAACTTGCGGAAGTGACGGGATTCGATTTCTGCACCAGTTGTTCCTGAAAGTATAATTAAAATGTAAAACTTGCAAAACAAACAAACCAAAACAGGAATCGCACAATATAAAGATGAAAGGTGTATGTATGTATAAACTCAGACCCAATCCTCACTTTTCCTGTGTGTGTGTGTTTTTTTTTGTTTTTTTTTTTGGGGGGGGGGGGGGGCACTCAAGACAGAGCCCGAATAAGGAGAACATAACCGAAAACAATGAACACAAAAAAACAAAATACAAATTCACACACATATACCTGTAGGTCACCCAGGAGAAGACCAAGACGAAAGAACTTATCAAAATCAGTATGAAAATATCGCATCAAAGATTTACCAAAAGAATACTTGGAAATAAAATAACACAAAACATCACTAATAAAGCTTATAATACTCATGCACAGTCGCGCTAATAAGTGATGTCTCGGCACCAAGTATGTTTTGATCAATAATTGGCATCAGCAATATCTAAGCTTCATTTCTTCATATCGAGTGAAATATGCAAACATGTTCCTACACTTACCACCCCTATTCAACAGTTAGTTAGTTATGTAGAGCAGATTAACCAGACCACTGAGCTCCATACCTAACTCTCATAGGTCTGGCCCCCCTATTCAACAACTGACAGACATTAATACAGAACAGAGCGAGCCAAACGTAATGACAACTGGGACATGACTTATTTGCGCGACTGTACCCGATACCGGGGCAAGGTATTTTTGGGACTGAAATGAATGTGAGAGGGAATACAGGAAAAGATGAATTCATTTGAAATTAACGAAAGCATGTCATCCTCCCAGGATTCATATTTAATTGTAAAACTTGCAAAATAAACAAACCAAAACTGGGACGACACAATATGAAGGCAAAAGAACTTAAATTTGTAATATGAAAAGTTATTAACAATACAGTAGTACAAAATACATAGTGGTGATGGGCTGGTCTATCAGTGAGAACTGAGCGATCTCTGCCATACCCATAGCTTACTCTGACTGTTCCTTTTACTTAATATATTTTCTAGATCTCGAGTGACGGCATCTCTTCCGTGGATTGACCTCCCAATCTACAAAGATTGGAAGCCAAAGCGTCACATTTTTCCTTTGCCCCTCAACTTTCTCTTCATAATTGCTGAGGGGCACAGGGCCCTGAGTGGGGCTTTGGTTTCCCGGGCGTTTCCGCACCCTCCTCAGCTCCCCGCCATGGAGTGGCTTCGGTCACCCAGGCTTTATTGTGGTCGGCAGGGAGGGTTCTGTGGGGGCGCTCGGTTATGGCCATGGCCTTGGCCTTGCTCGGGGCCTTGGGGCTGTTCGGCCAGGCAGCTTGGGGAACAACAACAACAACAAAATACATATAGCACTCACTAACGATAGTGCTTTAGGGTAGGTACTGGTACCTGTCAGGACATCCAGAACTTACACACTTTAACCATTACACCATCAAGACAGTTAAAGGTTCAGTACATAACCACAATTTATATACTTTTATCAAAAATGGATATCAATCTAATCATACACTGGACCCAACTGCACTATGAACAGCATAATGCTGATGCGAGAAGGAAAGAACAATTAATGGGGCACAGATCTCAGAGGACTGACCTCTAATAATAATTATTAAAATCAAGGGACTAATTTTGGCAAAGGGGTGAATAGTTTCTCGTTTAACAGCCTGCTCGATACTATAGTCCATATCTCCTAAGCAGCCGTCAATTGAGCAAGATTATCCACTACATGGATCAAAGCCTTGAATTCGCTACAAGTTGCAGTAAGTTATTTTTATTTATTTTGTGGTTTATTCTTATATCGGACTTCCCAAATCGACTACTGTAATTCCTTGAACGTGACGATAGTGCATTGTTATGCTATATGTGCGATTAGTTTGCTTGGGAAACAGATTAACTTGCTCATGTAGTAATGTACACCCTATGTGGTGGATTGTGTCCTTTTATTTATAAATTATTATTTTGCTTAAGCATTGTTTCCACAGCGATTTTGATAAGTTGTTTTGTCTTTTTACTGTGTTTGTCCAAGTTTTAGTTTGTTTATTTTGCAAGTTTTACATTATAATAAAATTAAATTGGACAATTTAGACACAATTAGGAGCTCAAAGATAAATTATACAGTCAAAATGAAAGCTAAAATTGTCAGATTCGAAGATTCCATACTAGCGGTTTCTTTACTTCGAAACTGTGGTTCTGATACATCCGCCGCTAATTTGCTCGGTGACTGCTTTAGCTGACGGTAAATTGATATGTCCTTATCTTGATTAATCAGTTATAAAAATTTGGTAGCCAAATAGGTTGTTAGGTTGTTTATTATGTAAACTTTGTATTGATATGTTGGAGAAACCTAATAATTTCATATTTTTCAATTACAGTAAGTACAGTATTGTACAGTGAGGGCTGGTCCTATCCAGAGTGAGGTTTGGCATCCTCTACCCAACCTTAGCCGTTTCTGTTTGTCTCTTTTGCTGTCCTACTTCTCCTTCTGGGGGCAGGAGGCTAGGAATCCTCCTCCCCATATGAAATTCTCCTACTCAACGAGACAAAGAAAGGGGCGAGGGAACATGAAAGTGGTCCCGGATCCTAAGAATTGAAACTTTAAAGGTTTCTGTTCAGGCTCTGTCTTGAATTGGCCACTCCCAGCAATGATGTATGTGCCTGAGTATATATATACAAACATACTTACAGTGGTAAACCATAGTGTAAGTATTGTAATAGTCAATGGCCCAAATCCCAATGAAATTAATGAAAGCAAGTAATTCTGTATAAATAGGCTTGGATGGTTTGGGTATATGGAGGAGATGGATGATCCAAATTGGGTGAAAGATGCAAGTCTGTGGTGGGAGCTGCATCAGGGGTAGACCTAAAAAGACATGGGATCTGATCTTGAAACTATAAGCCTCACAAGTGGAGCAACCCTTAACCTTTAGAGTACCGGCGACGTGTGTTATCTTTTATTCTAGCTATATTTAGACGATATTGTGCAGCTTAGGAAGGATCAGCGGTTGAGATAGTTTGAAGCCTTATCATTTCCAGAGGTCCTTCCTACTCTGAACGAAATTGTCTAATAGTTGCCACAATATAAAGCAAAGGACGTTGCCGGTACAGAAAGGGTTAATAGGGCTGCCTGGAACATTGCCAGTAGGATGTGAGACTGAAACGCACCTTGTGTGGACAACTCGGTCTTTAAACTTATGTATGCATAACACTTTGACTGCCAAAGATCCTTCCTAAGCAATATTTAATTTTAAAAAGTTAACCCCTTCAGTACCGGTGACGTCTTTTTGTTTTATTTCAGCTGTATTTGTACAATTTTATGAAGCATAGGAAGGATAGGTGGTAGCTAAAAAGATCAATTGAGATAGTTTATAGCCTTTTTATGGGTAAACGTCCTTCCTACGCTGAATAAAATTGTCTAATAGTGGCCGGAATATATAAGGACGTCACCGGTAATGAATGGGGCTTTATAAAGTAGAAAAACTGAATTACCATACCTTGATCTTGCAGCTGTGCCCTCGTGTTGTTCAATAACTGGCACCCGCCGCAGTCTTTGTTGTTGCTGGTCTTCCTTTCCACTCCCTCCTCTTTGAAGGAACTGCTACATCAACCTGCCAAACAAAAGACGGTTTAAAAATAATCCTAAGGCAAAATTCCTGTTTTTTTTTTGGTAAAGATTAATGTTTTTTGTTTTGTTTTTCTATGCAAAATTACTTCTTTTTTGGTCATTATTACTGTATGTACAGTATTTGTTTTTAATTTTGTCTATGTTTTAACTCTACCTCCGGACATAGGCTAACAGCCTGTAGATTCAACCGCTCAACACTGAACTCAGGAAGTCCTATTCCAAATGGCGAGTGAGACATTGAGACCGTTTGAGTGTTGCAACCGGCTTGATCAAGGTATTACCTTCGTCGACCTATGAAGTCAGGTTGTCTCCTCATGGCCCGTTGCAACCCTAACTTCTCGAAGCTGCATCGCCGCTCTCTCGCTGCCTCATCTCACAATTTTAGACACCTCTCTCTCTCAAATATCTCCTATTGAGCGGTTTACTAACAAGGCACTGCTCCCATAGCATATTTTGAACATGGGAATATTCACACAAAGCGAATTTATTGGAAACAGCAATGATATTTTTTATGGCGTGCCGGTGGGCTTTGTGGTGATTCACTGAAACTAAGTACAGTACAGCACAATTTCCATCTCAATATCTTCCCATTGACACACTGGGATTTGAGTCCAGGACTTTATGATTACCAGTCCAGTAGCAAGACCACTATACCACACCTTTATCCACATTGGCAGTGATAAAAAGGCCAAAACAATTTCACAAAAATGTTCTTCTCATTCATGGCCAGCCCTAGACAAGTTCTAGTATGGGTCTAATAGGCTCTAGTTAAGTTAATAAATAAAAAAAAAAACACACAATAATAAAAATATAAATAATTAAATCTCATTCATTAGTCTACACTCTACAGTCTAACAATGAAATTGTCAAACCGGATTGACCTGTGCTACATTTGGAAAAAAAGACACTAATACAGTACAGTAATAAACAATAAAAATCTGGTGTCTGAGGTGGATATTTTTGGACCTCCCCAGTTTTGCTCCATTTGTTTGAGGATTTTAAGATGTTTCACCCCATTAGTTTAGCGATGCTTCACCCCATTCATATGTACATTTTTTGTCTGGGCCTACAAAAGAGAGCCTGTAATTTAGAAGAAATCTGTCTTTGGCTGGGACATTATTCTACAAAAAAAAAAAAAAAAAAAAAATGTAGCTGGAAGGGGTTTGCTACAAGATTTTCCACGGCCTCTCACCTATCATCCCCCACAGATCTCTTCATTATGACCCCTAGGTCTGGCACCGGAGGCCATAGGTACAAGATCCAAGTGCAGCACTGCGCCACTGAAGCGAGAAAAAGATTCTTCTCCCTAAGAGTCAACAACAGATGGAACTTGCTGTCAGAGAGCACCGTCACAGCACCAAACCTCAGGCTCTTCAAGCAACGACACCAAACAGAATTACACCACACCCTTCGCAAATATCACTAAACACATGACACATCTCACGTTCACATAAACAACTAAAACCTAGTCTCAAATGAAGTCACAAAAACCCAACTACCCCTGTCAGACACTCAGTAACTGCTACTAACCAAATATCTAGTTGGAGTGCCTGTATTCATGTCTTGGGCCCCTACTGACCACAGCCACTAGCTATGTGGGCAGTGAGTGGCCCTACCTGGTAAGATACTGTATGGGATATATTAACCGTTTCGCTGCGGGTGACGTTCTGGAACGTCCTGGCAAGTTACAGCAATTTCCAGGCTTTAAAAGCCTGTAAAAACCGTACAAATCGAGTGTCAGTGGGCGGGAGCGTGAAGGGCCCACCTCCGACCGTCAGAGTACCGAGCGGCTCACTGAGGTTGACTGTGTCTCGCGCGGGTCTATCTCTGTGTCTCCCAACAGTGTAGCCAAGCGAGCGACTGTTACATAATAGCGGGTTTCCCGCGTTTCACTGGCACCACTGCGGGTGAACCAGACCACGTACGGGGCCCGTTCTGGTGTAATTTTGAAGCTATTCTCGCCTAGTTTTCGGCAGAATACACTTCATTTAATGCAGATGCTTGATTTATCATTCAGGAGTGCCTGAATATGCCCTAAATAGCCCAAAAATAGCCGCAGCCAATGGGTTAATGCCCCACCCATATAGCTAATTAGAGGGGTATGGGGGAAACATCTGCCAATAATAATACTAGGTTAGGTTTGGCTTAAGGTTAATTAGATTATTTTTGCCATATACTGTAGGCTTTACTGTAGCGATATTATTTTGGAAAAATTGGTCAAATAAAACAAAAATGACCGCACCATTAAAATAAAGCAACGATTCGGCGATTCCAGCAATAAACTGAAATTCTACCTCGTCCTCTAACCCGGAGATCCTTCCTCACGACCTCATGCCAGGACCAAGGTCTTTCTCAGTCTACCGAATCATCCAACCGTCCACTACCATACTGCACCTGAACATGTTTCATCTATTATTAGGCCTAGATATCTATGGTTTCACCTGGGCCAGTTAGACTATAGTCCATTCATTATAGGTAGGCAAGACATAGTGACCTCTAACCTCTGTAACTCAAAACGGACCAAAGCAAATGGGCTGTAAATTTCCACACCTATTTCTTGGCAAACCTTTCCCAAATGGTAGAAATATTAGTTTGATTACTCTTGTTGTTTCAGATTTATAAAGTAGTTAAGAATTTTGGCCAACTTATAATGAACAGAGTATAGTACAACAGAGTAAAACTATTAAAGGCTACAACTGAGTCCCACAGGAAATAAGAAACCTGACAGGCATTACACCAGACAGCTTCAAGAACAAGCTAGATAAGTGGCTGGCTACAGTTCCTGACCAGCCTCCAACACCAGAATACACCAGCACCAATTCCCTCCAGTCAGTGGTCCACAACATGGGAGGGGAGGAGCTGCCTGGGACCAGCGGACGTCCACGTTAGCTATGTCTATCAAGACAAGCTTTAACTAAGGTGATTAATTCTAATTATTTACTGTACCTGTCATTCACTGTATCCACCTCCACTCCTGTAGCAGTCTCTCTACCAGCCCCTGGAGGTTCTTTGGCTTCTCTCCTGCTGCTGGTCGAAGAACTTCTTGTGGCCCCACTTGTTCTCAGGCGTCGGTGGGGAGCGGTCTCGGTTCCTCTGGCCAATGCAGACCATATTGGGAGAATCTGCAAAGCAATTCTATGATAATACTCTGTCTTCAATGACTATATTCAAATGATGCTCTAACACTCGGCGTTTCTTTTATCCTCACACACGTGCCCACACAGCTCACATCTAGCCGCCAACAAGATGGCATCTGCTCTAACAGGTTATGGGCCCAGACACAGACTAGTGTTTGATGGAGATGGAGATAAATATGAAGTGTGGGAAGCAAAATTCCGAGGTTACCTGACCGCCAAGAAGCTCGACGGCGTCCTGACGGAAACCTCGCCGGATTCAAGTAAGAATAAAGAAGTGTATGCCGAGTTGATTCAATTGCTGGATGACAGAAGTATAGCCCTGATTCTTCGAGATGCAGTAGACAAGGGCAAGGAAGCTTTGGAGATTTTAAGAAGTTATTATCTGGGCGCAAGCAAACCAAGAGTGATATCCCTATACAAGAGGTTAACAACACTCAAGTTAGGTGGTGACGAAGAGCTGATAGACTACATCATACGGGCAGAGGCGGCGGTAGCAGCATTGAAGAAATCAGGAGAAGAAGTAAGTGAGAGCATGGTTATAGCAATGGTGCTCAGTGGACTTCCTTCAACATACGATACGTTTAGCACCGTGGTGGAACAACGGGAGAAGGAAATGACCTTTCAAGAGTTTAAGAAAGCCCTGATGAACTATGAAGAATCAGGAAAGTTGAGAAGCTCATGTGAGGAAGAAAATGTGATGAATACAAGCAGTGATAGAAGCACATACATAGTAAAATGTTACGAGTGTGGGAAGCCAGGCCACAAGTTCTACCAGTGTCCCAAGAGAGCAAACAATTATCACGAGAAAAGAACCAAGTGGTGCAGCCAGTGCAAGTCCAACACCCACAACACACATCTGTGTAGAAGGAGGAATGCAGCCACAGCACACACAGTACACAGTGAGGGAAATAAAGCAGTGGGAGGAGGCAGTAGTGACGAAGGTGATGGCACCCACAACTTCATATTCCAAGTCAGCACACAACCAGCTAGAGCTAACAAGGCAGGTACCAATGCTTTGTTAGTAGACAGTGGTGCATCAGTGCACATTATAACAGATAAATCTAAATTTGTTAGATTTAACAAAGACTTTGAACCAGACAAACAAATAATGCAACTAGCAGACGGGAGTTGGCAAACTGGAACTGTATTAGGCAGAGGTGATGCTAGCGTGATGCTGCATGATATAAATGGTGAGCCAAAGGAAATGGTAATGAGAGATGCTTTACAGTATATATTCCATCATATAAGTTTGATAATCTCTCTGTTCCAGCTGCCACAAGAAAAGGTGTTTGTGTAAATTTTGAGCCAGATCATGCAGAGCTAGTGACCTCAGACGGCTCGGTATTCAATGTGGAACGGCAAGGTAATTTGTATTTCATCAATAATGTTAGAAACACTCAGGTAAAAAGTACCCGCACAACAGAGGAGTGGCATAAGGTTCTGGGTCACTGTAATATTAAGGATGTTATGAAACTTGAGAAGACAGTAGAAGGTATGCACATTTCTGATGACAGAGAAAATGTTAATTGTGAAACCTGTATTTTGGGCAAAATGAGTACATTTAGAAATAAGGAACCAGATGCAAGAGCTACAAAGAATTTAGAATTAGTTCATAGTGACTTAGCTGGTACAATGAATGTAGTTGGTAGGGGAGGATTTAAATATGCAGTTTCATTTGTAGATGATTATTCAGGAATCTTTATGGTTTACCTACTGAAAAAGAAGAGTGATACTGTGTCGGCCACAGAGAGGTTCTTGGCTGATAGTGCCCCTTTTGGCTCGGTAAAACGTATGCGGACTGACAATGGTGGTGAATATGTATCCAAAGAATTTAGGTCTCTTATGGTGAAACACAAGATTAAGCAGGAGTACTCAGCCCCCCATTCCCCACATCAAAATGGCACCGCAGAACGTTCTTGGAGAACTCTATGTGAAATGGCAAGGTGTTTGTTGCTGGAAGCTAAGTTACCCAAGATGATGTGGCCATATGCCATGAAAGCTTCCGCATACATAAGGAATCGCTGTTTTAAACCAAGAATAGGCAAGACCCCTGTAGAAATGTTGACTGGGAGAAAACCAAACTTAAGTAATATGCATATATTTGGCACAGTATGTTATGCATACACCCAAAATTGTAAGAAGTTAGATGCCCATTGTGAAAGGGGAGTATTCGTGGGCTATGATGGGCAGAGCCCAGCTTATCTTGTGTATTACCCAGACAAAAAGGAAGTTAGGAGAGTGAGATGTGTGAGATTTACAGACAAGTATGATGTAGAAATACCAAAGCCTGTAACCTATGAGAGTGATAGTGATAATGATATGGTATGTCCTCCCAAATCACAAGACCATAAGCAAACCAAGAAGTATTTAGATGAGACAAAGAATAAGAGTGAGACTAGTAGAACAAACATTGACGAGGGAAATCGAAGGAAAAACCCTCCGAGAATGAGAAATCCACCCAGCCATTTAAAAGATTATGTTGTGGAGAGAGATGATGGTGATGATGAATTGGCAGGATATACTACTGATTATTGTCATAAGGTATGTGAGGCCCCAAGTACTTATTTAGAAGCTATACAATCCCCAGAGTCACATTTATGGCAAAAAGCTATGGAGGAAGAGATTGATGCTCTAACCTGGTCTATCAGAGTGAGAACTGAGCAATCTCTGCCATACCCATAGCTTACTCTGACTGTTCCTTTTACTTATATATTTTCTAGATCTCAAGTGACGGCGTCTCTAACGTGGATTGACCTGCCAATCTACCAAGATTGGAAGCCAAAGCGTCACATTTTTCCCTTGCCCCTCAACTTTCTCTTCATAATTGCTGAGGGACACAGGGCCCTGGGTGGGGCTTTGGTTTCCCGGGCATTTCCGCACCCTCCTCAGCTCCCCGCCATGGAGTGGCTTCGGTCACCCAGGCTTTATTGTGGTCGGCGGGGAGGGTTCTGTGGGGGCGCTCGGTTATGGCCTTGGCCTTGCTCGGAGCCTTGGGGCTGTTCGGCCAGGCAGCTTGGGGAACAACAACAACAACAACAACAACAGAGAATGACACTTTTGAATTAACAACATTACCTGAAGGTAGATCAGTTGTAGGAGGCAAGTGGGTTTTTACAGTGAACAATGACCCAAGTAATGGGGAGAGATACAAAGCAAGATTTGTAGCCAAGGGTTTTTCCCAAGTTCAAGGCATAGACTACCATGAAACTTTTTCCCCAACAGCCAGACTCACTTCACTAAGAATGTTACTACAAATAGCTGTACAGAATATTTTTTTAATTGATCAGATGGATGTAAAGACAGCATATCTGAATGCAAATATTGACTGTGAGATCTACCTTGAGCAACCGGAAGGGTTTGCGAAGGCTCATGAAAATGGAAATAAGCTAGTCTGTAAATTAAAGAAATCTCTATATGGTCTAAAACAAAGTGGCAGAAATTGGTATAACTTGTTGCATGGTAGTCTAGTTGAGGAAAGGTTTGAACAATCCCAAACAGACCATTGTGTATATCAAAGGATAGATGAAAACTCTACTGTATTAATTTTATTCTGGGTTGATGATATAATCATAGTTGCTAGAAATAATGAGGTACTAAATTCTATCAAGGTGAGTCTGAGTAAGAAATTCAAAATGAAAGATCTGGGTAGACTGTCATGGTTTCTTGGCATTGAATTTATATTTGATGATCATTGTATATTAATGAACCAGAAAAAGTACTGTGAGATAATTCTAGAACGTTTCAGCATGTCAGACTGCAAACCTAAGTGTATTCCATGTGATCCTAGTATTAGTAAGATAACAGATAGTGAATCCAGTACACTAGACAATCCCAAACTCTATAGGGAAATAGTAGGGAGTCTAATTTACATTATGACTGCAACCAAACCCGACCTAAGTTTTGTGGTTACCAAGTTGTCTCAATGTATGTCAAAACCAACTGTAGCTCATCTTGGTTTATCTAGACATGTATTGAGGTACTGTATATCAAAGGGACACTTGATTATGGTTTGACATTTTGTAAATCAGAGACAGGATTGAAATTGACTGGTTACTGTGATTCTGACTGGGGATCTTCGGAGGACAGACGTAGTATTATGGGTTATTGTTTTAAGCTGAGTAGTCATGGTCCTCTTATATCTTGGAAATGTAAGAAACAAAGAGTAGTTGCTCTATCCACTTGTGAGGCAGAATATATAGCCATCAGTCATGCAGTGCAGGAATGTAATTTCTTATCTCAACTCTATGCAGATGTAACTGGATCCCAGAGTGATACTGTGATATTATTTGTGGACAACCAAGGTTCAATTGCATTAGCTAAAAACCCAGTGTACCACCAAAAATCAAAGCACATAGATATTAAATATCATTTTGTTAGAAGCCAAGTAGAAAATGGAATTGTTAAACTTGTGTATGTACCATCAGATGAAAATGTAGCAGGCATGTTTACAAAACCTCTCCCCAAGAGTAAACTCTTTAAGTACAATGTAATCAGAGGGTGACTTCAGTTTGTGGGGGGCTGTTAAGGTGACAAACTTATGTCACTATATGTATAACATATAGGCTAAGGAATTATAAAGGTACCTCATATTATATGTATTAGTTTATTACGGTAGTAGAGTATATTTTATATATATACAGGATATATTGATGTTATTTTATTTTATTATATACGGAAGGTATTATATGCATTTTGACATATTCGCTGGCCTGTGCGCATCATGTACTTTTGTTGTTCTTTGCCGCCACGTCACTTTGACACTTGGCGCTGACAATACAAGCATCCCAGCAGCTCGGCGTTTCTTTTATCCTCACACACGTGCCCACACAGCTCACATCTAGCCAACAAGATGGCATCTGCTCTAACACTAAGGAGGTTAGGTATCAAGAGTATCAGTGATGAGATGCATACTAGCAGGCTTGGATGGTTTGGACATGTGGAGAGGATGGATGAACTAAGCTGGGTGAAAAGATGCAAGTCCATTAATGTGGAGGGAGCTGCACCAAGGGATGAACCAAGAAAGACGTGGGATCGGACCTTGCGGTCTGACTTAAAATCAAAGAACCTGACAAGTGAGGCAGCTCATAACATGGTTGCCTGGACCGCCGCCATTAGGACGTGAGACCGGAACCGCGCTTCGTGTGGAGCACTCGGTCTTTAAATGTGTGTGTGTATGTATATATATACAGTACAGTATCAGTAAAATAAGTTTGTGAAAAGGTAGCTTGGATTTTCAATTTTTTAAAGTAATAAAACCACATTTTAAAATCTGATTATCTGAGGTGACCTAACAGAGTATAGTAAAGTCCTTTGAAAAATTCAAGGCCTAGGCTATTGCAGATCTGGAACCTGTGTTGATATTTGCGAGTCCTATAGGTTTCTTCTATCATATACTTCATTGCTATATATGTCAGTACCGTTGGAAGGGCATTGTACTGTATAGGATATATAATGCCCCACCTAAATAGCTCATTAGAGGGAGTATGGAGGTAACATCTGCCAATAATACTAGGTTAGGCTTGGGTTAAGGTTATTAGATGATTTTTGCCATAATTATAGGCTATACAGAATCACTATTGTTCAGGAAAAATTTGTCAAATTAAACAAAAACGTAACCGCCGCATCATTAAATTATAGCGACGATTCAGCGATTCCTGCAATAAATTGAAATTTTACACTAGTCCTCTAACCTTGAGATCCTTCCTCAACCCCCGGCCAACTCAAGACATCATTCCAGGACCAAGGTCTTTCTCAGTCTACCAACTCATCAAAACCGCCCACTACCATACATCACCTGAACATGTTTCACCCAATATTAGGCCTATTGGGCATAGATATCTATGGCTTCACCTGGGCCAATTATTAGACTAGTACTGTACAGTACAGTAAAACTATTGAAGGCTACAATTATATATAAATTTGCATTAAATTAGTTGTTGTTGTTTTTCCCCAAGCTGCCTGGCCGAACAGCCCCAAGGCCCCGAGCAAGGCCAAGGCCATAACCGAGCGCCCCCACAGAACCCTCCCTGCCGACCACAATAAAGCCTGGGTGACCGAAGCCACTCCATGGCGGGGAGCTGAGGAGGGTGCGGAAACGCCCGGGAAACCAAAGCCCCACCCAGGGCCCTGTGCCCCTCAGCAATTATGAAGAGAAAGTTGAGGGGCAAAGGAAAGATGTGACGCTTTGGCTTCCAATCTTGGTAGATTAGGAGGTCAATTCACGCAAGAGACGCCGTCACTTGAGATCTAGAAAATATATAAGTAAAAGGAACAGTCAGAGTAAGCTATGGGTATGGCAGAGATCGCTCAGTTCTCATTCTGATAGACCAGCCCATCACCACATTAAATTAGTTATTTACTGTATCTTTGTCTTCACTGTAGCCACCTCCACTCCTGTAGCAGTCTCTCTCCCATCCCAGGGTCGGCGGGGGATCTTTGGCTTCTCTCCCGTTGCTGGTCAAAGAACTTCTTGTAGCCCCACTTGTTATCAGGCATCGGTGGGGAGCGGTCTCGGTTCCTCTGGCCAATGCAGACCATATTGGGAGAATCTGCAAAGCAATGCTATGATAATATTCCGTCTTCAATGACTATATTCAAATGTTGCTCTAGCACTCTACAATTCAAAGAAAGGAAGAGGCTTAACAGGGTCAGGGTCCTCAGGGTGGATACAAAAGGTGATATACTTAAGTATTGCTTTCCCTTCGCTGGGCCGAAAATGGATGAAATAACTTGAAAAAATGACGCTATCTTTGTAAATAGGAGTGCTAATCCGTGTCTATCTATCTATTGCCTGACGCCGTGATCCCCGAAGGGGTGGCCACGAACGAACCGCCCCCATGCGCCTCTGTCCCCAGTCAGTCGACACCCCTCCCCCCACCGCCTTCGTTCATGTACTTCCTCACTCCATCCTTCCACCTCCCATTCGATCTACCTCTCCCTCTCTGTCCCTCCACCTCGCTAATCCGTGTACTTTCTATAAACATCATTCACTCCCATACTATTTGTTTGGTAGGTAAGATCCTGTGTAGCGGGTAGAACTGTTTTTCAGATGCCTATTTACTAAGAAACATTGAACAATATCTGGGATGGATGTAGAGTTCGGGCGTACGGTCGTCATGTTTACATAGGGCGATCGCCGCGGTTAACTTCGCGTCTATTTTGACGGCGATTTTTTTTCGGTTATTTGCCCCCTACTGGCAATATATATGATGATGACAATATGTCATGGGGGGGTGAGGGGGGGCAAAGCCCCCCCTCAACATATTATTGTATCCAAATCCAATGGCATTTAAAATAGACGGGAACATGATTGCAAAGGTCCGACGCCTCGTCCGACGCCTCCCCCGCCGCCGTCATGTTTACATTTGTCGATCGCCGTGGTTAAGTTCGCGTCTATTTTGACGGCGATATTTTCGGTAATTTACCCCCTACTGGCAATATATATGATGATGACAATATGTTGGGGGGGGCAAAGCCCCCCCCAACATATTATTGTATCCAAAGGCAGTCAAAATAGACGGGAACATTTTGGCAAAGGTTCGACTCCACTACGCGTAGTGTAAACAAGGCTGGCAGTATGCCCGCACTTAACATTCTTGCCCAATATCTTTAACTTAACCTAACCAAAACCTAACCTAATCTAACCTAGTATATTAGTGGACTATTTAGGCCTATGAATGTAAAATGTAAAAATATATTGTAACATCACCAAATTATTGAGATATGAATACAGGTCTACCCGCAGGATTATACCGCATTCTGCCACCTCTGATCCCCTTACGAAAATCTACGGTCACTCACTCGAGTCACTCCACCCCAACTGGATTTCTACCGTTTTGGTATTTATCAAGGAAACTGGCCAACTTTTAGTTAGTGATTTTTTTTTTTTTTTTTAGCCTAGCTAGTTTTCATCATTAGGGCCTATAGAGTGGTTGTCATTAATTAGAATCTCCGAAAAACCGTTTTCAATTACTGTGAAAAAGTTAATATTTACCTCCTGTTATCCACAGCCAAAGCTGAAGATTGCGGAGTAGGCCTAAATACCGTAGACTTCATTCAAGTTTTTTTTTGGTGACCGTCAATCTTTTATTAATTAAATACCAAACCAGCGGGGGTGTGAGGGCGGCAGCCCCCACCTAATATACTAGGTTAGGTTGTAAGGTTAGGCTAATATTACCCCTTAGTTTCGTCTTTTACCCCTCAATTTCCCTGTAGTGTACTTCATAGCCCTCCCCACTATCGGGGCCGTATCTTAAGATTGTTGGATAGGCCTAATGGGGAAAACGTTTTTTCCGGAGATTCTAATTAATGACAACCACTGTATAATGATGAAAACTAGCTAAAACCAAAACAAAAAATCACGAAATAAAAGTTGGCCAGTTTCCTTGATATTTTCCACCGTTTTACCCAACCAGCGGCGGCGGGGGTGTGGGGGCGGCGGGCGCCCATAATACTAGGATAGGTTAGGTAAGGTTGTTAGGTTATGCTAATGTCTCTGAAACATTGTAAAATCTGTGTCACATCTAGATTGACAGACTTTTGTCAGAGTGGGCGGAATGCCCTTATAATCCATTTCCGCATATTGCCACCTAGGCTAAACCACATCACTTACCTCGTCGTACCTTCCTGTTAAATACAATAATATATTTTTTAGCTCGTAGCTAGGTGCAATTATAGAAATTTACCGTCATAGGCCTATCTATTAATGTGGGACAATTTATAAGGTAGAGCAGAAGCCGATATAGGCTATCCTTCCTACTACGGTAGTTCCTAGCCTAGTAAATATTTACGAAATAAGGACTAGCCTGTAGGCTATTATGGATTATTAGGCTAAGCCAGCACACTGTAAGTCCTTGTTCTTGTTCTTGTTAGGGGGACCCGCAGAGGGCTGCTCTCGGGCAGCATGATATGCGGGGATTGTGCAGGGGAATTATGAGCAAGGGATATGATCGGGTCAAGGATTAGGGAGATAATGAGTAGTGATCCTATTTCTAAAGGAATGAAGAGTGGGGCTATTATCTATGTGAGATGGGAGGTGATTCCACTCTTGGATGCGGCGTCAGGTTAGTAGCGCTGCAAGGTGTAGAGCGAACAAGTATGAAGTGGTGCGAGGAGTATGGAAGGGTATGGCGGTGCCGGGCCTGTTCGACTACATTAAAACAACGACAACAACAATAAAAAGTCATCGGCGCGAGCTTCTGAGCATCCGCCAGGCACGTAAAAAGTCCGGAAAACGTATCGTACCTAGCAGGTCTGGAGCGACTTCTAGCGCGTTTTTCAAAGGCAAAAAGAGGCATAGATTACCAGACACAACCAGACATGACCAGACAGAAGCAGACAGCCTCCCGAGATTCTTTGGTAGTGTCTGGTCAACTCGGCCAAGACCAAAGATTAACGGACTCTGGGGGTGTGGCCATCAGCCGGGAGGCAGGACTCTGGTGACAGTTTCAGCCACTCACAGCCTTGAACCTTCATTACAAGGCATGATTCAAATGTTAGACAGCTGACAGGGGTGAGTGTTGTAAATATTTTATCCTTCATATACTTAAAATTATGATTTCGAATGAATTAGAGTCCTTTGCATTCCTATAGAGTTGGGAAGTAATATTATTGTTTAATTAACACATTTTTCTCTGAATTATGCTTTTTTATTATATATATTTAACAATTATAGGTCTGCCATGAGCAACTTGCCAGTTTTTCAAAACATAAAAGCTCTATGGTCCACAGTGTCTTTGAAGAATGAGGAATAGTGTTAGGGATATTAAAGAGGGAATTAAAGAGGAAACTAGTAGTACAGTATTGGTGAATGGAGACCCAGAGACAACTGGCAGAGACTGAAAGAGGAGTTTAAGAGGAAGGTAAGGGGGCGGAAAGACAGTCACGACTACGACGAAGAAATGGTGTCCATCGGAGAGCTGAGCCAGATACCCGCGAATGTGGCAACTGAAGACGAAACTGAACCTACGGGCCTAGCAAATCCCAAAGTCACAGAAAATGGAGTAAAAAGCATCAAGGAAGACCAGGAAAACCACAAGAAACTGGTCGGCGAAAGCGGCGACAAGGAACGACTTAAAGCGAATGGAGGCACCGAGAAACCAGTGAAAATAGAAGCAAATGGTACAACAGGAGGAAGAGGAAAAGGTGGTATATTCGTAATAGACAACGAGAGCTTCTGGGAGTGGCACAACGAGGAGTACGGGGCAAAATTGTGATCCCCGTGGCCACCAAAACCACTGCGACACCCAGCGAATGTGCCGCAATGTTGGGATCAGTTACGGCAAAGGCAGCAAACCGTGGGAGCCGACACCTTCCACATCCACCACAGTTGATACAGACCTCTCATTCAACTCAATCAGAGAAGACAATGAAGAAGAAGAGGAAGAAGAAAAGCCAAAGCGACCACTCCGTCCCCCTATGGATGATCGACAAAAGCCAACCCTGATGAAGACTTCCCTTGCCATCTACTCGAACCTAGAGCAGGAGCCCTCACAGCGTAACAGAAATTAATTTTTGTTTGGTATGGCCGTATTAACCTTTGTAATAACTTTCATACTTTCTGTGGCTATTCTAGTGGCCCCTAAAACCTTAGCCGTCAAAGAAGACTAACACCAAAGACCAACTCCGACAACTAACACGCACAACGCGAGTAAAAACGGTAGCTCAGAAATGCACGCGTTGAGTTTCAGAGCCCGAGGAAGGAGTTTACTAGCAGACCCAGTGTTATTCAATAGACTAACAATCAATATCACCACCACTACTCCCGTTAGCTTGAAGGATACTCAGGGTCTTGGACTGAAACTAGCAACTACAACTCGATCAACTTTAAAAGAACATAGCCTGTTTTCTGTTTTAGCAACGGTGCGAGTGCCTACGATTGCGACTCTGCCTAAGCACGTGTTTGCATCTGCACCCATGGTTTTACTTAGCTCATCTACAGTACCTTCCCTTTTCACGAGAACACCTGTCAGTAGTTTAGTATATAAGTCAACACCTGCGTCCATTCTTCTCACACCGACTTTAGGAGATATTCCGACGCCATCCACAACGCTATACAAACCATCCAAAATCACATCCGCAGTTACGATACAGTCAACTTCATCCGCCGTAACAATGGCCTCTACATCTTCATCCATACCTGTACTTCAACCGGTATCTGCAACCATAGCTACTTCACAAATATATAAATCTATGCTGAGAATATCAACTAGCATCCCAACTCTCACCCCTACACCTACATACACCCCACCTACATGGGAGTCTACACCAACACCGAGTTTAACGTACACATATAAACACACATGGACTTCTATGCATGCACATACAGAAACGCCAACACATACACACACACAAACAGTCACACCTACCCATACATACATAGTAACCCCTTCACATACACATACATCCACATACACATCCACATATGCACTATCAAACACTCCCATATTTTGGCCCACATATACAGAAGCTCCCAAATATACACATTCAACAACGCCTAAGTATACACCCACACTAGCATACACATCCACAAATATACACACAACACCCACACTCACACACATACACTCATCAACACCCATACTCACACAGACACCCACACATACACATAGCATATTACCCACACCTAAGCCTACCCACACACCCACACAAACGCACAGCATATTATCCACACCTAGGCCCACTCACATACCCACACATACTCACAGCATATTACCCACTCCTAATCCTACCCCTATATCCACATCCTCAACCACGCAAACACCCATATCCATACTGACCCCCACCCCCACATACCATAGCATCTTACCCACACTAACCCCACACATATCAATACCATCCACCCTCACATCATCCACATATACACCCACACCATCTAAATGACCCACACTAGCTCCCACGCCTGATCCAATGCCCACAGGTTCCCCCACAGTCATACATACCCCCACCCCCACCCCCACACCATCAGCAGTATCTGTATATACATCCACACATACATCCACATTACCTAGTTCACCCACACCTCATTCTACATCCACATATTCATCCACCACACATCAATAAAACCCACACCCACATTTTTATAAGAACAGGTATTTCCATCCACATCATCCACTCTCTGTCTGTCTGTCTGTCTGTCCCTAACACACATTTCATAGGGTTAAAACTGATCTTTATCATGTCATTATTTTTAATGGAGAAATTATCTATGCATGTATTGTAAAATAATGTATAGTTCTATGTATATATCAGACACGTGTATTTTCTTTAACTATAGCTTTTTAGTATATAATGATACATAAAAAAGTGTGAAATATATAGCCTATACCGGTACACACATATACAGTATATATATATTAATAAGAAATACAGAGGGCTTTTAATAATTCCAGAATTAAATTAATATTATTACAAAAATATTTTGAAGGGATAAGTCATTGGTCATCAAATATATACTAGAATTAAATAAACATAATTGAATTAAATGAATTATTTGACAACTAGTAGTAGTAGTAGTAGCATCACCACAATTATTATTATTATTACATTACAGGCTCGCCATACAAGTATTTTTCTACAGGCTACAGGTACAAAACTACAAGTATTTATATTGTAAGATTCCATATTGGTGAAACTTGTGAACTTTGAATGAAATAAACAATGAAGAGTGTCTCATCATTTTATCATATCCCCCACACCTCCATATCATATTTCATAATTCACTCTCTTGCGAGTTTCATGCTATAAGGAAGTTGGAGCCGTAGACATAGATATAAAAAAAATATATATATATCAATGTAGATATCTGATGGATAAAATGCAAAATTATTAAAAATAGACACCTAAATGGCACGAAAGGTCTTACAATTGACAAACGAATGTGTCGAGAGGTCTTATAATCGTCAAACTACTGGGGCGAAAAGCTTAAAGGTGAATTACGGAAGCAAATCAGTGCTGCAATCAGTATTTTACAATGTAGCAATGGTCAAGATATGTTGCATTACTGAACGTTACGGTGCTATAAATAAACCTTCTAATAATACAAATATGCATCAATTGTTTTTCTGGCGCGTAGTTGAAGCTTGCCGACAGAAAACAGCTGAGAGAGAAGGTGTGTGTTGATTGGCTTTGCAGGCTCGTGACGTAAACTGAGACCGGGAGAATGAAGACAGTAAATAAACCCATATAAGTAAAGGTGGGATGATGCCCTCTGTGACATTTATTCATTAATAATGGCGAACTGTGTGGCTGTATGGTAGGCCTATAATAATCTTTCTAGGGCACCAGTGAATTAGGCTATGCCAAAGCTCACTCAAAGCAATACAGTGAGAATATTTTGATTAATTTGGTTTTACTTGAAGCCAGACCAGACGTATTTTAGAGAAGCATCCTGGATTGTTGTTGTTGATGTGGTTATTTTATACTAGCCCTCTGGGTGCAAAGTCAAGTCATGTAACTGTCAGTAGTCAGACATCATAAAGTTAGGTGGCTTTCAGGAATTGTCTAATTGGAGTGATATAGCCTACATGAATTTGGTCTGAGCATCATAATCTGGTGCTAGTTTATACCAACTACATCTTAAGTATTCCTTTGCAGGCTTTGCTTTGGGTATTAGAACTGTTCTTAAAAATAAATAAATAATAGGCCTAATAGCCTATAGGGCCTAGGCCTATTTACAAACTCCAAATAGGCCTACTAATATTATTAATATTATTATTAATTAATTAATATTATGGTGCTAGACCCTCCCCATGGATGCCAACACAGCCCACTACTGACATACACTGTATCTTACACACCATAACCGGTACAGTGCCACCCTGTGCCAATATTGTGACCACCATACCGGTCAGACCGTTGCACTGACAGTACTGATATTATGGTGCTAGACCCTCCCCATGGATGCCAACACAGCCCACTACTAACATACACTGTATCTTACACACCATAACCGGTACAGTGCCACCCTGTGCCAATATTGTGACCACCATACCGGTCAGACCCTTGCACTGAGAGTACTAATATTATGGTGCTAGACCCTCCCCATGCATGTCAACACAGCCCACTACTAACATACACTGTATCTTACACACCATAACCGGTACAGTGCCACCCTGTGCCAATATTGTGACCACCATACCGGTCAGACCCTTGCACTGACAGTACTGATATTATGGTGCTAGACCCTCCCCATGGATGCCAACACAGCCCACTACTGACATACACTGTATCTTACACACCATAACCGGTACAGTGCCACCCTGTGCCAATATTGTGACCACCATACCGGTCAGACCCTTGCACTGACAGTACTGATATTATGGTGCTAGACCCTCCCCATGGATGCCAACACAGCCCACTACTGACATACACTGTATCTTACACACCATAACCGGTACAGTGCCACCCTGTGCCAATATTGTGACCACCATACCGGTCAGACCGTTGCACTGACAGTACTGATATTATGGTGCTAGACCCTCCCCATGGATGCCAACACAGCCCACTACTGACATACACTGTATCTTACACACCATAACCGGTACAGTGCCACCCTGTGCCAATATTGTGACCACCATACCGGTCAGACCGTTGCACTGACAGTACTGATATTATGGTGCTAGACCCTCCCCATGGATGCCAACACAGCCCACTACTAACATACACTGTATCTTACACACCATAACCGGTACAGACCGTTGCACTGACAGTTCTGATATTATGGTGCTAGACCCTCCCCATGGGGCCAACACAGCACTGACAGTACTGTATATTACCATCCTCCCGATGCCAACACAGCCCACTACTGACATACACTGTATCTTACACACCATAACCGCACAGTGCCACCCTGTGCCAATATTGTGACCACCATACCGGTCAGACCGTTGCACTTACAGTACTGATACCATGGTGATAGACCTCCCCATGGATGCCAACACAGCCCACTACTGACATACACTGTATCTTACACACCATAACCGGTACAGTGCCACCCTGTGCCAATATTGTGACCACCATACCGGTCAGACCGTTGCACTGACAGTACTGATATTATGGTGCTAGACCCTCCCATGGATGCCAACACAGCCCACTACTAACATACACTGTATCTTACACACCATAACCGGTACAGTGCCACCCTGTGCCAATATTGTGACCACCATACCGGTCAGACCGTTGCACTGACAGTACTGATATTATGGTGCTAGACCCTCCCCATGGATGCCAACACAGCCCACTACTGACATACACTGTATCTTACACACCATAACCGGTACAGTGCCACCCTGTGCCAATATTGTGACCACCATACCGGTCAGACCGTTGCACTGACAGTACTGATATTATGGTGCTAGACCCTTCCCATGGATGCCAACACAGCCCACTACTGACATACACTGTATCTTACACACCATAACCGGTACAGTGCCACCCTGTGCCAATATTGTGACCACCATACCGGTCAGACCGTTGCACTGACAGTACTGATATTATGGTGCTAGACCCTCCCCATGGATGCCAACACAGCCCCCTACTGACATACACTGTATCTTACACACCATAACCGGTACAGTGCCACCGTGTGCCAATATTGTGACCACCATACCGGTCAGACCGTTGCACTGACAGTACTGATATTATGGTGCTAGACCCTCCCCATGGATGCCAACACAGCCCACTACTGACATACACTGTATCTTACACACCATAACCGGTACAGTGCCACCCTGTGCCAATATTGTGACCACCATACCGGTCAGACCGTTGCACTGACAGTACTGATATTATGGTGCTAGACCCTCCCCATGGATGCCAACACAGCCCACTACTGACATACACTGTATCTTACACACCATATCCGGTACAGTGCCACCTGTCCCAATATTGTGACCACCATACCGGTCAGACCGTTGCACTGACAGTACTGATATTATAGTGCTAGACCCTCCCCATGGATGCCAACACAGCCCACTACTGACATACACTGTATCTTACACACCATAACCGGTACAGTGCCACCCTGTTCCAATATTGTGACCACCATACCGGTCAGACCGTTGCACTGACAGTACTGATATTATGGTGCTAGACCCTCCCCATGGATGCCAACACAGCCCACTACTGACATACACTGTATCTTACACACCATAACCGGTACAGTGCCCACCCTGTGCCAATATTGTGACCACCATACCGGTCAGACCGTTGCACTGACAGTACTGATATTATGGTGCTAGACCCTCCCCATGGATGCCAACACAGCCCACTACTGACATACACTGTATCTTACACACCATAACCGGTACAGTGCCACCGTGTGCCAATATTGTGACCACCATACCGGTCAGACCGTTGCACTGACAGTACTGATATTATGGTGCTAGACCCTCCCCATGGATGCCAACACAGCCCACTACTGACATACACTGTATCTTACACACCATAACCGGTACAGTGCCACCCTGTGCCAATATTGTGACCACCATACCGGTCAGACCGTTGCACTGACAGTACTGATATTATGGTGCTAGACCCTCCCCATGGATGCCAACACAGCCCACTACTGACATACACTGTAATCTTACACACCATAACCGGTACAGTGCCACCCTGTGCCAATATTGTGACCACCATACCGGTCAGACCGTTGCACTGACAGTACTGATATTATGGTGCTAGACCCTCCCCATGGATGCCAACACAGCCCACTACTGACATACACTGTATCTTACACACCATAACCGGTACAGTGCCACCCTGTGCCAATATTGTGACCACCATATCGGTCAGACCGTTGCACTGACAGTAACTGATATTATGGTGCTAGACCTCCCCATGGATGCCAACACAGCCGACTACTGACATACACTGGACCTTACACACCATCAACGGCACAGTGCCACCCTGTGCCAATATTGTGACCACCATACCGGTCAGACCGCTGCACGGACAGTACTGATATTATGGTGCTAGACCCTCCCGATGGATGCCAACACAGCCCACTACTGACATACACTGTATCTTACACACCATAACCGATACAGTGCCCCCTGTGCCAATATTGTGACCACCATACCGTTCAGACCGTTGCACTGACAGTACTGATTAGTTATGGTGCTAGACTCCTCCCCATGGATGCCAACACAGCCCACTACTGACCTACACTGTATCTTTAACACACCATAACCGGTTACAGTGCCACCCTGTGCCAATATTGTGACCACCATACCGGTCAGACCGTTGCACTGACATTACTGATATTATGGTGCTAGAACCCTCCCCATGGATGCCAAACACAGCCACTACTGACATACACTGTATCTTACACATCCATAACCGTAACAGTGCCACCCTGTGCAAAAAAAGTTAACAAAAATTGTTTTTTGACCACCATCACCGTTCAGACCCGTTTGGCACTGACAGTACTGTGATATTATGGTGCTTCGAACCCTCACCAATGGCATGCCAACACAGCCCACTACCTGACATACAACACTGTCACTCTTACAACACCATAACCGGTACAGTGCCACCCGGTGCCAATATTGTGCACCAACCATACCGGTCAGACCGTTGTCACTGACAGTAACTGATATTATGGTGCTAGAACCCCTCCCCATGGATGCCAGCACAGCCCACTACGTGACAACTACACTGTACTTACACACCTAATAACCGGTACGTGCCACCCTGTGCCAATATTGGTGGACCACCATACCGGGCAGACCGTTGCACTGACAGTACTGATATTATGGTGCTAGAACCCGTCCCCATGGATGCCAACACAGCCCAACTACTCACATACCACTGTATCTTACACACCATAAGGGACCGTAACAGTGCCAACCCTGTGCCAATATTGTGACCACCATAACCGGTCAGAACCGTTTGCACTGACGTATGTATTACGGATATTATTTTTTTTTTTTTGCTCATGTTGAGGGAGGCCAGGCATACACTGCCTATAGCTCGTGCCTCCCCCATTGTATTGAAATAGTTACATGGCCAAAATCAAGGGACGTTCGAGCCACAATTCCTGGACACACGGATTTGAAGCAATTAAAGTCATAGGAATAGTGAAGACTGATTCCTGGGAGAGAGTTCCCAGAGCTCAGATGTTTAGTAGAAGAAGTTTGAGAGTAACGTTTCCACTCTTGGTTGGAATTTGCACAGATAAGGGGTGGGATTGAGTTGCAAGACGGTTACCACGTGCCCTTACGTAAAGGAGGTGGTCTTGCACTGGGATACTCTGAGTGAACACTGTTATTATAGTAGCGAGAGAAATATCGAGACATAGTTGCAACTTTGCGGCGGAGAGAGAGATGCAGAGAGTTGGTGAGTGGACGGGAGTTAATGATACGAAAGGCTTCCTGTTCAACTTTGTCTAGGAGAGCGGTGTGAGAGAACCTCCCCACACATGTGAACAATACCATACAAGGTCGCACTATGCCCCTGGTACAGCGCAAGAAGCTGTGCAGGGAAAAGAACCCCCTAAGGGGCTGTTGAGCACAACCCACTGTCTGGAGCTGCCTTAGCAAGACGGGTAATATGGTCCTTCCAAATGCGACGCAGAATGAAGAGAAGCGGGACTTACCAAGACTCGTGGTTCTAGAAGCATGAAGGTTGATTTTGTATTTGTGAAGAATAGGATATTCCGCTGGAGACATCCTGACGGGTAGATAGATTGAGAAATTGGGTTTTGGAATCATTTAAAGTCAAACAAAGGTTTTCGTCTGCCCAATGGAATAGTATTTAGATCAGAATTTAAGAGTTCTATGGCTTCATTACGTTTGTCGAATGACGGCTTGCTGGCTGGGGCGTTTTGAACAACTAACGGGAGTCGTGGTAAGGTTGATCGTCTGCTATGAATGGATGGGAATTAAGGTACAGTTTTAAGGGAATCATGTAATAAAATTAGAAAGAGAATAGATATAGACAGAGCCCTGAGTAACACCGGAGTTTATAGGGTGAGGAAGTAACAATGGGCCGTCCACAACCGCAGCATGGAACGGACACTGAAAGGAAATTAGAGACAAAGGCACAAGATGAGGGATAGAAACCGAAGAGGGTAGTTTTTTAGAATTAAAGATTTAGCAGACTCTATCGAAGCTTGCGGGGGGGGGGGAATGTCTATGCAAGAAAAAGTCTCCCGAAATCCCGAAGGAGGATGACCAAGAGTTATAAGATCTGAAAGAAAGATCACCATTATAGCGACCCTTCAGGAAGCCATACTGTCGGTCTTAGAGCATATTTATGAGAAGAGAAATGCTTAAGAACTTTGGCAGCAAGGAATAGTTTCAAAAAGTTTAAAACAAGAGATACAGAGCAATTGGCGCTAGTTGGAGGGTTGAGAGCGGTCACCCTTCTTTGGGACAGGTTGAATGTGAGTAAACTCCAGCATGAAGGGAAGACGTTAGAAGATAACGAGACTAAAGAGTTGCCTAGCGGGAGTCAGCCGAGCACAGTTTTTGAGAACACCAGGAGGAACACACCGTCTCGTCCGTACGCCTTATTAGTGGTAAGTCCCAGAGATGGTAGAAAGGACATCTTTAGAAGAGATTAGATATTGGCATCAGTAGAGAGAGGAGGGCGGAGAGGTATAATAGCACCGGAATCATCCAAGTGAGTTTCTAGCAAAGTTTGAGCCAGAGTTTCTTGTCAGAGGAAGCAGTGATGGTTGTGCCATCAAGTGGGAAAGGGGAGTGAAAGACGAGGAAGGAATTGGTTGGAGAGGTTTTTGGCTAGATGACAAAAGCTGGGAAGAGCTAGAGTTGGTAGTTCAGTGCATTTATATTGAATGAAGAAGTGTTTGGCAGGTCGAAGAACAGATTTTGCTTGAATTCCGGCAGAAACATATGAAGAATGAGAGTCTTGAGTTTTTAAGCTTCGGTACCGTTTGATGTTCCTCCTTTTTGCGGACACAGTAGAACAGGCATGAGTAAACCAAGATTTTGTAGCATCTATTCTGAAGAAAAGAGAATGGAATGTATGCTTCCATACCCGATAGGATTACCCTCTGTAGCGTTCAGCACTCTCCGAGGTCCTCGGCCAGGAGCGAAATCATTCATGGGAAATCAAAGAAGTACTGCCGAAGGCCTCCTCAGTCGGCAGCGCCAAAGTGCCACAAGCGCGCCGGCTAGAGATCGGGGTGGCTGTACGGTAGATATGGGACATGTGAAGAGATAACTTTCTGTCGGAGAGCCCAAAGGATAGAAAGATCGACAGTATAAGAGAATAATAAGGGTTAGAAGTTCGAAACAGGTCGATGTTGGGCCGATCTCCGATGGATGCGATCCGGGATAACGGTGGGTTTGCGACTAACTGCTCTGGTCATTTAGGATAGAAAGACGTAGGTTGTTCACCAGTTGGATCAGTAGTGTGAGAGGATAGCACTGGTCGGTGGTGAACTTGAAATCTACCTAAGAGGAGATTTCTGAGGAAAGTAGAAATGATGAAATGTGTTTCCACTGTACAGTTTAGCTAGTCAAAGAATTAGAAAGTGGTAGAGTTAGGGGAAGACTAGGACAGCACGAAATATTTAGTACGAGAATGACAGGAAGTTTGAGCTAATTGAGATAGAGGAGTCGAAATCGGGAACACGAGAGCAGTGAGTTTTTGTTGTGCACATATGCACACCATCCGCCTTTGGCTTGAACTAGGATCGAGAAAGTAGGAGGTACAGAGAAGGGGTTGCTGATGTTGGCTACAGAACACTGGTTTCGGTGAGGAAGAGAATCAGGTTTAGATGAGAGATGGTGCTCACCAGAGTGAAGTTCGAGGAAGTCCGCGAATGTTGCAGAAATTAATAGAAAGAGTAACAGCCGCTCCGTAATTGTGTGGTGTCGTCAGGGGGATGGTCGGTCGTGTGAGGGGGCATTTATGTCCCCCCCCCCCCGGGGATCTCGAGGCTAGGGCTAAAATTCATCATTTTGGGGTTTTTTTTATTTTTGGTGTGGAGATGAAGTGTGCGTGTGCATGTTTAGTGTATGAAGTGGATGGAGGAGGAGGTTTTGTGAGAGCTAGCTGGATTGCTCCAGTGTAAATGAGGCACAAGAAAATCAGTAAGAGAGGCCCAAATGAAACAGGAGTTCCAGCGACTCATCACATGCCTATAACCTCACCTGTTAGCCCTGATCGATTATGGTGCTAGACCCTCCCAATTGATGCCAACACAGCCCACTACTGACATACACTGTATCTTACACACCATAACCGGTACAGTGCCACCCTCTGCCAATATTGTGACCACCATACCGGTCAGACCGTTGCACTGACAGTACTGATATTATGGTGCTAAACCCTCCCCATAGATGCCAACACAGCCCACTACTGACATACACTGTATCTTACACACCATAACCGATACAGTGCCACCCTGTGCCAATATTGTGACCACCATACCGGTCAGACCGTTGCACTGACAGTACTGATATTATGGTGCTAGACCCTCCCCATGGATGCCAACACAGCCCACTACTGACATACACTGTATCTTACACACCATAACCGGTACAGTGCCACCCTCTGCCAATATTGTGACCACCATACCGGTCAGACCGTTGCACTGACAGTACTGATATTATGGTGCTAGACCCTCCCCATGGATGCCAACACAGCCCACTACTGACATACACTGTATCTTACACACCATAACCGGTACAGTGCCACCCTGTGCCAATATTGTGACCACCATACCGGTCAGACCGTTGCACTGAGAGTACTGATATTATGGTGCTAGACCTTCCCCATGGATGCTAACACAGCCCACTACTAATATACACTGCATCTTACACACCATAACCGGTACAGTGCCACCCTCTGCCAATATAGTGACCACCATACCGGTCAGACCGTTGCACTGACAGTACTGATATTATGGTGCTAGACCCTCCCAGTGGATGCCAGCACAGCCCACTACTGAGATACACTGTATCTTACACACCATAACCGGTACAGTGCCACCCTGTGCCAATATTGTGACCACCATACCGGTCAGACCGTTGCACTGACAGTACTGATATTATGGTGCTAGACCCTCCCCATGGATGCCAACACAGCCCACTACTAACATACACTGTATCTTACACACCATAACCGGTACAGTGCCACCCTGTGCCAATATTGTGACCACCATACCGGTCAGACCGTTGCACTGACAGTACTGATATTATGGTGCTAGACCCTCCCCACCGATGCCAACACAGCCCACTACTGACATACACTGTATCTTACACACCATAATCGATACAGTGCCATCCTGTGCCAATATTGTGACCACCATACCGGTCAGACCGTTGCACTGACAGTACTGATATTATGGTGCTAGACCCTCCCCATGGATGCCAACACAGCCCACTACTGACATACACTGTATCTTACACACCATAACCGGTACAGTGCCACCCTGTGCCAATTTTGTGCCCACCATACCTGTTAGACCGTTGCACTGACAGTACTGATATTATGGTGCTAGACCCTCCCCATGGATGCCAACACAGCCCACTACTGACATACACTGTATCTTACACACCATAACCGGTACAGTGCCACCCTGTGCCAATATTGTGACCACCATACCGGTCAGACCGTTGCACTGACAGTACTGATATTATGGTGCTAGACCCTCCCCATGGATGCCAACACAGCCCACTACTGACATACACTGTATCTTACACACCATAACCGGTACAGTGCCACCCTGTGCCCATATTGTGACCACCATACCGGTCAGACCGTTGCACTGACAGTTCTGATATTATGGTGCTAGACCCTCCCCATGGATGCCAACACAGCCCACTACTGACATACACTGTATCTTACACACCATAACCGGTACAGTGCCACCCTGTGCCAATATTGTGACCACCATACCGGTCAGACCGTTGCACTGACAGTTCTGATATTATGGTGCTAGACCCTCCCCATGGATGCCAACACAGCCCACTACTGACATACACTGTATCTTTAACACCATAACCGGTACAGTGCCCACCCTGTGTCAATATTGTGACCACCATACCGGTCAGACCGTTGCACTGACAGTTCTGATATTATGGTGCTAGACCCTCCCCATGGATGCCAACACAGCCCACTACTGACATACACTGTATCTTACACACCATAACCGGTACAGTGCCACCCTGTGCCAATATTGTGACCACCATACCGGTCAGACCGTTGCACTGACAGTACTGATATTATGGTGCTAGACCCTCCCAATGGATGCCAACACAGCTCACTACTGACATACACTGTATCTTACACACCATAACCGTACAGTGCCACCCTGTGCCAATATTGTGACCACCATACCGGTCAGACCGTTGCACTGACAGTTCTGATATTATGGTGCTAGACCCTGCCCATGGATGTCAACACAGCCCACTACTGACATACACTGTATCATACACACCATAACCTGTACAGTGCCACCCTGTGCCAATATTGTGACCACCATACCGGTCAGACCGTTGCACTGACAGTACTGATATTATGGTGCTAGACCCTCCCCATGGATGCCAACACAGCCCACTACTGACATACACTGTATCTTACACACCATAACCGGTACAGTGCCACCCTGTGCCAATATTGTGACCACCATACCGGTCAGACCGTTGCACTGACAGTACTGATATTATGGTGCTAGACCCTCCCCATGGATGCCAACACAGCCCACTACTGACATACACTGTATCTTACACACCATAACCTGTACAGTGCCACCCTGTGCCAATATTGTGACCACCATACCGGTCAGACCGTTGCACTGACAGTACTGATATTATGGTGCTAGACCCTCCCCATGGATGCCAACACAGCCCACTACTGACATACACTGTATCTTACACACCATAACCGGTACAGTGCCACCCTGTGCCAATATTGTGACCACCATACCGGTCAGACCGTTGCACTGACATTACTGATATTATGGTGCTAGACCCTCCCCATGGATGCCAACACAGCCCACTACTGACATACACTGTATCTTACACACCATAACCGGTACAGTGCCACCCTGTGCCAATATTGTGACCACCATACCGGTCAGACCGTTGCACTGACAGTACTGATATTATGGTGCTAGACCCTCCCCATGGATGCCAACACAGCCCACTACTGACATACACTGTATCTTACACACCATAACCGGTACAGTGCCACCCTGTGCCAATATTGTGACCACCATACCGGTCAGACCGTTGCACTGACAGTACTGATATTATGGTGCTAGACCCTCCCCATGGATGCCAACACAGCCCACTACTGACATACACTGTATCTTACACACCATAACCGGTACAGTGCCACCCTGTGCCAATATTGTGACCACCATACCGGTCAGACCGTTGCACTGACAGTTCTGATATTATGGTGCTAGACCCTGCCCATGGATGTCAACACGGCCCACTACTAACATACACTGTATCTTACACACCATAACCGGTACAGTGCCACCCTGTGCCAATATTGTGACCACCATACCGGTCAGACCCTTGCACTGACAGTACTGATATTATGGTGCTAGACCCTCCCCATGGATGCCAACACAGCCCACTACTAACATACACTGTATCTTACACACCATAACCGGTACAGTGCCACCCTGTGCCAATATTGTGACCACCATACCGGTCAGACCGTTGCACTGACAGTACTGATATTATGGTGCTAGACCGTCCCCATGGATGCCAACACAGCCCACTACTAACATACACTGTATCTTACACACCATAACCGGTACAGTGCCACCCTGTGCCAATATTGTGACCACCATACCGGTCAGACCCTTGCACTGAGAGTACTGATATTATGGTGCTAGACCCGCCCGACGGATGCCAACACAGCCCACTACTAACATACACTGTATCTTACACACCATAACCGGTACAGTGCCACCCTGTGCCAATATTGTGACCACCATACCGGTCAGACCGTTGCACTGACAGTACTGATATTATGGTGCTATGATGGAGGCAAACAGCCTATACTGCCGTCCCCATTGTTGAAAGAGTGACAGGGCCAAAATCAGGCCAAAATGCCTGACACACGGAGTTTGAAGCAATTTAAGTCATAGGAGAGGGAAGACTGATTCTGGGAGAGAGTCCCAGGGCTCAGATGTTGAGAAGAAGAAAGTTTGAGGGTAAGGTTTCACTCTTGGGTGAGAGTTGCACAGAGTAGGGTGGGATTGAGTTGCAAGACGGGTACCACGTGCCCTACGTAAAGGAGGTGGTATCACTGGATAGCTCTGAGGAACACTGATTATTATAGTAGCGATAGAATAGCGAGAGAGATGCAACTTTGCGGCGGAGAGAGAGATTGCAGAGAGTTGGTGAGTGGACGGGAGTTAATGATACGAAAGGCCTTCCTTTCAACTTTGTCTAGGAGAGCGGTGTGAGAGGAACCTCCCCACACATGTGAACAACTCTCAATACAAGGGCGCACTATGCCCCTGTACAGAGCAAGAAGCTGTGCAGGGGAAAGAACCCCCTAAGGCGGTTGAGCACACCCAGCTTCTGGGAGGCTGCCTTAGCAAGACTGGTAATATGGTCCTTCCAAATGAGAGCAGAAGAGACACCAGAATATTGAGAGAAGATGAAGGGTTGATTTTTGTATTGTTGAAGAATAAGGGATAGTCCGCTGGGAGATCCTGACGGGTAGATAGTGGAGAAATTGGGTTTTGGAAGCATTAAAGTTAACAAGGTTTTCCCCCAATGGAAATAGTATTTAGATCAGAATTTAAGAGTTCTATGGCTTCATTACGTTTGTCGTTGAGGATTGCTGGCTGGGGCGTTCTGAAAACTAATGGAGTAGTGTAAGGAGCGTCTGCGTATGAATGGATGGGAATTAAGGTACAGTTAAGATCATTTATAAAAATTAGAAAGAGAATAGGAGATAGGACAGAGCCCTGAGGAACACCGGAGTTTATAGGGTGAGGAAGTGAACAATGGCCGTCCACAACCGCAGCTATGGAACGGCCGGAAAGGAAATTAGAGACAAAGGCACAGATGGAGGGATAGAAACCGAAGGAGGGTAGTTTAGAAATTAAAGATTTATGCCAGACTCTATCGAAGGCTTTCGATATGTCTAGTGCAATAGAAAAATCTCACCGAAATCCCGAAAGGAGGATGACCAAGAGTTAGTAAGATATGAAGAAGATCACCAGTAGAGCGACCCTTAAGGAAGCCATACTGGCGGTCTGAGAGCAGATTATGAGAAGAGAAATGCTTAAGAAATTTGGAAGCAAGAGTTTCAAAAAGTTTAGAAAGACAAGAGATAAGAGCAATTGGACGATAGTTGGAGGGTTGAGAGCGGTCACCCTTCTTTGGGACAGGTTGAATGTGAGTAAACTTCCAGCATGAAGGGAAGACGTTAGAAGATAGACAGAGACGAAAGAGTTTGCCTAGGCAGGGAGTCAGCACGGAAGCACAGTTTTTGAGAACAACAGGAGGAACACCGTCCGGACCGTACGCCTTATTAGTGTTAAGCCCAGAGAGGGTAGAAAGTACATCTTTAGAAGAGATTAGGATATTAGGCATAAGTAAGAGAGAGGAGGGCGAGAGGGAGGAATAGCACCGGAATCCAAGGTGGAGTTTCTAGCAAAAGTTTGAGCGAAGAGTTTAGCTTTGTCAGAGGAAGAAGTGATGGTTGTGCCATCAGAGTGGGAAAGGGGAGGGAAAGACGAGGAAGAGAAATTGTTGGAGAGGTTTTTGGCTAGATGACAGAAAGCTTGGGAAAGAGAGTTGGATAGTTCAGTGCATTTATTATGATGAAAGAGTGTTTGGCAAGTCGAAGAACAGATTTGGCTTGATTCCGGGCAGAAACATATGAAGAATGAGAGTCTTGAGTTTTAAGTCGGTACCGTTTGAATGCTTCCTCCTTATTGCGGACAGCAGTAGAACAGGCAGTAAACCAAGATTTTTTGCATTAGTCTGAGAGAAAGAGAATGGAATGTATGCTTCCATGCCCGATAGGATTACCTCGGTAATGCGGCCATGGAAGCAGAAATCATTCCATGGGAAATCAAAGAAGTACTGCCGAAGAGCCTCCCAGTCGGCAGCGCCAAAGTGCCACAAGCGCCGCCGGCTAGGAGCGGGTGGCTGTACTGGAGAGATAGGACAGGTGACAGAGATAAGTTTATGGTCGGAGGAGCCCAAAGGAGAGAAAAGATCGACAGTATAAGAAGAAGGGTTAGAAGTTAGAAACAGGTCAAGAATGTTGGGCCGATCTCCGATGCGATCCGGGATACGGTGGGTTGCTGAACTAACTGCTCTAGGTCATTAGGATAGAAAAGACGTAGGCTTGTTCACCAGGTGGATCAGTAGTGTGAGAGGAGAGCCACTGGCGGTGTGAACGTTGAAATCTCCTAAGATGGAGATTTCTGAGAAAGGAGAAATGGATAGAATGTGTTCCACTGTAGAGTTTAGATAGTCAAAGAATTTAGGAAAGTTGGTAGAGTTAGGGGAAGATAGACAGCACAGAAATATTTAGTAAGAGAATACAGGAAAGTTTGAGCCATAAAGTTGAGAATTCAGAGGAGTCGAAATCGGGAACACGAGAGCAAGTGAGTTTGTTGTGCACATATGCACAACATCCTTTGGCTTTGAAACTAGGATAGAGAAAGTAGGAGGATACAGAGAAGGGGTTGCTGGATGTTGCTACAGACACCTGGGTTTCGGTGAGGAAGAGAAGATCAGGTTTGTAGGAGGAGAGATGTGCTCAACAGAGTGAAAGTTAGAGGAAAGTCCGCGAATGTTGCAGAAATTAATAGAAAGAGTAACAGGCCGAGGTCATGGTAATTGTGTGGGGTCGTCAGGGGATGGTCGGTCGGGTGAGGGGGCATTTATGGTCCCCCCCCCCCTGGGGACTCCGAGGCTGGGCTAAAATTCATCATTTTGTGTTTTTTTAATTTTGGTGTGGAGGAATGAAGTGTGGTGTGCATGTTTAGTGTAGTGAAGTGGATAGGAGGAGGAGGTGTTTGTGAGAGCTAGCTGGATTGCTCTCAGTGTAAATGAGGCACAAAGAAAATCAGTAAGAGAGGCCAAGCAAATGAAACAGGAGTTCCAGCGACTCTTTATCACATGCCTATAACCTCACCTGGGTCTAGCCCTGATCGATTATGGTGCTAGACCCTCCCCATGGATGCCAACACAGCCCACTACTGACATACACTGTATCTTACACACCATAACCGGTACAGTGCCACCCTCTGCCAATATTGTGACCACCATACCGGTCAGACCGTTGCACTGACAGTACTGATATTATGGTGCTAAACCCTCCCCATAGATGCCAACACAGCCCACTACTGACATACACTGTATCTTACACACCATAACCGATACAGTGCCACCCTGTGCCAATATTGTGACCACCATACCGGTCAGACCGTTGCACTGACAGTACTGATATTATGGTGCTAGACCCTCCCCATGGATGCCAACACAGCCCACTACTGACATACACTGTATCTTACACACCATAACCGGTACAGTGCCACCCTGTGCCAATATTGTGACCACCATAGCGGTCAGACCGTTGCACTGACAGTACTGATATTATGGTGCTAGACCCTCCCCATGGATGCCAACACAGCCCACTACTGACATACACTGTATCTTACACACCATAACCGGTACAGTGCCACCCTGTGCCAATATTGTGACCACCATACCGGTCAGACCGTTGCACTGAGAGTACTGATATTATGGTGCTAGACCCTCCCCATGCATGCCAACACAGCCCACTACTAATATACACTGTATCTTACACACCATAACCGGTACAGTGCCACCCTGTGCCAATATTGTGACCACCATACCGGTCAGACCGTTGCACTGACAGTAATGATATTATGGTGCTAGACCCTCCCCATGGATGCCAGCACAGCCCACTACTGACATACACTGTATCTTACACACCATAACCGGTACAGTGCCACCCTGTGCCAATATTGTGACCACCATACCGGTCAGACCGTTGCACTGACAGTACTGATATTATGGTGCTAGACCCTCCCCATGGATGCCAACACAGCCCACTACTAACATACACTGTATCTTACACACCATAACCGGTACAGTGCCACCCTGTGCCAATATTGTGACCACCATACCGGTCAGACCGTTGCACTGACAGTACTGATATTATGGTGCTAGACCCTCCCCATGGATGCCAACACAGCCCACTACTAACATACACTGTATCTGACACACCATAACCGGTACAGTGCCACCCTGTGCCAATATTGTGACCACCATACCGGTCAGACCGTTGCACTGACAGTACTGATATTATGGTGCTAGACCCTCCCCATGGATGCCAACACAGCCCACTACTGACATACACTGTATCTTACACACCATAACCGGTACAGTGCCACCCTGTGCCAATATTGTGACCACCATACCGGTCAGACCGTTGCACTGACAGTACTGATATTATGGTGCTAGACCCTCCCCATGGATGCCAACACAGCCCACTACTGACATACACTGTATCTTACACACCATAACCGGTACAGTGCCACCCTGTGCCAATATTGTGACCACCATACCGGTCAGACCGTTGCACTGACAGTACTGATATTATGGTGCTAGACCCTCCCCATGGATGCCAACACAGCCCACTACTGACATACACTGTATCTTACACACCATAACCGGTACAGTGCCACCCTGTGCCAATATTGTGACCACCATACCGGTCAGACCGTTGCACTGACAGTACTGATATTATGGTGCTAGACCCTCCCCATGGATGCCAACACAGCCCACTACTGACATACACTGTATCTTACACACCATAACCGGTACAGTGCCACCCTGTGCCAATATTGTGACCACCATACCGGTCAGACCGTTGCACTGACAGTACTGATATTATGGTGCTAGACCCTCCCCATGGATGCCAACACAGCCCACTACTAACATACACTGTATCTTACACACCATAACCGGTACAGTGCCACCCTGTGCCAATATTGTGACCACCATACCGGTCAGACCGTTGCACTGACAGTACTGATATTATGGTGCTAGACCCTTCCCATGGATGCCAACACAGCCCACTACTGACATACACTGTATCTTACACACCATAACCGGTACAGTGCCACCCTGTGCCAATATTGTGACCACCATACCGGTCAGACCGTTGCACTGACAGTTCTGATATTATGGTGCTAGACCCTCCCCATGGATGCCAACACAGCCCACTACTGACATACACTGTATCTTACACACCATAACCGGTACAGTGCCACCCTGTGCCAATATTGTGACCACCATACCGGTCAGACCGTTGCACTGACAGTACTGATATTATGGTGCTAGACCCTCCCCATGGATGCCAACACAGCCCACTACTGACATACACTGTATCTTACACACCATAACCGGTACAGTGCCACCCTGTGCCAATATTGTGACCACCATACCGGTCAGACCGTTGCACTGACAGTTCTGATATTATGGTGCTAGACCCTCCCCATGGATGCCAACACAGCCCACTACTGACATACACTGTATCTTACACACCATAACCGGTACAGTGCCACCCTGTGCCAATATTGTGACCACCATACCGGTCAGACCGTTGCACTGACAGTTCTGATATTATGGTGCTAGACCCTCCCCATGGATGCCAACACAGCCCACTACTGACATACACTGTATCTTACACACCATAACCGGTACAGTGCCACCCTGTGCCAATATTGTGACCACCATACCGGTCAGACCGTTGCACTGACAGTACTGATATTATGGTGCTAGACCCTCCCCATGGATGCCAACACAGCCCACTACTGACATACACTGTATCTTACACACCATAACCGGTACAGTGCCACCCTGTGCCAATATTGTGACCACCATACCGGTCAGACCGTTGCACTGACAGTTCTGATATTATGGTGCTAGACCCTCCCCATGGATGCCAACACAGCCCACTACTGACATACACTGTATCTTACACACCATAACCGGTACAGTGCCACCCTGTGCCAATATTGTGACCACCATACCGGTCAGACCGTTGCACTGACAGTACTGATATTATGGTGCTAGACCCTCCCCATGGATGCCAACACAGCCCACTACTGACATACACTGTATCTTACACACCATAACCGGTACAGTGCCACCCTGTGCCAATATTGTGACCACCATACCGGTCAGACCGTTGCACTGACAGTACTGATATTATGGTGCTAGACCCTCCCCATGGATGCCAACACAGCCCACTACTGACATACACTGTATCTTACACACCATAACCGGTACAGTGCCACCCTGTGCCAATATTGTGACCACCATACCGGTCAGACCCTTGCACTGACAGTACTGATGTTATGGTGCTAGACTCTCCCCATAGATGCCAACACAGTCCACTACTAACATACACTGTATCTTACACACCATAACCGGTACAGTGCCACCCTGTGCCAATATTGTGACCACCATACCGGTCAGACCCTTGCACTGAGAGTACTGATATTATGGTGCTAGACCCTCCCCATGGATGCCAACACAGCCCACTACTAACATACACTGTATCTTACACACCATAACCGGTACAGTGCCACCCTGTGCCAATATTGTGACCACCATACCGGTCAGACCGTTGCACTGACAGTACTGATATTATGGTGCTAGACCCTCCCCATGGATGCCAACACAGCCCACTACTGACATACACTGTATCTTACACACCATAACCGGTACAGTGCCACCCTGTGCCAATATTGTGACCACCATACCGGTCAGACCCTTGCACTGAGAGTACTGATATTATGGTGCTAGACCGTCCCGACGGATGCCAACACAGCCCAATACTAACATACACTGTATCTTACACACCATAACCGGTACAGTGCCACCCTGTGCCAATATTGTGACCACCATATCGGTCAGACCGTTGCACTGACAGTACTGATATTATTATTTTTTTTGTTTTTGTTTTTTTTCTATGTGATTGAGGGAGGCAAAAGGCATAACTGCCTATAGCGAGTGCCTCCCCCATTGTTGAAAGAGTGACAGGGCCAAAATCAAGGGACGTTCGAGCCAAAATGCCTGGACACACGGAGTTTGAAGCAATTTAAGTCATAGGAAGAGGGAAAGACTGATTCTGGGAGAGAGTTCCAGAGCTCAGATGTTGAGTAGAAGAAAGTTTGAGAGTAACGTTTCACTCTTGGGTTGGAGAGTTGCACAGAGTAGGGGTGGGATTGAGTTGCAAGACGGTACCACGTGCCCTACGTAAGGAGGTGGTATGCACTGGGATAGCTCTGAGTAACACTGGTTATTATAGTAGCGATAGAATAGCGAGAGATGCAACTTTGCGGCGGAGAGAGAGAGATTGCAGAGAGTTGGTGAGTGGACGGGAGTTAATGATACGAAAGGCCTTCCTTTCAACTTTGTCTAGGAGAGCGGTGTGAGAGGAACCTCCCACATGTGAACAATACTCAATACAAGGGCGCACTATGCCCCTGTACAGAGCAAGAAGCTGTGCAGGGGAAAAGAACCCCCTAAGGCGGTTGAGCACACCCAGCTTCTGGGAGGCTGCCTTAGCAAGACTGGTAATATGGTCCTTCCAAATGAGAGCAAAGAAAAAGACACCAAGAATATTGAGAGAAGATGAAGGGTGATTTTTGTATTGTTGAGAATAAGGGATAGTCCGCTGGGAGATCCTGACGGGTAGATAGATGGAGAAATTGGGAAGCATTAAAGTTAACAAGGTTTTCTCTGCCCCAATTGGAAATAGTATTTAGATCAGAATTTAAGAGTTCTATGGCTTCATTACGTTTGTCGTTGAGGGATTGCTGGCTGGGGCGTTCTGAAAAACTAATGGAGTAGTGTAAGGTTGAGTCGTCTGCGTATGAATGGATGGGAATTAAGGTACAGTTAAGGAGATCATTTATAAAAATTAGAAAGAGAATAGGAGATAGGACAGAGCCCTGAGGAACACCGGAGTTTATAGGGTGAGGAAGTGAACAATGGCCGTCCACAACCGCAGCTATGGAACGGCCGGAAAGGAAATTAGAGACAAAGGCACAGATGGAGGGATAGAAACCGAAGGAGGGTAGTTTAGAAATTAAAGATTTATGCCAGACTCTATCGAAGGCTTTCGATATGTCTAGTGCAATAGAAAAAGTCTCACCGAAATCCCGAAAGGAGGATGACCAAGAGTTAGTAAGATATGAAAGAAGATCACCAGTAGAGCGACCCTTAAGGAAGCCATACTGGCGGTCTGAGAGCAGATTATGAGAAGAGAAATGCTTAAGAAATTTGGAAGCAAGAATAGTTTCAAAAAGTTTAGAAAGACAAGAGATAAGAGCAATTGGACGATAGTTGGAGGGTTGAGAGCGGTCACCCTTCTTTGGGACAGGTTGAATGTGAGTAAACTTCCAGCATGAAGGGAAGACGTTAGAAGATAGACAGAGACGAAAGAGTTTGCCTAGGCAGGGAGTCAGCACGGAAGCACAGTTTTTGAGAACAACAGGAGGAACACCGTCCGGACCGTACGCCTTATTAGTGTTAAGCCCAGAGAGGGTAGAAGTACATCTTTAGAAGAGATTAGGATATTAGGCATAAGTAAGAGAGAGGAGGGCGGAGAGGGAGGAATAGCACCGGAATCATCCAAGGTGGAGTTTCTAGCAAAAGTTTGAGCGAAGAGTTTAGCTTTGTCAGAGGAAGAAGTGATGGTTGTGCCATCAGAGTGGGAAAGGGGAGGGAAAGACGAGGAAGAGAAATTGTTGGAGAGGTTTTTGGCTAGATGACAGAAAGCTTGGGAAGAGCTAGAGTTGGATAGTTCAGTGCATTTATTATTGATGAAAGAGTGTTTGGCAAGTCGAAGAACAGATTTGGCTTGATTCCGGGCAGAAACATATGAGAGTCTTGAGTTTTAAGGCGTCGGTACCGTTTGAATGCTTCCTCCTTATTGCGGACAGCAGTAGAACAGGCGTGAGTAAACCAAGATTTTTTAGCATTAGTCTGAGAGAAAGAGAATGGAATGTATGCTTCCATGCCCGATAGGATTACCTCGGTAATGCGTTCAGCACTCTCCGAGGGTCCTCGGCCATGGAAGCAGAAATCATTCCATGGGAAATCAAAGAAGTACTGCCGAAGAGCCTCCCAGTCGGCAGCGCCAAAGTGCCACAAGCGCCGCCGGCTAGGAGGATCGGGTGGCTGTACTGGAGAGATAGGACAGGTGACAGAGATAAGTTTATGGTCGGAGGAGCCCAAAGGAGAGAAAAGATCGACAGTATAAGAAGGGTTAGAAGTTAGAAACAGGTCAAGAATGTTGGGCCGATCTCCGATGCGATCCGGGATACGGGTGGGTTGCTGAACTAACTGCTCTAGGTCATTTAGGATAGAAAAGACGTAGGCTTGTTCACCAGGTGGATCAGTAGTGTGAGAGGAGAGCCACTGGCGGTGGTGAACGTTGAAATCTCCTAAGATGGAGATTTCTGAGAAAGGAGAAATGGATAGAAGGTGGTCCACTGTAGAGTTTAGATAGTCAAAGAATTTAGGAAAGTTGGTAGAGTTAGGGGAAAGATAGACAGCACAGAAATATTTAGTAAGAGAATGACAGGAAAGTTTGAGCCATAAAGTTGAGAATTCAGAGGAGTCGAAATCGGGAACACGAGAGCAAGTGAGTTTGTTGTGCACATATGCACAACATCCGCCTTTGGCTTTGAAACTAGGATAGAGAAAGTAGGAGGATACAGAGAAGGGGTTGCTGGATGTTGCTACAGACACCTGGGTTTCGGTGAGGAAGAGAAGATCAGGTTTGTAGGAGGAGAGATGGTGCTCAACAGAGTGAAAGTTAGAGGAAAGTCCGCGAATGTTGCAGAAATTAATAGAAAGAGTAACAGGCCGAGGTCCAGGTAATTGTGTGGGGTCGTCAGGGGATGGTCGGTCGGGTGAGGGGGCATTTATGGTCCCCCCCCCCCTGGGGACTCCGAGGCTGGGCTAAAATTCATCATTTTGTGTTTTTTTAATTTTGGTGTGGAGGAATGAAGTGTGGTGTGCATGTTTAGTGTAGTGAAGTGGATAGGAGGAGGTGTTTGTGAGAGCTAGCTGGATTGCTCTCAGTGTAAATGAGGCACAAAGAAAATCAGTAAGAGAGGCCAAGCAAATGAAACAGGAGTTCCAGCGACTCTTTATCACATGCCTATAACCTCACCTGGGTCTAGCCCTGATCGATTATGGTGCTAGACCCTCCCCATGGATGCCAACACAGCCCACTACTGACATACACTGTATCTTACACACCATAACCGGTACAGTGCCACCCTCTGCCAATATTGTGACCACCATACCGGTCAGACCGTTGCACTGACAGTACTGATATTATGGTGCTAAACCCTCCCCATAGATGCCAACACAGCCCACTACTGACATACACTGTATCTTACACACCATAACCGATACAGTGCCACCCTGTGCCAATATTGTGACCACCATACCGGTCAGACCGTTGCACTGACAGTACTGATATTATGGTGCTAGACCCTCCCCATGGATGCCAACACAGCCCACTACTGACATACACTGTATCTTACACACCATAACCGGTACAGTGCCACCCTCTGCCAATATTGTGACCACCATACCGGTCAGACCGTTGCACTGACAGTACTGATATTATGGTGCTAGACCCTCCCCATGGATGCCAACACAGCCCACTACTGACATACACTGTATCTTACACACCATAACCGGTACAGTGCCACCCTGTGCCAATATTGTGACCACCATACCGGTCAGACCGTTGCACTGAGAGTACTGATATTATGGTGCTAGACCCTCCCCATGCATGCCAACACAGCCCACTACTAATATACACTGTATCTTACACACCATAACCGGTACAGTGCCACCGTGTGCCAATATAGTGACCACCATACCGGTCAGACCGTTGCACTGACAGTAATGATATTATGGTGCTAGACCCTCCCAATGGATGCCAGCACAGCCCACTACTGACATACACTGTATCTTACACACCATAACCGGTACAGTGCCACCCTGTGCCAATATTGTGACCACCATACCGGTCAGACCGTTCCACTGACAGTTCTGATATTATGGTGCTAGACCCTCCCCATGGATGCCAACACAGCCCACTACTAACATACACTGTATCTTACACACCATAACCGGTACAGTGCCACCCTGTGCCAATATTGTGACCACCATACCGGTCAGACCCTTGCACTGAGAGTACTGATATTATGGTGCTAGACCGTCCCCACGGATGCCAACACAGCCCACTACTAACATACACTGTATCTGACACACCATAACCGGTACAGTGCCACCCTGTGCCAATATTGTGACCACCATACCGGTCAGACCGTTGCACTGACAGTACTGATATTATGGTGCTAGACCCTCCCCATGGATGCCAACACAGCCCACTACTGACATACACTGTATCTTACACACCATAACCGGTACAGTGCCACCCTCTGCCAATATTGTGACCACCATACCGGTCAGACCGTTGCACTGACAGTACTGATATTATGGTGCTAGATCCTCCCCATGGATGCCAACACAGCCCACTACTGACATACACTGTATCTTACACACCATAACCGGTACAGTGCCACCCTGTGCCAATATTGTGACCACCATACCGGTCAGACCGTTGCACTGAGAGTACTGATATTATGGTGCTAGACCCTCCCCATGCATGCCAACACAGCCCACTACTAACATACACTGTATCTTACACACCATAACCGGTACAGTGTCACCGTGTGCCAATATAGTGACCACCATAACGGTCAGACCGTTGCACTGACAGTACTGATATTATGGTGCTAGACCCTCCCAATGGATGCCAGCACAGCCCACTACTGACATACACTGTATCTTACACACCATAACCGGTACAGTGCCACCCTGTGCCAATATTGTGACCACCATACCGGTCAGACCGTTGCACTGACAGTTCTGATAGTATGGTGCTAGACCCTCCCCATGGATGCCAACACAGCCCACTACTAACATACACTGTATCTTACACACCATAACCGGTACAGTGCCACCCTGTGCCAATATTGTGACCACCATACCGGTCAGACCGTTGCACTGACAGTTCTGATATTATGGTGCTAGACCCTCCCCATGGATGCCAACACAGCCCACTACTAACATACACTGTATCTTACACACCATAACCGGTACAGTGCCACCGTGTGCCAATATTGTGACCACCATACTGGTCAGACCGTTGCACTGACAGTACTGATATTATGGTGCTAGATCCTTCCCATGGATGCCAACACAGCCCACTACTGACATACACTGTATCTTACACACCATAACCGGTACAGTGCCACCCTGTGCCAATATTGTGACCACCATACCGGTCAGACCGTTGCACTGACAGTACTGATATTATGGTGCTAGATCCTTCCCATGGATGCCAACACACCTCACTACTGACATACACTGTATCTTACACACCATAACCGGTACAGTGCCACCCTGTGCCAATATTGTGACCACCATACCGGTCAGACCGTTGCACTGACAGTTCTGATATTATGGTGCTAGACCCTGCCCATGGATGTCAACACAGCCCACTACTGACATACACTGTATCTTACACACCATAACCGGTACAGTGCCACCCTGTGCCAATATTGTGACCACCATACCGGTCAGACCCTTGCACTGACAGTACTGATATTATGGTGCTAGACCCTCCCCATGGATGCCAACACAGCCCACTACTGACATACACTGTATCTTACACACCATAACCTGTACAGTGCCACCGTGTGCCAATATTGTGACCACCATACCGGTCAGACCGTTGCACTGACAGTTCTGATATTATGGTGCTAGACCCTCCCCATGGATGCCAACACAGCCCACTACTGACATACACTGTATCTTACACACCATAACCGGTACAGTGCCACCCTGTGCCAATATTGTGACCACCATACCGGTCAGACCGTTGCACTGACAGTTATGATATTATGGTGCTAGACCTTCCCCATGGATGCCAACACAGCCCACTACTGACATGCACTGTATCTTACACACCATAACCGGTACAGTGCCACCCTGTGCCAATATTGTGACCACCATACCGGTTAGACCGTTGCACTGACATTACTGATATTATGGTGCTAGACCCTCCCCATGGATGCCAACACAGCCCACTACTGACATACACTGTATCTTACACACCATAACCGGTACAGTGCCACCCTGTGCCAATATTGTGACCACCATACCGGTCAGACCGTTGCACTGACAGTACTGATATTATGGTGCTAGACCCTCCCCATGGATGCCAACACAGCCCACTACTGACATACACTGTATCTTACACACCATAACCGGTACAGTGCCACCCTGTGCCAATATTGTGACCACCATACCGGTCAGACCGTTGCACTGACAGTACTGATATTATGGTGCTAGACCCTCCCCATGGATGCCAACACAGCCCACTACTGACATACACTGTATCTTACACACCATAACCGGTACAGTGCCACCCTGTGCCAATATTGTGACCACCATACCGGTTAGACCGTTGCACTGACAGTACTGATATGATGGTGCTAGACCATGCCCATGGATGTCAACACAGCCCACTACTGACATACACTGTATCTTACACACCATAACCGGTACAGTGCCACCCTGTGCCAATATTGTGACCACCATACCGGTCAGACCGTTGCACTGACAGTTCTGATATTATGGTGCTAGACCCTCCCCATGGATGCCAACACAGCCCACTACTAACATACACTGTATCTTACACACCATAACCGGTACAGTGCCACCCTGTGCCAATATTGTGACCACCATACCGGTCAGACCCTTGCACTGAGAGTACTGATATTATGGTGCTAGACCGTCCCCACGGATGCCAACACAGCCCACTACTAACATACACTGTATCTTACACACCATAACCGGTACAGTGCCACCCTGTGCCAATATTGTGACCACCATACCGGTCAGACCGTTGCACTGACAGTACTGATATTATGGTGCTAGACCCTCCCCATGGATGCCAACACAGCCCACTACTGACATACACTGTATCTTACACACCATAACCGGTACAGTGCCACCCTGTGCCAATATTGTGACCACCATACCGGTCAGACCCTTGCACTGAGAGTACTGATATTATGGTGCTAGACCGTCCCGACGGATGCCAACACAGCCCACTACTAACATACACTGTATCTTACACACCATAACCGGTACAGTGCCACCCTGTGCCAATATTGTGACCACCATATCGGTCAGACCGTTGCACTGACAGTACTGATATTATTATTTTTTTTGTTTTTGGTTTTTTTCTATGTGATTGAGGGAGGCAAAAGGCATAACTGCCTATAGCGAGTGCCTCCCCCATTGTTGAAAGAGTGACAGGGCCAAAATCAAGGGACGTTCGAGCCAAAATGCCTGGACACACGGAGTTTGAAGCAATTTAAGTCATAGGAAGAGGGAAAGACTGATTCTGGGAGAGAGTTCCAGAGCTCAGATGTTGAGTAGAAGAAAGTTTGAGAGTAACGTTTCACTCTTGGGTTGGAGAGTTGCACAGAGTAGGGGTGGGATTGAGTTGCAAGACTACCACCACGTGCCCTACGTAAAGGAGGTGGTATGCACTGGGATAGCTCTGAGGAACACTGATTATTATAGTAGCGATAGAATAGCGAGAGAGATGCAACTTTGCGGCGGAGAGAGAGATTGCAGAGAGTTGGTGAGTGGACGGGAGTTAATGATACGAAAGGCCTTCCTTTCAACTTTGTCTAGGAGAGCGGTGTGAGAGGAACCTCCTCTCACATGTGAACAATACTCAATACAAGGGCGCACTATGCCCCTGTACAGAGCAAGAAGCTGTGCAGGGGAAAAGAACCCCCTAAGGCGGTTGAGCACACCCAGCTTCTGGGAGGCTGCCTTAGCAAGACTGGTAATATAGTCCTTCCAAATGAGAGCAGAAGAAAAAGAGACACCAAGAATATTGAGAGAAGATGAAGGGTTGATTTTTGTATTGTTGAAGAATAAGGGATAGTCCCGCTGGGAGATCCTGACGGGTAGATAGATGGAGAAATTGGGTTTTGGAAGCATTAAAGTTAACAAGTTTTTCTCTGCCCCAATTGGAAATAGTATTTAGATCAGAATTTAAGAGTTCTATGGCTTCATTACGTTTGTCGTTGAGGGATTGCTGGTTGGGGCGTTCTGAAAAACTAATTGAGTGTAAGGTTGAGTCGTCTGCGTATGAATGGATGGGAATTAAGGTACAGTTAAGGAGATCATTTATAAAAATTAGAAAGAGAATAGGAGATAGGACAGAGCCCTGAGGAACACCGGAGTTTATAGGGTGAGGAAGTGAACAATGGCCGTCCACAACCGCAGCTATGGAACGGCCGGAAAGGAAATTAGAGACAAAGGCACAGATGGAGGGATAGAAACCGAAGGAGGGTAGTTTAGAAATTAAAGATTTATGCCAGACTCTATCGAAGGCTTTCGATATGTCTAGTGCAATAGAAAAAGTCTCACCGAAATCCCGAAAGGAGGATGACCAAGAGTTAGTAAGATATGAAAGAAGATCACCAGTAGAGCGACCCTTAAGGAAGCCATACTGGCGGTCGGTCTGAGAGCAGATTATGAGAAGAGAAATGCTTAAGAAATTTGGAAGCAAGAATAGTTTCAAAAAGTTTAGAAAGACAAGAGATAAGAGCAATTGGACGATAGTTGGAGGGTTGAGAGCGGTCACCCTTCTTTGGGACAGGTTGAATGTGAGTAAACTTCCAGCATGAAGGGAAGACGTTAGAAGATAGACAGAGACGAAAGAGTTTGTGCCTAGGCAGGAGTCAGCACTCCGGGACCGTACGCCTTAGTGTTAAGCCCAGAGAGGGTAGAAAGTACATCTTTAGAAGAGATTAGGATATTAGGCATAAGTAAGAGAGGAGGCGGAGAGGGAGGAATAGCACCGGAATCATCCAAGGTGGAGTTTCTAGCAAAAGTTTGAGCGAAGAGTTTAGCTTTGTCAGAGGAAGTGATGGTTGTGCCATCAGAGTGGGAAAGGGGAGGGAAAGACGAGGAAGAGAAATTGTTGGAGAGGTTTTTGGCTAGATGACAGAAAGCTTGGGAAGAGCTAGAGTTGGATAGTTCAGTGCATTTTATTGATGAAAGAGTGTTTGGCAAGTCGAAGAACAGATTTGGCTTGATTCCGGGCAGAAACATATGAAGAATGAGAGTCTTGAGTTTTAAGGCGTCGGTACCGTTTGAATGCTTCCTCCTTATTGCGGACAGCAGTAGAACAGGCATGAGTAAACCAAGATTTTTTTAGCATTAGTCTGAGAGAAAGAGAATGGAATGTATGCTTCCATGCCCGATAGGATTACCTCGGTAATGCGTTCAGCACTCTCCGAGGGTCCTCGGCCATGGAAGCAGAAATCATTCCATGGGAAATCAAAGAAGTACTGCCGAAGAGCCTCCCAGTCGGCAGCGCCAAAGTGCCACAAGCGCCGCCGGCTAGAGGATTGGGTGGCTGTACTGGAGAGATAGGACAGGTGACAGAGATAAGTTTATGGTCGGAGGAGCCAAAGGAGAGAAAAGATCGACAGTATAAGAAGAAGGGTTAGAAGTTAGAAACAGGTCAAGAATGTTGGGCCGATCTCCGATGCGATCCGGGATACGGTGGGTTGCTGAACTAACTGCTCTAGGTCATTTAGGATAGAAAAGACGTAGGCTTGTTCACCAGGTGGATCAGTAGTGTGAGAGGAGAGCCACTGGCGGTGGTGAACGTTGAAATCTCCTAAGATGGAGATTTCTGAGAAAGGAGAAATGGATAGAATGTGTTCCACTGTAGAGTTTAGATAGTCAAATTTAGGAAAGTTGGTAGAGTTAGGGGAAAGATAGACCCACAGAAATATTTAGTAAGAGAATGACAGGAAAGTTTGAGCCATAAAGTTGAGAATTCAGAGGAGTCGAAATCGGGAACACGAGAGCAAGTGAGTTTGTTGTGCACATATGCACAACATCCGCCTTTGGCTTTGAAACTAGGATAGAGAAAGTAGGAGGATACAGAGAAGGGGTTGCTGGATGTTGCTACAGACACCTGGGTTTCGGTGAGGAAGAGAAGATCAGGTTTGTAGGAGGAGAGATGCTCAACAGAGTGAAAGTTAGAGGAAAGTCGCGAATGTTGCAGAAATTAATAGAAAGAGTAACAGGCCGAGGTCCAGGTATTGTGTGGGGTCGTCAGGGGATGGTCGGTCGGGTTGAGGGGCATTTATGGTCCCCCCCCCCCCCTGGGGGACTCCGAGGCCTGGGCTAAAATTCATCATTTTGTGTTTTTTTAATTTTGGTGTGGAGGAATGAAGTGTGGTGTGCATGTTTAGTGTAGTGAAGTGGATAGGAGGAGGAGGTGTTTGTGAGAGCTAGCTGGATTGCTCTCAGTGTAAATGAGGCACAAAGAAAATCAGTAAGAGAGGCCAAGCAAATGAAACACAGTTCCAGCGACTCTTTATCACATGCCTATAACCTCACCTGGGTCTAGCCCTGATCGATTATGGTGCTAGACCCTCCCCATGGATGCCAACACAGCCCACTACTGACATACACTGTATCTTACACACCATAACCGGTACAGTGCCACCCTCTGCCAATATTGTGACCACCATACCGGTCAGACCGTTGCACTGACAGT
>CM064528.1:46644221-46740669 GCA_032716605.1 Paralithodes platypus
TTGGGGAATTAATATCTAATTGTGATCATAATATCGTCAGGCTCCAAATTAATATGTCGCACACAAACAGCACTAGTGAAACTTTTATTCCCAACTATAATATGGCAGACTTCAATAGCCTAAGAAATGACCTAAAAGATATTATCCTGCATCGCGAAGGTCTCACCAACATTGACGATACATGGGAAAGATTTAAAGAAATATTCATGAGTGCTCAAAAGAACCATATCCCAATGCGTAAAAGACACAGTAAGAAAATAAACAAACCCCTTTGGTACGATATAAATATCAGTAGAGCAATTAGGGAAAGAAATCGTTTATACAACTTAAAGAGAGAAACAAAGAATAATACCATATGTAAGCAATACCTGGCCGCCAGAAGAAAAGTAAAATCACTAATAAAAACAGCTAAGAGGAATTATGAAATAAGCATAGCTAAAGATAGTAAAACTAATCCTAAGCAATTTTACAGATACATTAACAGTAGCAAACAAATCAAAAGCGGGATAGGACCCATACTTAACACTCAAGGTGTTCTAGAAACAGATAGCAAAGACATAACCTCTACACTTATCAATTAATTCAGCTCCGTTTTTACCACTGCTGCCAACACGAACACTCCACAAGCTACTAATCAAACAAGCAACATTGTGCTCCCTGACTTCAAAATTAGCCAATCAAGCGTCACTAGACAGATTGAATTACTGAAAATAAATAAATCTCCCGGCCCAGACCTATTCATCCCTAAAATCCTAAAAATGGTCAAAGATGAAGTTGCCGAACCCCTAACCAAAATGTTTAACATGTCACTCCAACATGGACAATTACCCACTGACTGGAAGACAGCGAATATTACACCAATATTTAAAAAGGGAGATAAAAAACAACCAGGGAATTACAGACCCATTAGCTTAACTTCCGTTGTTGTAAAACTATTAGAATCAATTATAAGAGACGAACTTGTACTTTTCATAGAGAATAATAATCTTATTCAGAAATGTCAACACGGCCTTCAGAGCAAAAAAATCATTCCTAACGAACCTTATCGAATTTTATGACAACCTATTTAAGATTAATGATTTTACCAAAAGTCTTGATATAGTGTACTTGGACTTCCAGAAGGCCTTCGACAAGGTCCCTCATAATAAATTACTTCAGAAGGTCGAGAATCTAGGAATACAAGGCAACACACTTAATTGGATAAGGAATTGGTTAAGCGAAAGAAAACAAAGAGTAATTATTAATGGAGTGGAATCAGAATGGACTCCGGTGACTAGTGGAGTCCCACAGGGTTCAGTTCTGGGCCCATTATTATTCATAATATATATTAATGATTTAGACAACGGCATTAATAACATAATTACGAAAAACGCCGATGACACTAAAATACGAAATTCAATAATCTCAGAAAACGATAGAATTAGCCTGCAATCCGATTTAAACAAGATATCAGAGTGGTCAGAACATTGGCAGGTGGCCGTTACCGTAAACAAATGCCTGATACTACAAAGAGGCTCCCGACAACAACGAAATATGAATACTATGTTAACGGAGAAAAGCTAAATAGCGTATCACAGATAATAAATCTTTAATAGTGCTTATAAAGGAAAATCTAAAATCTACAAGCCAATGCATGGCATCAGCTAACAAAGCAAATAGAGCACTACAGTAAGTTTCATTAAAGAAATTTTCATTGTCATAGTAAAGACATAGTTGCACCACTATATAAAAAATATTGTGAGGCCACATCTGGAATATGCTGTGCAGTTTTGGTCTCCCTACTTAATAAAATATATAGAGAAACTCGAATCCGTTCAGCGTAGAGCAACAAAGTTAATCCCTTCCTTAGAAATAAACCATACAATGAGAGATTAAGAGAACTCGACCTGTTTTCGCTTAAGAAACGGAGAATAAGGGGACAGCTGATAGAGTGTTTTAAGATACTAAAAGGCTTTATAAATTATAAATTCTAATAATCTATTTAAGATAGCCAAAGCGGTTCCACAAGAGGAAACAAATTAAAACTAACAGGCAGGAAAGCGAACCTAGACATAACTAAAAATTTCTTCACCCACAGTATTATTAATGAGTGGAATAAGCTCCCTAATGAAGTTATTGACAGTGACTCGATATACACATTTAAAAAAAGGTTAGACACATATCACAGAAAAGTTGGTCTGCAGTAGAAGCTGATCACTGATAAGAGAACCTGGCGGAAATGAAAACGTTTTCAGTTGGAAAAGGGAAAAAAAAAATAAAATAAAAAAAAGTGAAGGTGTGCATGCCTTTTCCTTTCCATTTCTAACTATACTATAAATTCCTTCAGGCGATTTCCAAGCCCTGCAAGGTTATTCACTTCTAACTATTTTCATGTAACGGCATATGTTCGCCGAGGGCGGCTGTAGGGTGGGAGAGAGCCTATCATCTTTTTGTGCTATCCTTTCCTTCCTTCCACTTTCTCCTTAGGGTTGCTATCTCCTATTAGGATTTAAGTCCTGGTCCACCTCGTAGGGATCGTAAGATCTTGTGGTGGCCAGTGTATATACTTGTAAATCTCATGTAAATCTCTTCTCTCACACAGAAGCCGGGTGTGACGTTGTCATGGTTATGTTAGCCATGTCTCACTCACATCTCACATCTCTCTCTCGCGCGCTCTCTCTATCTCTCTCTCTCTTCTCTCCCTCTCCTCATCGCTCCTCTCTTCTCTCTCTCTCTCACACACACAAAGGCAGGTGTGGGCGTGATAATGTGGTGGTGTTACGGGCGGGATAATCCAGGTGGTAACACACGGCCTAACCCTCAACCCCTAGGTTTTACCCTAACTCTGTACACGGATGAGAGAGAGAGGGTAAGAAAGATATAGTTTTTGAAGCAAAAACACAAATAAAATTATGAATACAGTATACATATATCATATACAGTATATATATACTGTATATATATATATATATATATATTAACTAATATATATTATATAATATAATATATATATATATCTATATAAATATATATCAGACGGCTTCCCCCAACCACCAATCCCGTTATTTGGAACCTAAGAAAGTATGTTAAGTCGTATGCGCACAATTCTTTGCTTATTATTTGTCTTTTTATTATAATTGTTAGTTTCCTCCCTAGACCTCCATCGAGCTAAAATAACAAACAAAACCCCAAGACCCCTCCATTCAAGATGTTTGTACTTTTTTTGATAGAAAAATATCCCGGCCGAAGGCTAGTTCCTCTTCAATTACTGGCTTGCTATCGCTCGCAGGAAAAATTCGACACCTAAATAACACAAAAAGACTATATATTGGCAAAGAAATAAGGCGAAAGGTGTCTTTAAAATCTCTAAACTAATATAATGCACTGGAACGTCAAAAAATCTAAAACAAGGGGGTTACACCTGAAGGAAGAAGTTGACCAAAAACGACCCATCTCCCCATACAACACCAAATAAACTGACAGGGAATTACATGGGGAGAGTTGCCAAGACACTATGATATAATGAAAAGTATTCTAGTAATAACATTGAGAGACACAATTTAAAACACAATTTCACTTGCCCACCCTGTGTACATGGGTTGGTATCTGTCGTAGGAAAAACAAAACACAACAAAGATAGATATATTTATATATACTGTATAATATGTTTTTTGTTTCCGAAAGTATCGCCTGAAATACATAGCATGTTCCTAAGATCGTAACTATTCCTTTAACCTGTCGCTTCCCTTGGTATGTGGGGGTGTGGTGATGGTGGTGGTGTTAGTGTTGGTGGTGTTGTATAGTATAGTGGTGGTAGTAGTAGTGGTGGTAGTGGTAGTGGTAGTGGGCAGTGTAATAGGTGTTGTTAGCGGGTGGTGATAATGGTAGGTTGGGCAGCACGCCTCGCTCACAACCCTTCATTAGGGTATTACCTCAACACAAACCCTCACACACACACACACACAGTTATTGAAGGAAGGGAGGGAGAGAGACAGTGGAGAGATTGAAGGAAGAGTTATAGAGAGACAGACAGTTTGGAGGTTAAAGGAAGGAAAAGAGAGGAGGGAAGGAGAGACAATTGGACGAAATTGAAGGAAGCGTGAGAGAGGGAGATGAAGAAGAGAGATAGGGTGAGAGAGAACAGAATAATGGGTATAGAAGGAGAGAGAGAGAAACAATGATTAAGATTTGAAAAGAGAGAGAGTGTTGAGCAATATATCAGTCATTGACGAGGGGCTTCACACACGACAACACATAACTGGCACTCACCTTAATGGGGGATGGCCGTATTTATTTACTCATTTTGACATCTGATTTTTTTTAGTTTTCCTCCCGAACCTTCATCCAAGCTTAACTCCCCCCCCCCCCCCCCAACCCCTCCTTCAAGATGAAATTGTTAAATTTTTCGATAGAAAAAAGTCCCGGCCGAAGGCCGCTTCCTCTTAAATTACAGGCTCTTCTATACGCTCGCAAGGAATTAATCGACCCATAAAATGACACACAAATCTTGATATTGACAAATGCGGCGAAAAATCGAAAATTCTGCCAAAGCTTATGGGGCGAATATCTTACAACGACCACATAACAAAAGGGGCTAAACATGAGGGAGAAGGGGGTCCCAGAAAAAACCCCCACCATCTCCCCTTCACTTTGGGTGATGTTCCAGGCCGTCAACTCTCGCTATGATGTATGGGTACTATACTCTCTCTCTACCAGATGTGTAACTCTATGTAACTATCTCTTCAATAAACCCTATAGGTCCTGGAAGGGGCGGGGTTGAGCCAAACTGTAATGACGGGATGGTGGACACTTTGGCTTCTGGAGAGAGATAGAGAGAGAGAGAGAGAGAGTAAAGAGAGATAAGAGAGAGAGAGAGAGAAGATAGAGAGAGAGAGAGAGACGAGAGAGAGAGAGGAGAGAGAGAGAATAGAGCGAGAGAGAGAGAGAGAGAGAGAGAGAGAGGAGAGAGAGAGAGAGAGAGGTATAGAGATATATAGAGAGATGAGGAGAGAGAGAGAGTGAGAGAGAGAGAGAGAGAGAGAGAGAGAGAAGAAGGAGAGAGAGAAGAGAAGAGGAGGAGAGATAGAGAGGAGAGGGACGAGATTAATTAAACTTGGTCCGTAGCACTAATAATCAATAAAACCATCCCCCTTTCTTTCTCTTCTGTCACTATTGTTTTTAAAATGTTTGTCATCTGTATCACTGTTTGTCCTTTTCATTCCTCTCTGGTCGTTATGTTGCTTATTCTTTATCACCTTTGTCATCTGTATCGCTGTTTGTCCTTGTCATTCCTCTCTGGCCGTTATGTTGCTTATTCTTTATCACCTTTGTCATCTGTATCGCTGTTTGTCCTTGTCATTCCTCTCTGGCCGTTATGTTGCTTATTCTTTATCACCTTTGTCATCTTAATCGCTTTTTGTCCGTTTCATATTTCCTCTTCTGGCCGTTATGATTTGCTTATTCTTTATCACCTGTGTTTGAATCTTACTGTTTCTATAAACTGGTTTAATGTCTCGTCTTTTTTCAAATTAATTTGTCTTTAAATCTTTTTCGCATTTATTGTTCTATGTGACTGAGGGAGGCAAAAGGCAGAACTGCCTGTGAGCGAGTGCTCCCCACCGAGTTGAAAAGAGTGGACAGGGCCAAAATCACGTGACTTTCGAGCCAAAATGCCTGCCTACCCACACCAGAAGATCAGCAATTTAAGTCATAGGAAGAGGAAAGACTGATTCTGTCTGCAGAGAGTTTGCCAGAGCTCAGCTGTTGAATAGAAGAAAGTCGAAGAGTAACGTTTTCACACACTCCTGGGTTGGAGAATTGAACAGAGTAGGGGGGTGGGATTGTGTGTCCCCCTACGTAGAGGAGGTGGTATACACTGCGAGAGCTCTGATGAACACCTGAATATTGGTAGCGGTAGAATAGGGATACCGATGCAAACATTGCTGCGAAGAGAGAGAGAGAGAGATTACATATTAATCTGATGATTGGACGTGAGTTAATGAGACAATAGGCTATACTGGTATATATATATATATTACACAAACAACATACCAACAACCAACAATACACCATTTTGTTGTACCCCGCAGAAACCCCTACCACCGCAGCCGCCACTACAATTACCAAAAAAAAAAAAAAAACACACACCACACACACACACACAACAAACACACCCACACACACACACTACCTCCAGGGAATTTGAAGATGGGATAAGGAAAGGCCATTTATTTTTTGTTAGTGGTGTTATTGATGTTGTTGATGATGTTGATGCTTTTATTGTCGTTTTTGTCTAGGTGTTGATGATGTTGATACTTTTGTTGTTGTTGTTTTCGTTATCTTTGTTGTCGTTGTCGTTGTTTCTGTTGTTGATAACGTTGATGCTTTGTTGTCGTTGTTGTTGTTGTTTTTGGTGTCATGGATGCGGTTTTGGTTGTTTTTGGTGTTGTTCAAAATGATGATGATGTATTCTGAATGATGGTTTTGCTGACACATTAGTTAGGTTCCTTTGAATCCTCTGTATTCACCTCGGTGGTGAAACAGATGGTATTAATTGTGATGACTTTGAGTTGTTAAGGAGGGAGGGGCCTATTTCTTTGCTTATTTCATTTATTCTTTCTAGTCTTGTAGTTTCCTTTCCTCCTCCCTAAACTCCCATCACGCTTTAAAAAAACCAAACCCCAAAGATCCTCCTTCGAGATAAATTTGTACATTTTTGATAGCACAATTTCTCGGCGATTGTTCTTAAATTACAAGGCTTGCAACCGCTCGCCAGGACAAAATCGACTCCTAAATTGCATGAAACGTCTAAATATTGACAAGAACATTCTTAAAATCGCCAAAACTAATTGGCCTAAGCGTCCTGAAAATTCCCTACAAAACACTAAAAGGGCTACGCATGAGGGCTGTGGATGGGGGCATTTATTTATTTATTTATTTTATTTATTTACTTTGTTATCGGGTTCCGGATTATGTCTTTTGTAAATGATTGAAATCGTTTTTTGCCGATGTTGATGTTACTGATAGGATATTGTTTGTTCGTGTATTTCAAGTGCTTACCGATACCTTCCAATCGCCAAACTAATAGGCCCGACCGTCTTAAAATGAGGGAGAAGTGAGTCCAAAAAAAACCCGACCTATCTATTTAAATAAAATAAATTGTTTAAAGAGACGCCCCTCATGTGTTGATCAAGTTCCAAGCCACGAGTCTAGTGGACATTGCGTAGGCTTACGATCTGAGGCTGCGTTGAAAATCTCCAACCTCTAACCTCGCACGCATCACTCACACTCAGATTCACACATACTCTCTTAACTTTAACACACACGCCAATCTCACACTCTAGTATCACTCAGTTGCACTCTTAAGCTCAGCATGCGCTCACTTCTCGCCGCATCATCACTCACACGCACACACACACACACGCGAGCGGCTCGCGCGCCAAGCGAACATGACTCACAGATGGCGCCACATGAAGCCCTCAACGCGCGCCCGCGCGTCCCCCGCCCCCCCCCACGCCCGCATCCCGGGACCCAGTTAGGGGACAGGGCCGAGGAGAGACCGGGAAGACAGGGGCGGGGAGGGGGGAGAGGAGAGAGGCGGGGAGGACGAGGGCAGTGAGCCCCAGCTTAGGAGAAGACCTGGGGGAAAGCGTCACTACATTAACTGTAGTCCTGGCGACGGACAGCAAGCTTGTAATAGGAGCAGTGTTTGTGTATACAAACTCACATTTTGGGCCAATACATAAGTTCAGAAGAAAAAAGAATATCGTATAGGCTACATGACAAGCGAAAACCTGAACTAACACACATAAGGAAAGAGAGATAGAGATAGTCAGTCCAGGCATACTCTTATTATATTAGACAGATTTATGTATACACTTAGTAACAGAGTTATTGAAGTAGTAAAAACCTTAAACGTATTAATCCTTAGCGCACTCGTTGGTTCTGTGTTCTTGTACATAAACAATTCTGTAATCTGATTAGCATTGATACAATTCAGCTACACGTTACTTTTAAATACAAAATCATGTAGGATTATTTTGTCTACATCCTTTACCAGAAAATATATATATATATATATATTACTATATATATATAATATATATAGTAATATATATAAATATATATATATTAAGAGGAGAGAGAGAGAGAGAGAGAGAGAGAGAGAGAGAGAGAGAGCGATTTGCTATTCTATATTTCTATCGTTCACGTACATTAGGCTAGATAAATTAAGTTTTGATATTAAGTTAGCTCCTTAGTTCCTCTTAAATTACAAGCTAGCTATTGCTCGCCTTGAAAAAATCGACACCTAAATGGCACGAAAGGTCTAAATATTGACACATAAATGGTGGAAATGACGTAACATCGCCAAACTAATCGGGAGAAACTTCTCAGATTTACAAAACGAATGGGCCTTAACATGAAGGAGAAGGGGGTCCAGAAAAAATCTCCCCTTAACTAGATTCCACCTTGTAAAGCTATGTAGACCTGCTGCTGCTGCTTGCTTTCCATTATGTATTCCCCTTATAAGTACTTTTATATGGATCACTCTAACTCAGGCTGGGAAATTAGGTATAGCCCGGCAGCCCGGACTAGCCCTGACATGTAGCCGGGCTAGTGATTTTCAATGTTAGTCTGCCCGGCAGTTGCCCGGGGGACAAGTTAATGTGTAATACTTCATTACATAAAGCTTCAATAGAATATATAATAGTAATCATATAATATCAAATACCGGTAGATAATTATTATACGAAAACATCGCTGCTGTGACGCTCCTCGGTGCGATGACCCTTTAATAAATAGAGACCAGCACATCCGATCGGTTGTCATTTGTGTAATGTTTTCGGCAGAGAGCATTATACTCGGTTATATTTTATCTGACGGTAAATTTAATCACCTAGCAACTAATTTCTCGATAACTAACAGAAACATTAGAAAGTCAATTCTCATAATTAACAACAGATTTTGCTATAAAATTTGAATAATAGCTGAGTACAGAAGATGAAGACAGCACTTTACCATCAGGTGGAAAAAACCCATTATAATCATATACAGTACTGTACTGCCAATATTGATTTATATCGGATACAATAACATAAATATGTTCAATAAACAGATAACAAAAACAGGATATTTGAGTAATACACGTTGGGCTAAATGTAGCCGGTTAAATCCTATGTCACCGTGTTATACAATAATTAGGCTAAATCCATAGCAGCTGTTTGGAGGGTAGCAGATTAGCTTCGTCTGCACCTACGCTTGTCTCCACTTCGCCGATATTGGCGTGCACTTTGATTATATGTTCTATTATTCACCATTTGAATGTTATTGTCAGCTGATTTTCGATAATTCGAGCTATTAGGATTTTTGGATTTTCTGTGATCGGAATATTAGAATTTTGCTGTAACACAATTTGACAGACAAATATATCTTCCTTATGTCAGTGTCGTGGTTTCACATTCAGTACAGCCGTATACATATACATCTCTCTCTCTCTCTCTCTCTCCGGTTTACGTTAGTAATGAACTATGAATTTGTAATGTGATTCAATAAAAATGTGACTTTGACTAAGGCTTGTTGTTCCTAGAAGTATGAGGTGTTTTCGCCGTAGTCAATTTTATAAGCTACACGTGTCAACCATAAAGGTTAGCATTATTTTGATCGTTTATAGATTCATTGAAAATTAAGATTTATGTATGGTTTTGCCTGTTTTAACAACATTCAATATTCAAGGATGGTAAACAACAATAGCTGAAAAGTTTATAGGGATGAGGGAAATTGAGAAATATATATTTTTTTGTTTTAACTTTACTGTCAATCTCTTTTGGAAGTCATCAATTAGGTTAAATAATGTTCATACATAGCTAACCACGAAAGAGGGCAGGGATGTTAAGATGAGGAAATTTGAGAAGTTAATTAGGTTACGGTAGCTTAGATAGGGTTATGTTAGAGTGACTGTAATTTGACCAAATTAAGATATCTTGAGTTAGGAAAGCTAAATCAACTTAGGTTAAGATACGATACATTTGTTTTTGGTTTACTAAGATAGCTTAGGGTAGATTTGGCTGTACAAAATAGTTTATGATGAAATGGTAGGATATTATCTAATAAGATAAGGATATAATAGCCGAATAAGTAAGACAAATTCGAAAACAATAGATTAATATACACAAATATGATTATATTTTAACTAAATGTCAATAAAACCTACATGAACTACCTTGTGAGACACCAAGACGTAGTGTTCTAGTTCATTATCAAAAGTGACTTGATCCTGTGTTGGTGTTATAAGAACAGTAAAGTAGCAGCCGGCTGTATTTCCCAAATATTTAGTTTAAATAATATTATAATAATTATTATAGATTATATTTAGTCATTCAGCAACATTTTCAAGGGCAGGAGAAAAGTAAAGAGGTAATAACATAATTATCCTCTCTCTTGCATTACTAACACTCAGTAACCTAGTATAAGGATAATTCTGTATGTTGTCATGATAATTGTTTCACTCACATATATTGATTATTTGTAGTCAATGCCTGAGATCCGAGGGGAAAGAATTTCGGACAAGATTACATACAGTACGATGCAAATAGTGATAAACAAATCTGAAAGGACTAAAGTATGAGAATCAGTAGGCTGACACCTAATCCCATATAAAAGCCATTTATTGATGACACTGCACTGGTTTCAGGCCCAAGAAAAAAACTGAAGACGTGAAACAGCGTAAAAATTAATATTCATCAACGGAACACATGTAGGGGATATAAGTTAGACAGAAGCCTAGATGGGAGAAGGTACATTTAATGAGAATAGCCTATTACGTTATGTAATGTAAAATGAGAGATCAATATTTACAAGGAACAGTATGTTTATTTGAAATGTTATTTTGACTATAAAAGTGTCAAGGAGCTAATGCTTATAGGCGGAAAATAATGAAGTCTTAATGCACTTACATTTATGATAAAAAGTCTGAGGCCCTGATGAAGGAAGGTGAATTGACAATGCAAAACAATAGATAACGATTGAAATGTTAGAAAATAAAGATAATATTAAAGACAGGTATGAGAACATATCATATGTTGACAAAATAAAGCCTTACCAAAGGAGCTTTGAAAGGATTATCAATAGGAGAATCTAAATAAAATAAAATATAATATATATTGGAGTGAGGGGATAAAGTGGTAGTACCGTAATCCAAGAAAGAGAAGAGGAGGGAGAGTGGAGAACAAACATTTCAATTGAAGAGGCCTGGGCATCCCGGAATGGGAGAGATGTAAATAACCTAATAAATGGAAGCCTTCAATGTTCTCTTCTTATATTCAACGTTTTTCCCATCAACGTGCAATAACAAATACTATTGCTATGTCCAAAATATTAGTAATGCAGGAGTTTCCCAAAACTCCAATAAGTACGGTACGGTGGACATAAAATAACTAATTTATAGAAGCTGGTGGCATGTTTGTGAATATATGTGGTACCGGTACTTAACTAGCGAAATTCTTTAAAATATATTAGAGCAAGTAAAAAATATGACAGGGCAAGTGAAAAAACTGTCAGGGCAAGTACAATTCAGAAGACACTAGCCCTGGGCAAGTAGATCCGCAACACTAATTTCCCAGTCTGATTGTGAGACTTAAGTACCCGACCCTTGCAATCAGAGAAGATTTGCCACTCCTAACGCTAAAAGGTGGGCGTTTTGAGTACAAAATGTGTGCGTTCTGAAGTCGGTATCACACGAGCGCTTTTTCCCTCATCATCTATCCTCAACACTGGCCTGGCAGCTTATGAGGTTGTTGTTGTTGTTGTTTTTCCCCAAGCTGCCTGGCCGAACAGCCCCAAGGCCCGAGCAAGGCCAAGGCCACAACCGAGCGCCCCCACAGAACCCTCCCTGCCGACCACAATAAAGCCTGGGTGACCGAAGCCACTCCATAGCGGGGAGCTGAGGAGGGCGCGGAAACGCCCGGGAAACCAAAGCCCCACCCAGGGCCCTGTGCCCCTCAGCAATTATGAAGAGAAAGTTGAGGGGCAAAGGAAAGATGTGACGCTTTGGCTTCCAATCTTGGTAGATTAGGAGGTCAATCCACGCAAGAGACGCCGTCACTTGAGATCTAGAAAATATATAAGTAAAAGGAACAGTCAGAGTAAGCTATGGGTATGGCAGAGATCGCTCAGTTCTCACTCTGATAGACCAGCCCATCACCACAGCTTATGAGGTAAACATTTAGAATGTTTCGGTTCCCTAAATTAATCTACTATCAATCTAGTTTCCGATACCAGTGCACAATATTCCAGAAATGTTGCCAGAGAAATGTTGATCATCGAATGTTGACTATAAAAAATCTCGGGTGATACCGAAAACTGTATAAATTAATCTAGAAGGGGGATATAATGGATGTTTCTTTTTAAGTTTAATAGAGGTCTAAGGAGGAAACTAAACAAATTATAAATATATGAAATAATCGACACAAAAATTAACCCTCCCCCCTTAACCAAGAAAAACAAATGACCTTGCTCTTAACAAACCCTCAAGATCGGTTTGGAGATACACCAATTCTCAGTACAAGTGGGCAAAATTTTCCAGAGAAGTGACCTTAAAAAAAAACACAGACGAAAATTATACTTAGAATGAGTGATAATTAAAACAAAAAATTAATGATATAAAAAATGGGGTGTCAATCATATAGAAAAGGTTCATGAAAATCACTCTTAAAAATGTTCACTGATGATTTGAACATATCACTGGAACACATTAACAATTTCAAAGTATATATGCACATTAAAATATATTTTAAATATAACAATAGGCACCATTGAAATAGCATAATACTGGGAAGCTTATAGATTAATCGGAAAAAATTATGAATAAACAAAACACAGGGATTATCTCGTCAAAAAGTCAATAATTTCAATAATATTTTATAGCATAGGTTTAAAAAGCTTTATATAATATATATATATTATATATATATATAAAGAGATATAGAAAGAGAGAGAGATAGAGAGCTAGATAAATATTTGTATATTTTATATATTCCTTTGCGTTTATTATGCTAGAATATTCCATGCGATGCAATAGTATTGGATTTAATCATGACTTTCATAATAAACAGCTTCCTCGTCAATCTTACTCCCAAGCTGGACTTATCTCTTATATATGCAAATTTCTGTAAGTCATCATCGACATATTTTTCAATGTTCTGGGTTTTAAGGGGAGACGGGTCGTTTTTCTGGTCCCGCTTCTTCCTCATGTTTAGCTCCATTAATTTTCAGATTTTAAGACGTTCGGCCCACTAGTTTGGTGATTTTAAGACCTTTCGCCCCATTTCTTTGTTAATATTAAGACTTTTCGTGTCATTTAGGTGTCGATTTTCTACTGGCAAGCAATAGCGAGCCTGTAATTTAAAGGAAACCGGCCTTCGGCCGGAAATTTTTTCTATAAAAAAATGTACAAACAAATTTTGAATCCTTGGATTTTTTTTTTTTAAAGCTTGATGGAGGTCTAGGGAGAAAACTAAAGAAATAATAATAAAAAACTACCTAAATGAGCAAATAAATACGCCAATCCGGGCCTTAAAATATAGCAATTATATATATACACATTTCTATAAGCCATCCAAGGCATATTTTGCAATAATCTGGGTATCAAATGTATCATAGAATGTTATTTTATTCAGCAGATTTTCCGAGTTCTATATTTAACTTATAATCTGAGAGTAAAACCCGACTGAAAACTGCATCGCAATTATCTAAGCCTGTTGAGATGTACTTAGTCATGTCTATTTGGATGAGAGAGAGAGAGAGAGATTTACATAGATAGATACACTGGCCACACATACCTTACGATCCAAACGAGGTGGTCAGGACTTTATGAGAGAGAGAGAGAGAGAGAGAGAGAGAGAGAGAGAGAGAGAGAGAGAGAGATTTTAGATATATTGTATATGCCATAAATTATGACTTACAATTAAACAGCTTTATATATACTTACCGACATAAATATACAGTAGACAGATATAGAAAATGTGGGTTGATAAAATAATAAAAAAGTCAATAAATTAATATATAATATATTATATAGTGTGAAGAAATAGAAAGGGAAATAGGAAGATAAATAGAGAGAGAAGGTGGATAAGGTGAATAATTGAATAATTATAAGGTGAATAATTATAATTATAAGGTGAATAATTGCCCCACTGCATAAAGGAGGGAGTAAAGCACTACCAAAAAACTACCGCCCGGTAGCTCTAACCTCTCACATCATTAAAGTTTTCGAGCGAGTCCTGCGAAGCAAAATTTCAACATTCATGGAGACAACACCGGTCAACATGGGTTCAGAGCGGGAAGATCATGTCTCTCACAACTTTTGGAACACTATGACAAAATTCTTAAAGCGCTAGAAGAAAAGAAAAACGTGGATGTCATTTACACCGATTTTGCTACGGCATTGGATAAATGTGACCATGGTATAATAGCCCACAAACTGAAAGCAAAAGGTATAACTGGGAAAATCGGACGGTGGATATACAATTTCCTCGTAAACCGAAAACAATCGGTAGCAGTAAACCAAGTCACTTCTGAGCCTTCGGATGTCAAAAGCTCAGTGCCCCAAGGAACAGTGCTAGCGCCCCTTCTGTTCCTCATACTAATTTGCGACATAGATACCAACACAACAGTACGGTGTCGTCTTTTGCTGATGACACAAAATTAAGCAAGATAGTAAACACACAAGAGGACACGGGCCGACTGCAGGAAGACATGAATGTAGTGTTCCAGTGGACCAGGGAAAACAACATGCAATTCAATGAGGAAAAATTCCAATTAATACGGTACGGAGATAATAATGGTGTTAAAGAAATTACAAATTACTTAACAGAATCTAACCACATACTAGAACGGAAAGACAGTGTGAAAGACCTTGGGGTATTAATGTCTGAAAATATGGGTTTCAAAGTACATAACCAGGTCAAAGTGGCGGCTGCGAAACGTCTAACGGGTTGGATTCTGCGTACTTTTAAAACACGCGGTGAATTGCCTATGATAACGCTCTTCAAATCTCTAGTGCTACCGCGGCTTGAATACTGTAGCGTATTAACATCCCCATACAAAGCAGGTGAAATAAATGACGTAGAGAGTGTACAAAGACATTTCACTTCGCATATAAGTTCGATAACACATCTACACTATTGGGAGCGTTTAAGAGCACTGAATCTGTACTCACTGGAACGTAGAAGAGAACGTTACCTAATAATATACACGTGGAAAATCGCAGAGGGTTTAGTACCAAACCTACATACTCCGATAGTCATGAAATTCAGTGATAGGAGAGGCTGGGAATGCGAAATCCCCCGGATAAATAACAGGGGTGCTATGGGCTCTCTGCGAGAGGGCTGGTTATCACACAGAGGCCCACGTCTCTTCAACAAACTCCCACGGCGAGTAAGAGACATGAGGGACATCTCGTTAGACAACTTCAAGAGAGCCCTAGATGTCGAACTGCAAAAAGTGCCAGACGAGCCCATCCTCGCAAGGGAGCGAGCTGTCGCTTCAAACAGTCTACTGCACCAAATCACCACCCATAACGAGGGGCGTCGCGCTCCTTGGTGCCGCTAGAAGAGCGGCGAACACATCAAAAGGTATCAAGGTAAATGAATAGATATGGTTATAAATACCTGTACACTAAAAAAAACACATAAAATTATGCAGAGAGAGAGAGAGAGAGAGAGAGAGAGAGAGAGAGAGAGAGAGATAATGGCATGTGTATTTATTTAAAGTGGCGGTGTCAGGCTGGTTTTTACGTGCAGTGATAATCAGACGGCTGGGTAATGAGAGTTATAGTATGAAGAAATAGAAAGGAAAATAGGAAGATAGATAGAGGAGGTGGAGTTAAATGAATAGATATTATGTCAATATGGTTAAAAATACATAAAAAAAACACATAAAATTATGCAGAGAGAGAGAGAGAGAGAGAGAGAGAGAGAGATAATGGCATGTGTATTTATTTAAAGTGGCGGTGTCAGGCTGGTTTTTACGTGCAGTGATAATCAGACGGCTGGGTAATGAGAGAGTTACAAGGAGTTACAAGGAAGTTATTATCTCAGAGACCTTGCGGTCCATTCCGAGGAGATACTAGAAGTGGAAGGAGAGACTGTTTAGAGTGGGAAAGAGAGAGAGAGAGATTGAGCTTTAACTACTTATGTTTCAGATAAAAACTCTTGAATTATCGCTACAATCTACACTGAATGCTTACACTGCTCTCTCTCTCTCTCTCTCTCTCTCTCTCTTGCAACAGGATTTGGGTGTTCTGATTAGCAGTGACCTAATTATTTTAGTTTTCCAACCAGTGCATTGAAGTAGAGAAGAAAGCTCAGAAATAATTGGGCTATATTAAGAGGCAATCTAAGTATAGAAATAAGGAAATAGTCCTCACACTTCACAACGCTCTTATACGGCCTAGGCCCCCTGGAGTATGCTGTTAAATTCTGGTCTCCAGCACTCAGGAAAGATATAGAACGACTAGAAAGAGTACAAGCTAGGGCTACAAAGCTTATTCCATCGCTTAGAAGAATAAGCTATGAGGACCGGTTGAGAGCTCTTATTCTCTTTCCGTTGGAGACACGCAGACTATGAGGTCAGCTCATTGAAGTACAAGTATTTAAAATACTTAATGGATTTGACAATGTGGATTATAGCAAAAAAATTAGCCTCAACATGAATACAACACGCAAATATGGCTGGAAATTATAATTGAAAAGGTTCAGCACTAGTATTTGTGGAAACGTTTTCACATATAAGATCTGTTCTACCTGGAACAAACTTCCCTCCGAAGTTGTAAACAGTTCTTCAGTAGAGCAGTTCAAGAAGAGAGTAGATAGTATTTTTGCACACACTGTAATGAGTGTAGTGCACTAAACAGTCTCTCTCCTTCCACTTCGAGTATCTCCTCGGAATGGACCGCAAGGTCTCTGAGATACTAACTATTCCTTGTATCTCTCTCTCTCTCTCTCTCTCTCATTCACCCACAATCTTCCTTTCATTCCCCCTCCCTTTACCCTCCTCCCCCCTCCCTCTTTAATATATATAAACCCACTCGGGCTTTTAATCACATTTAATGAACACATAAAATTAAGTCCCTCTGCATATTTTCAGGCAGCTTGTCCGAAACTCTGCGCGCGTCATCCCCTTGGACTCTTCATAAAAAAATATCTATCATCGCGCCTATATAAACTGCCTTTACAGTCGCTTCATTCATTTATACAAACATTCGCACTCATTGGAGGATAGCGAGAGGTTGTTTACACGGCGGCCTGTGTCTCAGAAATGTTTATATTCGAGTTGCTTGGCGGGCAATTAAGTTCGCGGGTTTTTATGGCAAGAGATAGGCGGGACAATGATGACGTCACAGACGCAAATTTGTTTTTGGACTAGCAAATACGTTTCCACTTATGTATGCAAACTAATATACCTCGTCTACATCAACTACATATGTTTCGATTGTATGTTATATTTGTATATATTTCTGCATCAAGTTTGTATAAGAACTGGTGTAAAGTAGAACGATTAGATGAGCATTTAAGTGGAAGTCCTAGCCAGCCGCAGACGTTCGGACGCCGGGACTTGATTTGTTTACAAGCGCCAGGCAGCAGGCAGTACACGTGGTCTTGTTGCCCCACAATGATACACTCACCCCTTGTAGCGATACGAGGGCACTCCGCGGACCCACTGGCCCCCTCCTCATCGGCTTAATTAGTGCCGGGCAGAACAGGCTTAGCTGTGAGGAGGGACGGGCTTAATTGTATACATGCCATGGATGGTCTTTTAAGCCCTTCCCTTGAAGAGTGGTTTGGGTGGGCGTATTTCAACTTGAAGGGGGTTTGGGTGGGCGTATTTTAACTTAAATGGGGTTTGGGTGGGCGTATTTCAGCTTGAAGGGGTTTTAGGCGGGCGTATTTTAAATTGAAGGGGTTTTGGGCAGGCGTATTTTAACTTGAAGGGGGTATGGATGGGCGTATTTGAACTTGAAGGGGTTTTGGGTGGGCGTATTTTAAATTGAAGGGGTTTTGGGCAGGCGTATTTTAACTTGAATGGGGTATGGATGGGCGTATTTTAACTTGAAGGGGGTTTGGGTGGGCGTATTTTATCTTGAAGGGGGTTTGGGCGGACGTATTTTAACTTGAAGGGGGTATGGATGGGCGTATTTTAACTTGAAGGGGGTTTGGGTGGGGTTATTTTAACTTGAAAGGGGGTTTGGGCGGGCATATTTTATCTTGAAGGGGGTTTGGGCGGGCATATTTTAACTTGAAGGGGGTATGGATGGGCGTATTTTAACTTGAAGGGGGTTTGGGTGGGCGTATTTTAACTTGAAGGGGGTTTGGGCGGGCGTATTTTAACTTGAAGGGGGTTTGGGCGGGCGTATTTTAACTTGAAGGGGGTATGGATGGGCGTATTTTAACTTGAAGGGGGTTTGGGTGGGCGTATTTTAAGTTGGAAGGGGGTTTGGGCGGGCGTATTTTATCTTGAAGGGGGTTTGGGCGGGCATATTTTAACTTGAAGGGGGTATGGATGGGCGTATTTTAACTTGAAGGGGGTTTGGGTGGGCGTATTTTAACTTGAAGGGGGTTTGGGGGCATATTTTATCTTGAAGGGGTATGGATGGGCGTATTTTAACTTGAAGGGGGTTTGGGTGGGCACTTGAAGGGGTTTGGGTGGGAACTTGAAGGGGGTTTGGGTGGGCACTTTTAACTTGAAGGGGTATGGATGGGCGTATTTTAACTTGAAGGGGGTTTGGGTGGGCGTATTTTAACTTGAAAGGGGGTTTGGGCGGGCGTATTTTATCTTGAAGGGGGTTTGGGCGGGCATATTTTAAATTGAAGGGGTTTTGGGCAGGCGTATTTTAACTTGAATGGGGTATGGATGGGCGTATTTTAACTTGAAGGGGGTTTGGGTGGGTTTTTTTTATTTTGAAGGGGGTTTGGGCGGGCGTTTTTTTTCTTGAAGGGGGTTTGGGCGGGCATATTTTAACTTGAAGGGGGTATGGATGGGCGTATTTTAACTTGAAGGGGGTTTGGGCGGGCGTATTTTAACTTGAAGGGGGTTTGGGCGGGCGTATTTTATCTTGAAGGGGGTTTGGGCGGGCGTATTTTAACTTGAAGGGGGTTTGGGTGGGCGTATTTTAACTTGAAGGGGGTTTGGGCGGGCGTATTTTAACTTGAAGGGGGTTTGGGGCGACGCTTTATTATTTCAAGTCTATAGGAACAAAAAACAAGTACTAGGAAAAATGGTCAAAACAATAAAAACTCTTAATCGCAATAATAAAGCAAAAACACAACCACAGGCCTATCCCCCAAAACGTCGGATGAACTAGTGTTAAAATTAGCGCAATGCAGGACCGAAGAGTTAACATTGTGTTTAACCCTTTTTTATCTTTGATTCTGGCTAACATTATATGATATTATGCAGTTTTAAGAAGGGCATCGCTCGCCAGAAATGAGTCGACTCCTAAATGGCACGAAGGGTCATAATGTTGACAAAGAAATGGGGTGAAAGGTCATAAAATCCCCAAACTAATTGAACCAACGTCTTAAAATCTCAAAACTAGTGGGGCTAAACATTAGGGAGAAGGGGGTCCATAAAAACAGTCTGTCTCCCCTTAATTCTATCTGAAATACAACACTGGTATGCTAGTTGCAGACACACTTTGCTAGTTCAGCAATTTAAGGCTTGTTGAGTTAAATGGTTTGATGTAGTGAAATGTCTGGGTGTAGGTGACGGGACTTGATAGAGGTACCGTAAATGACTTGATGGAGTTACCTTGCCTTGTTTAGGGTTTGCTGAGCGATCGTTTTCCTGGACACCTTTCTCCCTCATGTTTAGCCCCATTAGTCTTCAAATTTAAGACGTGCGGCCCATTAGTTTGCCGATGTTAAGGCCTTTCGCCCGTTTTTTTATCATTCATGTCATTTAGGTGTCGAATTTGTTCCTGGCGAGCGAAAGCGAGCCTGTAATTTAGGAGAAACCGGCCTTCGGCCGGAAAATTATTCTACCGAAAAATTTACAAATATATCTAGAAGGGGGATCCTGTGGTTGTTTTTTTAAGTTTGATGGAGGTCTAGGAAGGAAACTAGAAAAATAATAAATAAAAAAAAAAAAAATGGACCAAAAAATGACCCAACTCCCCTTAAATGGTTTGATGTAGTGAAATGTCTGGGTGGAGCTGACAGACTATATAGAGGTAAATAACTTGATGGAGTTACCTTGCCTTGTTTAGATCTTGCTTAGCGTTTGTTTTTCACGCTTTTACGCCTTACATGATTTTCTTGAACACCCATACATTTGAATGTGTAAATATATAAATTACTCAACTGAGAAAATCAATATTGATAACAACAATGCCAATCAATATATATATATATATATATATATATATATATATATATATATATATATATATATATATATATATATATAAGAAGAAGATAAACAACAACAACAACAATTTCAGGGTCATTGAATTAAAATAGTTAATGTAGTGAGAACTCTGAGTGGTGGTGTTGTTGTCAGACTTGATGGGAGTTAAATGGCTTGATGGAGTTGACTGTGTTTGCCTAGTTTAATATGGGGAGATGGTAGGTTTTTTTCGTCTTTTCTGGACACTCTTCTCCCTCATGCTTATAGGGGCTATAAGCATGAGGGTGTAAATTTTTCTACCAAAAAATGTACAAATTTATCTTGAAGGAGGATCTTTGAGATGATTGATTAAGGGCAGGTATTTAGTTTGTTCCCTACGTTTTCATCAAGCTTTAAATTACACCCCCTAGACCTCCTTTCAAGATAAATTTGTACATTTTTCGGTAGAAAAATGTCCCGGCCAGAGGCCGGTTGCTTTTAAATTACAGGCTCGCTATCGCTCGCCAGGATAAAATCGACACCTAAATGGCACGAAAGGTCTTAATATGGGGTGAAAGTTCATAAATCGCTAAACTAATGGGGCAAACATTTTATAATATCAAAAGCAATGGGGCTAAACATGAGGGAGAAAGGAGTCCAGAAAAAAATCCCTCAAGTGGAAATCTCCCCTTAAGCTTGATGGAGGTCTAGGGAGAAAACTAAAAGCATAATAAATATTTAAATCGACCATTAAATATATCCATAAGAGACAAAAGCAACAAATGGCCTACGTTAATTCCGCCTGAAGTACAACACTGCTAATATCGTTACAGACACACTTTGCCATTTAGGGATTGTTGAACTAGATGACTTGATGGGGTAGTATGTCTGGGAGTGTGGGTGGTGGTTGATGGGGTAGTATGTCTGGGAGTGTGGGTGGGGGTTGATGGGGTAGTATGTCTGGGAGTGTGGGTGGGGGTTGATGGGGTAGTATGTCTGGGAGTGTGGGTGGGGGTTGATGGGGTAGTATGTCTGGGAGTGTGGGTGGGGGTTGATGGGGTAGTATGTCTGGGAGTGTGGGTGGGAGTTGATGGGGTAGTATGTCTGGGAGTGTGGGTGGTGGTTGATGGGGTAGTATGTCTGGGAGTGTGGGTGGGGGTTGATGGGGTAGTATGTCTGGGAGTGTGGGTGGGGGTTGATGGGGTAGTATGTCTGGGAGTGTGGGTGGTGGTTGATGGGGTAGTATGTCTGGGAGTGTGGGTGGGGGTTGATGGGGTAGTATGTCTGGGAGTGTGGGTGGTGGTTGATGGGTAGTATGTCTGGGAGTGTGGGTGGGGGTTGATGGGGTAGTATGTCTGGGAGTGTGGGTGGGGGTTGATGGGGTAGTATGTCTGGGAGTGTGGGTGGGGGTTGATGGGGTAGTATGTCTGGGAGTGTGGGTGGGGGTTGATGGGGTAGTATGTCTGGGAGTGTGGGTGGTGGTTGATGGGGTAGTATGTCTGGGAGTGTGGGTGGTGGTTGATGGGTAGTATGTCTGGGAGTGTGGGTGGGGGTTGATGGGGTAGTATGTCTGGGAGTGTGGGTGGGGGTTGATGGGGTAGTATGTCTGGGAGTGTGGGTGGTGGTTGATGGGGTAGTATGTCTGGGAGTGTGGGTGGTGGTTGATGGGGTAGTATGTCTGGGAGTGTGGGTGGGGTTGATGGGGTAGTATGTCTGGGAGTGTGGGTGGTGGTTGATGGGGTAGTATGTCTGGGAGTGTGGGTGGTGGTTGATGGGGTAGTATGTCTGGGAGTGTGGGTGGTGGTTGATGGGGTAGTATGTCTGGGAGTGTGGGTGGTGGTTGATGGGGTAGTATGTCTGGGAGTGTGGGTGGTGGTTGATGGGGTAGTATGTCTGGGAGTGTGGGTGGTGGTTGATGGGGTAGTATGTCTGGGAGTGTGGGTGGTGGTTGATGGGGTAGTATGTCTGGGAGTGTGGGTGGGGGTTGATGGGGTAGTATGTCTGGGAGTGTGGGTGGTGGTTGATGGGGTAGTATGTCTGGGAGTGTGGGTGGGGGTTGATGGGGTAGTATGTCTGGGAGTGTGGGTGGTGGTTGATGGGGTAGTATGTCTGGGAGTGTGGGTGGTGGTTGATGGGGTAGTATGTCTGGGAGTGTGGGTGGGGGTTGATGGGGTAGTATGTCTGGGAGTGTGGGTGGGGGTTGATGGGTAGTATGTCTGGGAGTGTGGGTGGTGGTTGATGGGGTAGTATGTCTGGGAGTGTGGGTGGGGGTTGATGGGGTAGTAGTGTCTGGGAGTGTGGGTGGTGGTTGATGGGGTAGTATGTCTGGGAGTGTGGGTGGGGGTTGATGGGGTAGTATGTCTGGGAGTGTGGGTGGTGGTTGATGGGGTAGTATGTCTGGGAGTGTGGGTGGGGGTTGATGGGGTAGTATGTCTGGGAGTGTGGGTGGTGGTTGATGGGGTAGTATGTCTGGGAGTGTGGGTGGTGGTTGATGGGGTAGTATGTCTGGGAGTGTGGGTGGTGGTTGATGGGGTAGTATGTCTGGGAGTGTGGGTGGGGGTTGATGGGGTAGTATGTCTGGGAGTGTGGGTGGGGGTTGATGGGGTAGTATGTCTGGGAGTGTGGGTGGGGGTTGATGGGGTAGTATGTCTGGGAGTGTGGGTGGGGGTTGATGGGGTAGTATGTCTGGGAGTGTGGGTGGGGGTTGATGGGGTAGTATGTCTGGGAGTGTGGGTGGGGGTTGATGGGTAGTATGTCTGGGAGTGTGGGTGGGGGTTGATGGGGTAGTATGTCTGGGAGTGTGGGTGGGGGTTGATGGGGTAGTATGTCTGGGAGTGTGGGTGGGGGTTGATGGGGTAGTATGTCTGGGAGTGTGGGTGGGGGTTGATGGGGTAGTATGTCTGGGAGTGTGGGTGGGGGTTGATGGGGTAGTATGTCTGGGAGTGTGGGTGGTGGTTGATGGGGTAGTATGTCTGGGAGTGTGGGTGGGGGTTGATGGGGTAGTATGTCTGGGAGTGTGGGTGGGGGTTGATGGGGTAGTATGTCTGGGAGTGTGGGTGGGAGTTGATGGGGTAGTATGTCTGGGAGTGTGGGTGGGGGTTGATGGGGTGGTATGTCGGGGAGTGTGGGGGGGGGGAGATGGGGTAGTTTGCGGGGGAGTGTGGGTGGGGGTTGATGGGGTAGTAGTGTCTGGGAGTGTGGGTGGGGGTTGATGGGGTAGTATGTCTGGGAGTGTGGGTGGTGGTTGATGGGGTAGTATGTCTGGGAGTGTGGGGGGGGTTTGATGGGGTAGTATGTCTGGGAGTGTGGGTGGGGGTTGATGGGGTAGTATGTCTGGGAGTGTGGGTGGGGGTTGATGGGGTAGTATGTCTGGGAGTGTGGGTGGGGGTTGATGGGGTAGTAGTGTCTGGGAGTGTGGGTGGGGGTTGATGGGTGTGATAGAGCTGGCGACACTTGGGGTTAAGGGGGGTGACCTGCCTTTTGTTCTCTCCTTTTCTCTCTTTCTCTGGCTTGTATCCATTCGGCCTCATTCAGCTTACTGTTTTAAGATATTCATCCCCATCCAGGTGTCTATTTCTTCCTGGCGAGCGATAGCAAGCTAGCACTGTATGAAGAAATCTGGCTTCGCCGGAAAAAAAATTCTATCGAAAAATTTACAAATTTAGCCTGTTGTCAATTTTGTTTATAAAATATGCTGGTTTGCTACCGCTCGCCAGGAAAAAAATCGACACCTGGATGAGGATAAGTGTCGTTAAACCAGTAGGCTGAATGGGGCCGAATGAATACAACCCAGAGAGAGAGAGAGGGATAGAGAAAAAAATATGTATAACGAGGTGGGCCCCCTTAATTTATATATTATGTATGGGCCTGTGGGTGGAACTGACTGGGACTGTGGGTGGAACTGACTGGGACTGTGGGTGGAACTGACTGGGACTGTGGGTGGAACTGACTGGGACTGTGGGTGGAACTGACTGGGACTGTGGGTGGAACTGACTGGGACTGTGGGTGGAACTGACTGGGACTGTGGGTGGAACTGACTGGGACTGTGGGTGGAACTGACTGGGACTGTGGGTGGAACTGACTGGGACTGTGGGTGGAACTGACTGGGACTGTGGGTGGAACTGACTGGGACTGTGGGTGGAACTGACTGGGACTGTGGGTGGAACTGACTGGGACTGTGGGTGGAACTGACTGGGACTGTGGGTGGAACTGACTGGGACTGTGGGTGGAACTGACTGGGACTGTGGGTGGAACTGACTGGGACTGTGGGTGGAACTGACTGGGACTGTGGGTGGAACTGACTGGGACTGTGGGTGGAACTGACTGGGACTGTGGGTGGAACTGACTGGGCCTGTGGGTGGAACTGACTGGGACTGTGGGTGGAACTGACTGGGCCTGTGGGCGGAACTGACTGGGACTGTGGGTGGAACTGACTGGGACTGTGGGTGGAACTGACTGGGCCTGTGGGTGGAACTGACTGGGACTGTGGGTGGAACTGACTGGGACTGTGGGTGGAACTGACTGGGACTGTGGGTGGAACTGACTGGGCCTGTGGGCGGAACTGACTGGGCCTGTGGGTGGAACTGACTGGGACTGTGGGTGGAACTGACTGGGACTGTGGGTGGAAGTGACTGGGACTGTGGGTGGAAGTAACTGGGACTGTGGGTGGAACTAACTGGGACTGTGGGTGGAACTGACTGGGACTGTGGGTGGAACGGACTGCCGTGATGGGCCTGAATGACTTGATAGAGTTACCTTGCCTCGTTAAGGGGAGGTTTTTAGTGTGTTTCCTAGACTTCCATCAAGCTTGAAATTACACCCCCATGACCCCCTTTCAAGATAAATTTATAAATTTTTCGGTAGAAAAATGCCCCGGCCGAAGGCCGGTTCCTCTTAAATTACAGGCTCGTTATCGCTCGCCAGGAAAAAATCGACACCTAAATGGGACGAAAGGTCTTAAAAGTGACATAAATGGGGTGAAAGTTCTTAAAATCGCCAAACTAACGGGGCGAACCTCTTATAATCTCAAAATCAATGGGGCTAAACATGAGGGAGAAAGGGGTAAAGAAAAAAATCCCTCAAGTGGAAATCTCCCCTTAAGTAAGACACTTTTTTTGCTTTGTTTGTGTGTATGCTTATTTTTCGTCTTCTCTTCAGATCTCGCTAGCTTACATTTGTTTATTATTTTCCAAAACTAATAACGATGAATATATAAATTAATTAATATATATATATATTTACAGTATATATATACTGTATATAATCCCCAGAAACAACAATAATTTAAGGTTTGTTGAGATAAATGACTTGATCTGTATGCTTTCAATAAGTTCATTGGAGGTGTTTGGTGTTGTGGTGAAATGTATAAAAATATAGATTACATGTCTGGGACTGTGGGTGGAGTAGTAAGACTTGATGGGCCTGAATGACTTGATAGAGTTCCCTTGCCTCGTTAAGTTAGAAACGTGTTGTATTAGTAATTAAGTAAAACATGTATATGTAACTTGTTATTCACATCTCTCTAGCTTAAATGTTCTATAATATCCCCCAAAGCTAATAAAGCTGAATATATATATATACGGTATATTCATGAAAATATATAAATAAACAATACTAACAGCAATTTGGGGTTTGTTGAGCTAGATGACTTGAAGGGGTGATATGTCTTGGCCTGTGGGTGGAGCTGTCAGACTTGATGGACCTGAATGACTTGATAACGTTGCCTTGTCTAGTTAAGTAACAAACGTTTTATCTTGTTGTATATGTAGTCTTTAGGTAACGTAGTATTCTGTATGTTCATTTTATATACATTAATGAAAATATATACATTAATGAAAATATATACATTAATGAAAATATATACATTAATGAAAATATATACATTAATGAAAATATATACATTAATGAAAATATAATTTATACATTAATGAAAATCAGACACAACATCAATTCAGGGTTTGTTGAGTTAAGGGGAGACGGTTCGTTTTTCTAGGCCCCCTTCTTCCTCATGTTTAGCCCCATTAGTTTTCAGATTTTAAGACGATTGGCCCATTAGTTTGCCGATTTCAAGACCTTTCGCCCCATTTCTTTGTCAATATTAAGACTTTTCGTGTCATTTAGGTGTCGACGATTTTTCCTGGCGAGCGATAGCGATCCTGTAATTTAAGAGGAACGTACGGCCTTTGGCCGGGAAATTTTTCTATCGAAAAATGGCCGTGAAATTTTTCTATCGAAAAATGTACAACTTTATGTTGAAGGAGGGTCTTGGGCAGGTGTTTTTAAGCTTGATGGAGGTCTAGTGAGGAAACTAAAACAATAATATAAAATACAGGTATAAATAAATGAGCAAATAAATAGGCTCATCCTCCTCTTAAATGACTTGCTCTGTATAAATGTCTGGGACTCTGGGTGGAGTTGACAAGAGTTGATGGGCCTGAATGACTTGATAAAGTTGGTTTGTTTGGCTAAGGTCTTCTTTGGCGTTTTAAAAGGTTAATTTTTTGTTTCCACTTCACTTCATGATGGTTATTGATGGTGTAATGGTTAAAGCGTGTATGTTCTGTATGGGATATCCTACGTTCGAATCCTGGGAGAATCACATGCTTTCATTAATTTCATTTTGGGGTTATTGGTGTTAAACATGATGTTAAAAATAACACCGCACAAAACAACAACATCGATAATAATAAAAATAATACAATAATAATAATAATAATGATAATAATAATAATAATAATAATGATAATAATAATAATAATAATAATAATAATACAATAATAATAATAATAATGATAATAATAATAAATATATGAATACAAATGAATAATAACATAAAGTATCATCAAGGATTTCGGCGAGTTATATTGATTTTGATTGTACCTGAGTAAATCAAATACATGTGTAGTATTTGTGTCAGTGCTATTGACAGAGATTTATGAGTGGGTGAAATATTGCTAGTTTATTAAGGGGACAGATTCACTTTGATTTACTTCCTTTAGATACATACACACACACACACACAAACATACATTGCATACACAAACCACCACCAGTCACTCACACACACATACTAACACAAATACACATAATCAGTCTCTCTCACACACACATCTACTCTAATATCTATCTCTATATCTCTCTCTCTCTCTCTCTCTCTCATGCCCTCACTGAAAATATAATTAGTACGAGCGATAAAATACAAGAGCCCCACGAACAAAGGTGACAGCAATAAAAATACGAAGCCAGTAATCACCCCAAATTTACACACAACAGGTTTAATATCAATGCCACAACAGTAAGGCAGATCCAATTGACCACTTGCGAGTTTCAGGCTATAAGGAAGTTAGAGCCGTAAACATCGATATTAAACAGAAATACAATAATAACATACGGTAGGTTTCTGTTGGATAGAAATTACGTTGAATTTTATTGTATGTATTTATAAATGTATTACAACCATATTTATGCTGGAAATTTTGTAAACACCAATGGTTACAGCTCCATCTTCCTTATAGTCTGAAACTCGCAAGTGGTCAATTCATGTCATAGGTATAGTAAACCTACTGGTTGGAAGAAGCCACCAAATCAAGTGACGTGTATAAATAAGGAGTCATCATCTAGTGTGGCAGAAAGGAAGCAACCAACACCTTGAAGCTCCAATGAGACCATCTAGTGCGACACACATGAATCACCCAACATCTCGAAGCTTCAATCCATAATCTCGGGGCCTCGTAAGAGTTACAGGCTACTGAACAGCCTACAGTCCCGAGGTTGAGACATTGAAAACAAAAACTGTTCTAACAAGCACTGCATGCAATATAAACCCCCTCTGCCCAAAAGGTTGGAATCCCAAAGATAAGTATGGTCGTTGTGTTTATGAGGACCCCAATGCTAGGGGTCTCTCCCTTACAGGCTGCACACTTCAGATACCTTCCTGTGTGCTAGGGGTCTCTTTCTTAGAGACCCCACACTTGGAAGGCTATCACTAAAGTCTTACCATTAAGCCATACTCGGCACCAGGCAACTTGATAGCCTGGGACATAGAGAAGCTCAACCTGAGCCTTCTTCTTGTGGTAGCTGACAAGGAGGCTCAGGCTGATCTCCCCCAAGTCTTGTGTCAAATCATGAAGAGGAGTGGCTTAGCTCTTTAAGTTGGCATTTTAAGTCAACAAGGGGTGTGGCATACCTCTAAGTTGGCATGACCAGTTTAGAAAAGGCGTGGCTTACCTCTCAACTTGACGTCTGTTGTTTTACTTTAAAACATAGGGCTCAAACCCTTTCCCATTGTCAAGTAAGCCACTATAGATTTACAGAAGAGCGACCATTACTTGCAATATTGTATGTCCACAAACCGCTGAGTGTAGGACACCTCCCTCATGCCCACCACATGTAGGTGCCCTCCCTTGCGACAAATTTATATGACCACTAATTCCCACAACTTCTTCCCGAAACCTGATCTGGCAGCTTTTGAAATATACTTTTATGAGAATCTATACTCTGTTTCTCTTCAGCTGGCGATAAACTGAATCCCTTAGCAGCTAATTTCTCGATACTTAATGGTAAAATATAAAACCACTATGTCTCTGCATCATGTTAAGACCAAGTTCATATAATTAGCACCATATTTCACTACAAAATCATCCAAATAACTGAGAAATCTTGATGGAAACTTTGCAATTTACCGTCAGTTGACAAGAAACAGAGTATAGTCCCCTACAGCATAATAATCTACCTTCAGGGGAGATTTCCACTTGAGGGATTTTTTTCTGGACCCCTTTCTCCCTCATGTTTAGCCCCATTGCTTTTGAGATTTTAAGACCTTCGCCCTAGTAGTTTGGATATTTTAAGACATTTTGCCCCATTTCTGTCAATTTTAAGACCTTTCGTGCCGTTAAGGTGTCGATTTTTTCCTGGCGAGCGATAGCGAGCCTGTAATTTAAGAGCAACCGGCCTCCGGCCGGGAAATTTTTCTACCGAAAAATGTAAAAATTTATCTTGAAAGGGGGTCTAGGGGGTGTAATTTTAAGCTTGATGAAAAAGTAGGGAACAAAGTAAGTACCTCCCCTTCAGTCAAGTTACTGATACTAGAGCAAGGTCTCAAAACGTTTCCAGAAATGAAGATGTGGTTCAAAGTACTTGGAAAAAGCCTCCGTTTAGATAGATCCATCATTAGGGGAGATACCTATTTTGTAGAGGTCCCTCGTTTGGGCCCCAAGGGTACTCCTGAAATGTTGTGCCTACAATCGATAATATGTCTTCACCATCATCAGCAGTACTATATATTACCCCTTTTAACCCGTTCAATACCAGGGACGTCCTTTTTATATCATATTCTGGCAACTTTTAAACTATTTTATTCAGCGTAGGAAGGACCTTACCAATAATATGGCTTCAAACTATTTCAACTAACCCATTTAACCAGCACAGATCCTTCCTAAGCTGCATAATATCGTCTAAATATAACTATATTATATTTGTCTCACTCCCTAGACTGGAACAAGACCTCACGGGCTTCACTGTTCATTGTAAAGCGGTGAATGTTAAGGCTCTCAGCCTATGCCCGAGAGGAAGTAAGTTGGAATATAGACAAAAAATATATATAAAAAAAAAAAAAAAAAAAAAAATTACAGACGTCGCTGGTACTCAATCTTCACTAATAATTAATCATCGCCACCGTCATCTTCACTAGTAATTATCACCATAATCCCCGTCATCATCATCATCATCTACAATAATCATTACCATTACCATTATCTAACCATAGTCACCATTATCCCTGCAACAGCTTCTCTACCCCAACCCCCCTTTCCCTCATGTGTGTCCCTAAATCCAGACCTAAATAAGGAAAAAGGTCAGTAGTGTTGCGAGGATCGATAAACAAGTGTCTCCCTTGCACGACAGAGGTACCGTACTAATTAACAGGTAAACCATAATAATTCAGCTATCTCCATTAGGTATGAGTCAAGAGCTTATATTACTGATAGCTATAACTTACGGGGAGATAATTATCCACTTGAGGGATTTTTTTTCTTGACCCCTTTCTCTCTCATGTTTAGCCCCATTGCTTTTGAGATTTTAAGACGTTCGTCCCATTATTTTGACGATTTTAAGAACTTTCGACCCATTTCTGTCAATTTTAAGACCTTTAGTGCCATTTAGGTGTCGATTTTATCCTGGCGAGCGATAGCGAGCCTGTTATTTAAGAGGAACCGGCTTTCAGCCGGGACATTTTTCTACCGAAAAATGTACAAATTTATCTTGAAAGGGGCTCAAGGGGGTGTAATCTTAAGCTTGATGGATATCTAGAGACCAAACTAAACACCTCCCCTTAAACACACAGACACTCGCGCTCACACACACACACACACACACACACAGAGACACACACACACACACACACACACTCGCTCACACACACACACACACTACAATCTGACAGGTAACATGTACAACAAAATGCACTGATGAACGCGTATCAGGTATATGTTTTCATTAGTTTAGTCTTGTGCATTGGGGTTTGTAATGGAGGAGTAGTGTTAAGAACGGGCTGTTCCTTAATTAGTAAAGCACACTGCACCACTGTTTCCATTCCACAACACTCGCTCATATAATAAGTAACACCTTAACATTAATCATCAATTACAAACCCCAATGTACTTGAATAAACTAATGAAAGCATATGGTCCTCACGGGATTCGAACTCGGGATACCACAAGCACCTAAACCATTACACCACCAACACAGTCACAATACCAACCCTAAAACACTGTTAGGGAAAGCAAACCTATATATTTCGCATCAATATTACAATATATATTTCGCATCATTATTACAATACCCATTTCTAATACCGTCATCGTCTTCGCCATCATCAGTAGTGCTATAAACTTGGTTGAGCCCGAGAACTTTTCATCTCCTACTGTACTTCGCACTTCTCCACTTTATCTGCCTCTCTCCAAAACTCTCCAATCTCCTACTTTACTCAAGCCATCATCATCAACATCATCAATATTCCTATAAGAGGTAAATTATACGCTCAACATCATCAATCATTTTTTATTTATACAACAGAATAAGCCTGGGTGGTTGGTTGGGGGTTTATTTGTATTATTGAAGGTGGATGGACGTTTGTTTTTTGTTTTCGTTTACTTTTGTTTGTTTTCGTTCACTTTTGTTTGTTTTCGTTCACTTTTGTTTGTTTTCGTTTACTTTTGTTTGTTTTCGTTCACTTTTGTTTGTTTTCGTTCACTTTTGTTTGACTATTATTGATTGATGAGTAGTATATATTTCCCGTTGTTTTCACTGTATGATATCTTGAACTGGCAATTTCTCCGGCGAAGCCGTATTTCTCCATAAAATGCAACGCATCAAATATAAGGATAGAAGACTGATGATGTCCAAGTTCATTATAATTTACCTCTTATATGAATATTGATGGTGACAAACCCATCAAATATAAGGATAGAAGACTGATGATGTCCAAGTTCATTATAATTTACCTCTTATATGAATATTGATGGTGACAAACCCATCAAATATAAGGATAGAAGACTGATGATGTCCAAGTTCATTATAATTTACCTCTTATAGGGATGTTGATGGTGACAAACCCATCAAATATAAGGATAGAAGACTGATGATGTCGAAGTTCATCTTCACATCACATCACACATCACACTGTGGGGAGATTGTAGGCACCAATCGATCAGGGCTAGACCCAGGTGAGGTTATAGGCATGTGATAAAGAGTCGCTGGAACTCCTGTTTCATTTGCTTGGCCTCTCTTACTGATTTTCTTTGTGCCTCATTTACACTGAGAGCAATCCAGCTAGCTCTCACAAACACCTCCTCCTCCTATCCACTTCACTACACTAAACATGCACACCACACTTCATTCCTCCACACCAAAATTAAAAAAACACAAAATGATGAATTTTAGCCCAGCCTCGGAGTCCCCAGGGGGGGGGACCATAAATGCCCCCTCACCCGACCGACCATCCCCTGACGACCCCACACAATTACCTGGACCTCGGCCTGTTACTCTTTCTATTAATTTCTGCAACATTCGCGGACTTTCCTCTAACTTTCACTCTGTTGAGCACCATCTCTCCTCCTACAAACCTGATCTTCTCTTCCTCACCGAAACCCAGGTGTCTGTAGCAACATCCAGCAACCCCTTCTCTGTATCCTCCTACTTTCTCTATCCTAGTTTCAAAGCCAAAGGCGGATGTTGTGCATATGTGCACAACAAACTCACTTGCTCTCGTGTTCCCGATTTCGACTCCTCTGAATTCTCAACTTTATGGCTCAAACTTTCCTGTCATTCTCTTACTAAATATTTCTGTGCTGTCTATCTTTCCCCTAACTCTACCAACTTTCCTAAATTCTTTGACTATCTAAACTCTACAGTGGAACACATTCTATCCATTTCTCCTTTCTCAGAAATCTCCATCTTAGGAGATTTCAACGTTCACCACCGCCAATGGCTCTCCTCTCACACTACTGATCCACCTGGTGAACAAGCCTACGTCTTTTCTATCCTAAATGACCTAGAGCAGTTAGTTCAGCAACCCACCCGTATCCCGGATCGCATCGGAGATCGGCCCAACATTCTTGACCTGTTTCTAACTTCTAACCCTTCTTCTTATACTGTCGATCTTTTCTCTCCTTTGGGCTCCTCCGACCATAAACTTATCTCTGTCACCTGTCCTATCTCTCCAGTACAGCCACCCGATCCTCCTAGCCGGCGGCGCTTGTGGCACTTTGGCGCTGCCGACTGGGAGGCTCTTCGGCAGTACTTCTTTGATTTCCCATGGAATGATTTCTGCTTCCATGGCCGAGGACCCTCGGAGAGTGCTGAACGCATTACCGAGGTAATCCTATCGGGCATGGAAGCATACATTCCATTCTCTTGCTCTCAGACTAATGCTAAAAAATCTTGGTTTACTCACGCCTGTTCTACTGCTGTCCGCAATAAGGAGGAAGCATTCAAACGGTACCGACGCCTTAAAACTCAAGACTCTCATTCTTCATATGTTTCTGCCCGGAATCAAGCCAAATCTGTTCTTCGACTTGCCAAACACTCTTTCATCAATAATAAATGCACTGAACTATCCAACTCTAGCTCTTCCCAAGCTTTCTGGCATCTAGCCAAAAACCTCTCCAACAATTTCTCTTCCTCGTCTTTCCCTCCCCTTTCCCACTCTGATGGCACAACCATCACTTCTTCCTCTGACAAAGCTAAACTCTTCGCTCAAACTTTTGCTAGAAACTCCACCTTGGATGATTCCGGTGCTATTCCTCCCTCTCCGCCCTCCTCTCTCTTACTTATGCCTAATATCCTAATCTCTTCTAAAGATGTACTTTCTACCCTCTCTGGGCTTAACACTAATAAGGCGTACGGTCCGGACGGTGTTCCTCCTGTTGTTCTCAAAAACTGTGCTTCCGTGCTGACTCCCTGCCTAGGCAAACTCTTTCGTCTCTGTCTATCCTCTAACGTCTTCCCTTCATGCTGGAAGTTTGCTCACATTCAACCTGTCCCAAAGAAGGGTGACCGCTCTCAACCCTCCAACTATCGTCCAATTGCTCTTATCTCTTGTCTTTCTAAAGTTTTTGAAACTATTCTTGCTTCCAAATTTCTTAAGCATTTCTCTTCTCATAATCTGCTCTCAGATCGCCAGTATGGCTTCCTTAAGGGTCGCTCTACTGGTGATCTTCTTTCATATCTTACTAACTCTTGGTCATCCTCCTTTCGGGACTTCGGTGAGACTTTTTCTATTGCACTAGACATATCGAAAGCCTTCGATAGAGTCTGGCATAAATCGTTAATTTCTAAACTACCCTCCTTCGGTTTCTATCCCTCCATCTGTGCCTTTGTCTCTAATTTCCTTTCCGGCCGTTCCATAGCTGTGGTTGTGGACGGCCATTGTTCACTTCCTCACCTTATAAACTCCGGTGTTCCTCAGGGCTCTGTCCTATCTCCTATTCTCTTTCTAATTTTTATAAATGATCTCCTTAACTGTACCTTAATTCCCATCCATTCATACGCAGACGACTCAACCTTACACTACTCCATTAGTTTTTCAGAACGCCCCAGCCAGCAATCCCTCAACGACAAACGTAATGAAGCCATAGAACTCTTAAATTCTGATCTAAATACTATTTCCAATTGGGGCAGAGAAAACCTTGTTAACTTTAATGCTTCCAAAACCCAATTTCTCCATCTATCTACCCGTCAGGATCTCCCAGCGGACTATCCCTTGTTCTTCAACAATACAAAAATCAACCCTTCATCTTCTCTCAATATTCTTGGTGTCTCTTTTTCTTCTGCTCTCATTTGGAAGGACCATATTACCAGTCTTGCTAAGGCAGCCTCCCAGAAGCTGGGTGTGCTCAACCGCCTTAGGGGGTTCTTTTCCCCTGCACAGCTTCTTGCTCTGTACAGGGGCATAGTGCGCCCTTGTATTGAGTATTGTTCACATGTGTGGGGAGGTTCCTCTCACACCGCTCTCCTAGACAAAGTTGAAAGGAAGGCCTTTCGTATCATTAACTCCCGTCCACTCACCAACTCTCTGCAATCTCTCTCTCTCCGCCGCAATGTTGCATCTCTCTCGCTATTCTATCGCTACTATAATAATCAGTGTTCCTCAGAGCTATCCCAGTGCATACCACCTCCTTTACGTAGGGCACGTGGTACCCGTCTTACAACTCAATCCCACCCCTACTCTGTGCAACTCTCCAACCCAAGAGTGAAACGTTACTCTCAAACTTTCTTCTACTCAATATCTGAGCTCTGGAACTCTCTCCCAGAATCAGTCTTTCCCTCTTCCTATGACTTAAATTGCTTCAAACTCCGTGTGTCCAGGCATTTTGGCTCGAACGTCCCTTGATTTTGGCCCTGTCACTCTTTCAACTATGGGGGAGGCACTCGCTATAGGCAGTTATGCCTTTTGCCTCCCTCAATCACATAGAAAAAAAAAAAAAAAAAAAATATAGGATACTGTAGAAGACTGATGATGTCCAAGTTCATTATAATTTACCTCTTATAGGGATGTTGATGGTGACAAACCCATCAAATGTAAGGATAGAATGGCATACCAAATAATCAAAGGTTAATCACTATCAATACACCCAACTTTCTTTGTTCTATGTGAGTGAGGGAGACAAAAGGCAGAACTACCTCTAACGAGTGCCTCCCCCAAAGTTGAAAGAGTGACAGGGCCAAAATCAAGGGACGTTCGAGCCAAAATGCCTGGACACACGGATTATGAAACAGTTTAAGTCATAGGAAGAGGGAAAGTCTGATTCTGGGAGTGGGAGAAAGTCATAGGAAGAGGGAAAGTCTGATTCTGGGAGTGGGAGAGAGTTCCAGAGCTCAGCAGTTGACTAGAAGAAAGACTGAGAATAACGTTTCATTCTTGGGTTGGAGAGTTGCACAGAGTAGGGGTGGGATTGTGTTGCAAGACGGGTACTACGTCCCATTTAAATTTGTGTACATGCACCTTCAGTAATACCAAAAAAAAAAATAATAATAATAATAATAATACAAATATAATAAATCATCTTATACCATTTATTTTATACAATTCACCTTCAATAATACCAATTAACTCCCGATTATGCATACAATTCATTTGTTTACATGCACCTTCAATAATACCAATAAAAGCCAGATTGTTCATACAATTCATTTGTTTACAGGCACCTTCATTAATACCAATAAAAGCCAGATTGTTCATACCATTCATTTGTTTACATGCACCTTCATTAATACCAATAAAAGCCAGATTGTTCATACCATTCATTTGTTTACATGCACCTTCATTAATACCAATAAAAGCCAGATTGTTCATACAATTAATTTGTTTACATGCACCTTCAATAATACCAATAAAAGCCAGATTGTTCATACCATTCATTTGTTTACATGCACCTTCATTAATACCAATAAAAGCCAGATTATTCACACCATTCATTTTCTAACAATACACCTTTAAGGGGGGTCAACGGCTTTTTGTTTTATCTTTCTCTCCTTTTCTCAATTTCCCTGGCTTGTATCCATTCGGCCCCATTCAGCCAACTGTTTTAAGACGTTTATCCCCATCCAGGTGTCGATATCTTCCTGGCGAGCGATAGCAAGTCCGTATTGTATGGAGAAATCCGGCTTCGCCGGAGACATTTTTCTATCGAAAAATTTACAAATTTAGCTTGCTGTCAATTTTTTTTTTTTTATATATGCTGGCTCGCTATCGCTCGCCAGGAAAATATTGACACCTGGATGGGGGTAACCGTCTTAAAACAGTAGGCTGAATAGGGCTGAATGGATACAAGCCAAAGAGAGAGGGAGAGAAAGAGAGAAAAAAAGGCGAGGTGGGCTCCCTTAATCATACAAATATTCCCCCCCCCCCCCCCCCCCCGTCCCAGACACCAGTGACCCAGGCTAATTCTGCTGTATAAATAAAAACATGACTGATGATGTCGAAGTTAATTGGACGAAATAATTGAGGAATCCGCTCTGCTCATTTTTGGAGAGGTTGGAGAACACAACAAATGTAAGATAATTTACAGATAATTTACATATAATTTACATATAATTTACATATAATTTACAGATAATTTACATATAATCAGAGGGACATGAGTCTGTTTCATTTGGGTGGTGGGTTTTTTCTCACTCGCTCTCTCCCTCTCTCTTTCAAGACACACAGATAATTAAACATAGACAATTTTATATATATATATATATATATATATATATATATCGTCAGCTGAAAAGAAACAGAGTATAGTTCAGAAGCAAGACCACTCCACTTGTATTGAGTATTGTTCACATGTGTGGGGAGGTTCCTCTCACACCGCTCTCCTAGACAAAGTTGAAAGGAAGGCCTTTCGTATCATTAACTCCCGTCCACTCACCAACTCTCTGCAATCTCTCTCTCTCCGCCGCAATGTTACATCTCTCTCGCTATTCTATCGCTACTATAATAATCAGTGTTCCTCAGAGCTATCCCAGTGCATACCACCTCCTTTACGTAGGGCACGTGGTACCCGTCTTGCAACTCAATCCCACCCCTACTCTGTGCAACTCTCCAACCCAAGAGTGAAACGTTACTCTCAAACTTCTTCTACTCAACAGCTGAGCTCTGGAACTCTCTCCCAGAATCAGTCTTTCCCTCTTCCTATGACTTAAATTGCTTCAAACTCCGTGTGTCCAGGCATTTTGTCTCGAGCGTCCCTTGATTTTGGCCCTGTCACTCTTTCAACTATGGGGGAGGCACTCGCTATAGGCAGTAATGCCTTTTGCCTCCCTCAATCACATAGAAAAAAAAAAGAAAAAGAAAAACATACCTACTAAAGCCAGGGTATGGTGTGTTAACTCTTTGATAACAAGAGGTCCTTCACGAGCTTAGTAAAGTCGTCTAATATTAGGCAGAATACGAGAAAACAAAGTACGGTACCATTGAACTGAAAGAGCGCATATCCCAACTGGCCGCCAAATTTCGTGAAAATCGGTTCATAACTTTGTGAGATATCTTGTTGACAGACAAACAGACTATAGCTTGGAAGTGTCTCGCGGCGTTTACGGCATGAGTGGATGATAGGTTAAATAGACTCGGGTTGATTTACTGCTCTCTCTCTTTCATGTATTTTCGTATGCAGTAGTTCAATAACAAAAAAATAACTGTTTGTCTAGCCAATTATTCTCGTAGGTCAATCACACTATATTTCCTACCATACACAACACCACGAAATGTATACGAATTCCAGAGGAACATCACGAAATGTATACGAATTCCTGAGGATCATCACGAAATGTATACGAATTCCTGATGATCATCACGAAATGTATACGAATTCCTGAGGATCATCACGAAATGTATACGAATTGAGATCATCACGAAATGTATACGAATTCCTGAGGATCATCACGAAATGTATACGAATTCCTGAGGATCATCACGAAATGTATACGAATTCCTGAGGAACATCACGAAATGTATACGAATTCCTGAGGAACATCACGAATGTATACGAATTCCTGAGGATCATCACGAAATGTATACGAATTCCTGAGGAACATCACGAAATGTATACGAATTCCTGAGGAACATCGCGAAATGTATACGAATTCCTGAGGAACATCACGAAATGTATACGAATTCCTGAGGATCATCACGAAATGTATACGAATTCCTGAGGAACATCACAAAATGTATACGAATTCCTGAGGAACATCACGAAATGTATACGAATTCCTGAGGAACATCACGAAATGTATACGAATTCCTGAGGATCATCACGAAATGTATACGAATTCCTGAGGAACATCACGAAATGTATACGAATTCCTGAGGAACATCGCGAAATGTATACGAATTCCTGAGGAACATCACGAAATGTATACGAATTCCTGAGGATCATCACGAAATGTATACGAATTCCTGAGGAACATCACAAAATGTATACGAATTCCTGAGGAACATCACGAAATGTATACGAATTCCTGAGGAACATCACGAAATGTATACGAATTCCTGAGGATCATCACGAAATGTATACGAATTCCTGAGGAACATCACGAAATGTATACGAATTCCTGAGGAACATCACGAAATGTATACGAATTCCTGAGGAACATCACGAAATGTATACGAATTCCTGAGGAACATCACGAAATGTATACGAATTCCTGAGGAACATCACGAAATGTATACGAATTCCTGAGGAACATCACGAAATGTATACGAAATCCTGAGGAACATCACAAAATGTATACGAATTCCTGAGGAACATCACGAATGTATACGAATTCCTGGGGCCAGCTGTACAGTCCGTCCGTGCAGTAAATAGGAAGATGGATTACATTAAGGGGAGATATCCACTTGAGGGACTTTTTCTTGACCCCTTTCTCTCTCATGTCTAGCCCCATTGCTTTTGAGATTTTAAGATGTTTGCCCCGTTAGTTTGGCGATTTTAAGAACTTTCACCCCATATTAAGACCTGTCGTGCAATTCAGGTGTCTATTTTATCCTGGCGAGCGAAAGCGAGCATGTAATTTAAGAGGAATCGGCCTTCGGCCGGGACATTTTTCTACCGAAAAATGTACAAATTTATCTTGAAAGGGACTCGAGGGGGTGTAATTTTAAGGTTGATGGAGGTCTAGGGAACAAATTAAATACCTCCCCTTAATGTAAGGTTAGGGAGAGTGTGTCGTGTTTGTGTGATTGAAGGTTTAGATACAGTGATTGATATGTGTAGTGCTTGAGAGAGAGAGAGAGGTTAACATAGATACACTGGCCACACAGACCTTACAATCCAAACGAGGTGGTCAGGACTTGATTTTAGTAGATATGGCGTACCCGATAGAAAAGAACAGAGAAAGAGAATGAGTACAAAGGAGTACAAAGGAAATCAAGCAACAACAGATCTAGTGGCCCTTCTAGGCTGCTTGTCCTCCAAAACACTGAGGATCAAGTGTCCAAACAGTGATTTAGAGTGGGTAAGGGAACATTGGAAAGGGAACTACTGCCCTGGAACTAATGTCCGTGGCAGGATTAGGAAGTTAGTAGGGGACAGATGAGAGAGAGAGAGAGAGAGAGAGAGAGAGAGAGAGAGAGAGAGAGAGAGAGAGAGAGAGAGGAGAGAGAGAGAGAGAGAGAGAGAGGAGAGAGAAGAGAGAGAGAGAGAGAGAGAGAGAGAGAGAGAGAGAGAGAGAGAGAGAGAGAGAGAGAGGGGGGGGGGGGGGGGCAGTAAATCAATCAGGTTATCTAGGCCCTCAATCAAACACACACACACACACAACACACACACACACACGATATACCGTACACGACACACACACACACACACACGATATACCGTACACGACACACACACGATATAACGTACACGACACACACCCACACACGATATACCGTACACGACACACACACACACACACGATATACCGTACACGACACCCACCCACACACACACGATATACCGTACACGACACCCACCCACACACGATATACCGTACACGACACCCACCCACACACACGATATACCATACACGACACACGATATACTGTACACGACACCCACCCACACACGATATACCGTACACGACACACACCCACACACGATATACCGTACACGACACACACCCACACACGATATACCGTACACGACACACACCCACACACACACACGATATACCGTACACGACATACACCCACACACGATATACCGTACACGACACACACACACACACGATATACCGTACATGACACACCCACACACGATATACCGTACACGACACCCACCCACACACACGATATACCGTACACGACACACACCCACACACGATATACCGTACACGACACACACCCACACACGATATACCGTACACGACACACACCCACACACGATATACCGTACACGACACACACACACACACACACGATATACCGTACACGACACACACCCACACACGTTATACCGTACACGACACACACCCACACACGATATACCGTACACGACACACACCCACACACGATATACCGTACACGACACACACGATATACCGTACACGACACCCACCCACACACGATATACCGTACACGACACCCACCCACACACGATATACCGTACACGACACACACACACACGATATACCGTACACGACACACACACGATATACCGTACACGACACACACGATATACCGTACACGACACACCCACACACACGATATACCGTACACGACACACACACGATATACCGTACACGACACACACACGATATACCGTACACGACACCCACCCACTCAAGCCTCATATTAACTACTGTCATCCCACACACGACACACACCCACACCCACACACGATATACCGTACACGACACACCCACTCAAGCCTCATATTAACTACTGTCATCCCACACGTGGAGCTCCTTGCTAAAGAACAGAGCAGTGTGAGTTATGATGAGGTGATATCCCTGTCTTGCAGTTTTAAGGGAGCCCACCTCGCTTTTTTTCTCTTCCTCTCCCTTTGGCTTGTATCTATTCGGCTCCATTCAGCCTACTGTTTTAAGACGTTTACCCCCATCCAGGTGTCAATATTTTTGTTTGGACAGCAAGCTAAATTTGTACATTTTTCGATAAAAAACAAAATTATCCGGCGAAGCCAGGTTTCTACATACAATGCTGGCTCGCTATCGCTCGCTAGGAAGAAATCGACACCTGGATGGGGATAAGTCTTAGAACAGTTGGTTGAATGGGATCGAATGAACGCATACGAGCCAAGGAAAGAGAGAAATGAGAGAATGATAAAAAAAAAACGGTGACCCCCTTAACCCTTTCTGTACAAGCGACGTCGTTTTAATTATATTCCAACTATATTTATACGATTATGTGCAGCTTAAGGTTAAGAAGCCAAGACTTCAAAGCTTCCTTCGAAAATCTCGGGTCTCGCTAAAATTACAGGTTACAAAAAAGCCAAGGTCAGATATATTATTATATAGGAAAGACAATACCTATCAACCACAAGGGACTGGAGTTCTCGAAAAGGGGCTCCAGTCCTGGTGTTATTCTTGACTTTAAGGAGAGATCTCCACTTGGGGGATTTTTTTTTATTGCCCCCTTTCTCCCTCATGTTTAGCCCCATTGCTTTTGATATTATAAAACGTTTGCCCCATTAGTTTAGCGATTTTAAGAACTTTCACCCCATATTAAGACCTTTCGTGCCATTCAGGTGTCGATTTTATCCTGGCGAGCGATAGCGAGCCTGTATTTTAAGAGGAAACGGCCTTCTGCCGGGATTTTTTTTTTAACTAACTATCAACTTACTTATTGACTAATATATCTATTCAATTGTTACAAACATATTATGAATGGAGGATGCGTTTAGGCACATGGACCTTTTTTTTAGGCACATGGACCTTTTTTTAGGCATGTGTACCTTTTATTTGGGCACATGGACCTCTTTTTAGGCACATGGACCTTTGTTTAGGCACATGGACCTTTTTTTAGGCACATGGACCTTCTTTTAGGCACATAGACCTTTTTTTTAGGCACATGGACCTTTTTTTGGGCACATGGACTTTTTTTTTTAGGCACATGGACCTTTTTTAGGCACATGGACCTTTGTTTTAGGCACATGGACCTTTTTTTTAGGCACATGGACCTTTTTTTAGGCACATGGACCTTTTTTTAGGCACATGGACCTTTTTTTAGGCACATGGACCTTTTTTTAGGCACATGGATTTTTTTTGTTTAGGCACATGGACCTTTTTTTGTTTTGTCTTTGTTTTTCCTTCCTCTATTTATTATCTCTTGAAAATAATCTACCTACCTAGAATTCAAGTTATTAATTACCATTCCAACTTACGTGTCTACAATATAACGTGTTTACTAACATGTCTACTTACACTTCTTTTACTAACTCACATACCTACTTATATATTTAAATACAACACACTACATACCTAGGCCAACATTCCAAGAGAGAGGGAGAGAGAGAGAGATAGAGAGAGAATAGCGATAAATCAATCAGTCTATCTATCCCATCCATCACACACACACACACACACACACGCGGGTCTTTAACACGACACACTCTCAACTCTCTTATTAAATTAATCCATCTTCCTCTTCAGTGTGCAGTCAAAATCTGTTTGGTTTAAAAGAAGATTTCAATGTGTAACTCAATGATAACAACAGTAATAACGATTGTATATTTTGTTGGCACACACACACACACCACTTCAGCCACACCTATTCCTAGTGTTATTGTTGTTCCCCAGGCTGTCTGATCGAACAGCCCCAAAGTCCCGAGCAAGGCCAAGGCCATAACCAAGCGCCCCCACAGAACCCTCCCAGCTTTACCACTTAGAAAGCTAAAGTGACCGAAGCCTCTACCAGGCGAGGGGCTGAGGAGGGTGTGAAACTTCCGGGACACCAAAACACTACCCAAGGCCTTGTGCCCCTTAACAATTATGAAGGGCAAGTGGAGGGGCAAGGTAAAAATGTGACGCTTTGGCTCTCAATCTGCCAACCTCTAGGTTGGCAGTAGGGAGGTCAATCCACAGAAGAGACGCCACCACTTGAGATCTAAAAAATATATAAGCGTAAGGAACAGAGTAAGCTATGGGTATGGCAGATAATGCTAAACTCTCACTATGATAGACCAGCCCATCACCACATGACTAGAACCCAATTCTCTCAGCATCAGCTAGGAAAGGCCCTAGAAAGCCGCCTTTGGTGGAGGGGGATAGCTCCCCTATTTAAACCCCTTTCGGGGTTGGGCACCCGCCGTTCCCAGAGTGTTGTGGCTTGTACTGAAGGGTGAATAATGAATAAAGGATGCTGGCCTGAACATTTGCAAACGTGGAATACGGTGATGATGGTGTGTGTGGAATCTAGAGAGAGGGGCATTTACTTGATAATTTTAGGAAGTGAAACATATAGCACTCTAGTTAATTTATTATATGTAGGCCAGTAATCGTGACCCCCAACCTCTGTAACTCAAAAACGAATAGAGTAACCGAGCTATTATATTCGCCATTAGAGAAGCCAGCCAGGGAAGAGGTGTCGAAATGTACAGCCCATTTGCTCTAGCCCTATTGAGTTACAGAGGTTAGAGGTCACGTTTTCTGGCCTACCTATAATGAACGGACTATAATCACATGCAATTAGCAACGCCTGAGGACTGTCAAGGCAAGGGGATGATCCAATTACACTGTTTATTAGAAAGAAAAAATAATAATAATTGTTATTAATTTCACTCCAACACCAAACACCTCCCAATGAAATTAATGAAAGTATGTGATCCACCGGGATTCGAACCTGGGTTATCACACACATATTTTAAACACTCTAACCAAGACAGTTAAATCATAATATTATTATCAACAACAACAACAACAACAACAACAACAACAACAACAACAACAACAACAACAAAAACAACAATAATAATATAAATAATAACAATAATATAAACAATAATAATAATAACAATAATAATAAACAAAACACTAATAATTGAGTGAATGAATAGTATTAGCATAATAATTATCATCACAATCATATTACCAACGACCATTACCGCAATATAATTACTGGCACTATCATACGATCATTTACACCCACGTAATGCGGTACCTCACTATAGCGCTTATTTGGGGTCTTGCGTCGAACACGAAAGCCTATGAATGGTTGATGTCGATTTATGTTTCTTCTTTGTCTTGTTTTTTCTTCTTATTCTTATGTTCGTCTTATTTGTCTTCTTGTCTCTTCTTTTTCTCCTTTCTATTAATTTTCCTCTATTTTCTTTTTGAATAGTTAGTCATCGAATACTGACGATACAAGCTCTCAAACGTTGCCAGAAGAACGTTGGCCATCGAAAATTGACGATAAAAGCTCTCAAAAGTTGCCAGAAGAACGTTGGCCATCAAGAACGTTGGCCATCGAAATTGACGATAACAGCTCTCAAAACGTTGCCAGAAGAACGTTGGCCATCGAAAATTGACGATAAAAGCTCTCAAACGTTGCCAGAAGAACGTTGGCCATCGAAAATTGACGATAAAAGCTCTCAAACGTTGCCAGAAGAACGTTGGCCATCGAAAATTGACGATAAAAGCTCTCAAACGTTGCCAGAAGAACGTTGGCCATCGAAAATTGACGATAAAAGCTCTCAAAACGTTGCCAGAAGAACGTTGGCCATCGAAAATTGACGATAAAAGCTCTCAAACGTTGCCAGAAGAACGTTGGCCATCGAAAATTGACGATAAAAGCTCTCAAACGTTGCCAGAAGAACGTTGGCCATCGAAAATTGACGATAAAAGCTCTCAAACGTTGCCAGAAGAACGTTGGCCATCGAAAATTGACGATAAAAGCTCTCAAACGAAATGGAAACGTTGCCACAAAAACGTTGGCCATCGAAAATTGACGACAGACACTCTAAAATGATCCCAGAAAAGTTGCCATAAAAACGTTGGCCATCGGATATTGACGATAAAAACTCTCAAACGTTGCCAGAAAAAAACATTGGTCATCGAATAGTGGCGATAAAAAATCTCATACGATCCCAGAAAAAACATTGCCAGAAAATGTTGACCCTCGAAAACTGACAATAAAAGGTTTCAAAAGTTGTCAGAAAACGTTGGCCATCGAAAACTGACAATAAAAAATCTCATACAATCCCAGAAACTTTGGCAGAAAAAAGTCGCCAGAAACAAAATTGCCAGAAAAACGTTGCCAACAAAATCTCCCGTGTGACATCCCCAAAAACTCACGAAATTTACGAATGAATTAGTTAGTTAAAATAGGACTTCAGAGGCTATCAACCCTATTGGATTCTTAAGCCAGCACACTGTATGCCAAGCATATTTTCAGGACTGGAGCCCCTTTTCGAAAACTCCAGTCCCTTGTACGAATGAAATAGCGAGACGAAAACCTGTGGGAATTGTGTTAAGCATTCCGCAAAAGTAAGGGTAGTGCGCGGATCGATTAGATGAGGACCTAAATTACCAAATGAGATGATTGACCGGGGCATGAGAGAGAGAGAGAGAGAGAGAGAGAGAGAGAGAGAGAGAGAGAGAGAGAGAGAGAGAGAGAGAGAGAGAGAGAGAGAGAGTCGTTTACCTGTTAGTGTTACGTTCTAATCAGTTACATTAATTAATATATAGTTCTAAAGAAAGATATACACATAAAAAGATCGAAAGATACGAAAACACACACATACACGTCCAGGTTAGCAAATAAATATACACACATACCGTAATTATCTCTCTCTCTCTCTCTCTCACACACACACACACACACACACACACACACACACACACACAGATGATCCAATTACTGGGGCCAACTTTTTAGCTACGGACATAACTACATACACAGATACTGACGCACATCATACTTACACACGTCCATGCACACGTACGTACATACATACACAACATACGTCCGTGCCACGATACATACTGTACACACTCATACATAACCTACATACGGTAGGCCTACATGCTACAATACATACACTCATACATAACATACATACGCGCCACAATACATACATAACATACATACGCGCCACAATACATACACACTCATACATAACATACATACGCGCCACAATACATACACACTCATACATACGCGCCACAATACATACAAACTCATACATAACATACATACGCGCCACAATAGATACACACTCATACATAACATACATACGCGCCACAATACATACACACTCATACATAACATACATACGCGCCACAATACATACTCATACATAACATACATACGCGCCACAATACATACAAACTCATACATAACATACATACGCGCCACAATACATACACACTCATACATAACATACATACGCGCCACAATACATACACTCATACATAACATACATACGCGCCACAATACATACACACTCATACATAACATACATACGCGCCACAATACATACACACTCATACATAACATACATACGCGCCACAATACATACACACTCATACATAACATACACATACGCGCCACAATACATACACACTCATACATAACATACATACGCGCCACAATACATACACTCATACATAACATACATACGCGCCACAATACATACACACTCATACATAACATACATACGCGCCACAATACATACACACTCATACATAACATACATACGCGCCACAATACATACACACTCATACATAACATACATACACACTCATACATAACATACATACGCGCCACAATACATACACACTCATACATAACATACACATACGCGCCACAATATACAGAGCGAACCTGAAGCAATTACCCATAGGGATTTCCCATGTATTTCATTACTATATAATGAAATACATGGGAAATCCCTATGGGTAATTGTTTAAGTTAAGGATCGCACTGTATACATAACATACATCCGTGCCACAACACACACCACATACATACATACATGCCACAACACACACAACATACATACATAACATACATCCGTGCCACAACACACACAACATACATACATATGTGCCACAACACACACAACATACATACATAACATACACACACAACATACATACATAACATACATCCGTGCCACAATACACGCAACATACGTGCCACAACACACACAACATACATACATAACATACATCCGTGCCACAATACACGCAACATACATACATCCGTGCCACAACACACACAACATACATACATACGTGCCACAACACACACAACATACATACATAACATACATCCGTGCCACAATACACACAACATACATACATAACATACATACGTGCCACAACACACACAACATACATACATCCGTGCCACAATACACACAACATGCATACATAACATACATACGTGCCACAACACACACAACATACATACATAACATACATCCGTGCCACAATACACACAACATACATACATACGTGCCACAACACACACAACATACATACATCCATGCCACAATACACACAACATGCATACATAACATACATCCGTGCCACAACACACACAACATACATACACAACATACATCCGTGCCACAACACACACAACATACATACATAACATACATACGTGCCACAACACACACAACATACATACACAACATACATACATAACATACATCCGTGCCACAATACACACAACATACATACACAACATACATCCGTGCCACAATACACACAACATACATACATAACATACATCCGTGCCACAATACGCGGTAATAACAAGGTAAATTAATCACTCACCACTCTCTTTATTTTCCAGGCACGCTCATGTGTGTGTGTGTGTGTGTGTGTGTGTGTGTGTGTGTGTGTGTGTGTGTGTGTGTGTGTGGTGTGGGTGGGTGGGTGGGTGTGGGGGGGGGGGGGAGGGCTTACGTGTGCGTAGCATACAGGTGTGTGTTAATTTGTAGTGTATGTGTGTGTGTGTGTGTTTGTATGTGTGATTATGTATGCGAGTGTGTGTATATATGTGCGTGTGTATGGAAGGCGCTGGTGGCTTACGTGTGTGTAGCCTACGGTACTATTGTGTATTCAGTTGTGTTATATGTGTATGTGCACGAGCGAATGTGTGCGTGTGTGTGTGTGTGCGTGTGTTTAAGGGGGTGTAGCGAATATATGGGTGTTTGCAATTTTGAATGTATTTACTTTTGATTATGTATATTTATACAAAAGAGAGAAAGAGAGAGAGATTACGATGCGTGTATGTAAATACACTGTACAATATTTGCTTACGTGTGTGTGTGTGTGTGTAATAAAGATACGAACAGATAGCGGAAAGAGTAGCAGCAAGAATTTTAATGTTTCTATTATTCTCTCTCTCTCTCTCTCTCTCTCTCTCTCTCTCTCTCTCTCTCTCTGCGCCACTCTATTTTTAATTCCTATCTCGTATTTTTGTCTTTCATGTTTAAGAATTTTTCTTTCGTATATAATTATCTTCAGTCTTTCTCTCTCTCTCTCTCTCTCTCTCTCTCTCGGGTGTCTTTAATCTTCTTTTCCCACTCGCTCGCTCACTTATTATCTTACTTTCTTTAGTTTTGTTCTCATTCGTTCACTTTAATTATCTCGCTCGCTCACTTTAACTTTCTCGCTCGCTTACTTGCATTAGCCTACTCACTTTGATCATCTCACTCACTCAAATTATCTCACTCGTGCACTTTGATTATACCACTCTCTCTCTTTAATTATCTTACTCTCTTTAATTGTCTCACTCGTTCTCTTTAATTGCCACCTTCGCTCACTAATCATATTACTCGCTCACTTATGCACCTTACTCGCTTTAACTTGTCTCTCTCACTTTCTTTAATTATCACTCTTTATTTTGCTCTCTTTAAATTAATCATTTTCTTTCAATTACTCTCGCCCTTGTCTATCTGTCTGTCTGTCTGTCTGTTTATTTGCCTGTATGTATGTCGGTATGTCTGTTTGTCTGTCTGTCTGTATGTATTTATGTCTGTCTGTATGTATGACTGTCTATGTATGCATGTATGTCTGTCTATGTATGTCTGTCCGGCCATCTGTCTGTCTGTCTGGTTGGCTGGCTGTTAATCCGGTCTTTCAATTACTGTTATTCTCTATAGCTCATCTTGCATTCTCTTTAAATCACGCAAACTCACTCTCTTTTACTCCTCCGCTCTCTTTAATTCACTCACTCCGCTCTCTTTAATTCACTCACTCGCTCTCTTTAATTCACTTAGCCTACTTGCTCTCTTTACGTCACTCACTCGCTCTCTGTAATTCACTCACTCGCTCTCTTTAATTGACTCACTCCGCTCTCTTTAATTCACTCACTCGCTCTCTTTAATTCACTTAGCCTACTTGCTCTCTTTACGTCACTCACTCGCTCTCTGTAATTCACTTACTTGCTCTCTTTAATTCACTCACTCCGCTCTCTTTAATTCACTCACTCCGCTCTCTTTAATTCACTCACCCGCTCTCTTTAATTCACTTAGCCTACTTGCTCTCTTTACGTCACTCACTCGCTCTCTGTAATTCACTCACTCGCTCTCTTTAATTCACTCACTCGCCCTCTTTAATTCACTTACTTGTTCTCGTTATAGTTCACTCTTTCATGTATTCTCTCTCTCTCCAATTCAATCACTATAGTAACTCACTCTCATAAATGTTTCACTCGCCTTAATTAACTCTCTCTCTCTCTCTTTCTGTCTCTCTCTCTCTCTCATTCTACAATTCAATCACTACCGTATCTCACTCTAATAAAATTGTTTCACTTGCTTTAATTAATCCTCTTGCACTCTCTCTAACTTACTTTTCACTCTTTAAATAAATCACTACAATAAATCACTCTTTGCTCTCATACACTGTTCACTCGCTTTAATTAACTCTAACTCTTTCTTTAATTAACTCTCTCTAACTTAGGCCATCACTTTTTTATTCTCTCTTTAATTCAATCACTACAATAACTTTCAGGCTCTCCTAAATTGTTCACTCGCTTTAATTTTTTTTCTCTCTCTCTCTCTCTCTCTCTCTCTCTCTCTCTCTCTCTCTCTCTCTCAATGAATCTTTAAGTGTAGTTCCCTTTCAGACTAATTTATTTTCATACTATTTAAAAACCTTGTGGGCATTTCCTGACCCATAAGGTTACATTTCATCCTATTTTCTGGTACGGCTTTTTAGCCGGAGGGTGCGGAGGGTAGGGAGAGAGCCTTCTACTTTGCTGTCCTATTATTCTATTATAAACTGTCCCTGTCTCTTGTAGTATCAAAGCCGGACCACCTAGTAGGGACCGCAAGGTATGTGTGGTCTGATTATATGTGTAACTCTCATTAACTCCGCCGGTCCAAGCCTGCGGAGATTATCATATGTTGTTATCGTCGCTGTCTGTCTGATTGTGTGCCAGTCTGTTTGCTTAAAAGCATGATATCTCAAGAACTAATGGACAGATTTTTATGAAATTTGGTCAATATCTTTGTCTGGTACCGGAAGAGTAATGATTATCTGTTGGCCAAAATCTGATGACCCCTACACCTTTCCCCCACAAAACACACACACACACACACACACACACACACATGAAATATTGTTTATCAATCTTCACAATATTCACTTTGATATATTTAATACTGTTTACTAAAACACTTCAGATTTTTTTTTTTTTTTTTTATAAATGCCAGTATGATGTTTTGATGACACCAATTGGGGGTTTAGGGACATCACCCCAAAGTTTCAATTGCCATTATCTCTTAAATGCATGAATGGAACTTAATGAAATTTGGGTGCTACATTCAGTGCATACCAATGACTCAAATGGGCCAGAGACTAAAATTGCCACAAACTAGACGAAAACGACGATAGAATAAATACCCATGAATTAATACAGCACCGGGCCAAAAAGTTCACTTTCCTAATACCTGGTGATTGATCTGACCATTTAACGCTACCCACAGTCCCACATATGCCTCGGATCAAATCAGCCCAGGATCGAAACTGATGAAGACAAAAAAAAAAAACACACCAGGGACCAAAACATTTCTATCTTCCAATTGCTAGATGCTCTAATTTCTGACGGAGTGGCCATGACAAAACTTCTTCTAGGCCGCCCTGTTCCCTAGCAACACTCGTCCTTCCTCGCAGCCCATCCCCCTCACTTCCATACATCTCTCCACCTCATTCTCGGTCTACCCCTTCCACCTCACTCTTATACACCCTCTTTGCCATCCGCACATTCTCCATTCGTTCCATGTGCCTATACCACCTCAATGCATTTCTTCTAATATTCTCCACAACATCCACCTCAACACCACACCTCTCACATACTTCCTGGTTGGTCAGTCTGTCCATCCACGTGACTCCACAAGCTCCTCTTAGATAATTCATTTCGACTGCTCTCACTCTCATCTTGTGTCCCTCTAGCAACGTCCACGCTTCACTTCCATATGTCAAGATGGAGACTACAACACTATCATAAAATGACCTCTTTGCTTCCATACTAACCTCTCTATTCTTTTCACCTTCCTCAATGCGCCGACAACCCTCCTACCACCGGACTGTTCAACACATACCAGCCGTTGACCAAAACTGCTACAAACCAAAATGGCCCATAGAAGGAATCCGACCGCTTGGCTCTATACCTGTATCTCGTCACAGACACTCGGGTTACAGGCACAGGCAATCGTCACAGTTAGTTCTGCTTTTTGTCTCCCTCACTCATATAGAAAAAAAAAAAATTGCGTAAAGTTTAGCTAAAAGAACTGGATAGGTCTCTACAAAAGCTATGGCTAAGTAGACATTGCCAAGATTACATTTATGTTCGACCTTTTGTACCATAAATGTTTCTTTTGGGACAACAAATTATTCATATACTGTATTTGTAAAATGTTGATATCAGCCAAAGACCAAATCGGTAGTGAACCAAAACCTCTGCGAATATAAATGACACTTGCTCTAGCTAGCACGTATGGCAGGGGTATGTGCTCTACTGGGGACGTTGGTTCACTCGTTAATTGACTCACTTACACACTCACTCTCTCTCTCTCTCTCTCTCTCTCGCCTACTGAGGCTGGTGCTTCATCTATCAATCAAGTTGGCTCCATCCCTACATCTATCTGGCCCCAACTTTTTCCAATCATTCTTTTTGCTCTCGCTCACTCGCTCTCTTTTGCTCGCTCTCGCTCTTGCTCACTCTCACTCTCGCTCTCGCTCTCGCTCTCTTTGGTTATGCATTTTGTTTTTTATGTTTGCTCTCTATCGCCTTTTACCTGCCTACCTCTCTCTCTCTCTACTTATTCCTTGTTGTATCTCTTTATTGTCTTCCTGTACTTATGTTTTCTTTAACTTTTACTATCTCTCTCTCTCTCTCTCTCTCTCTCTCTCTATTATCCTCTTACGCTTCACCCTTTGTGTTCCATCTTTCTTTCTTCTCTCCCTCCCTCGCTTTATCTCTTATTCTTCCATTTCTTTCTCCTTTCATCTTGCCTTTGTACTCACTCTCTTCACATATATATATATATATATATATATATATATATATATATATATATATATATATATATATATATATATATATAATATTATATATATACAGTATATATTATATCCTAGCGTACTTTTTATGTTCACCTTTTGGTTTTCATATTTTTACTTACTCCCACTCAGCCTGGCTTATATATATTCTTTATCTCTCTCTCTCTCTCTCTCTCTCTCTCTCTCTCTCTCCCGATGGTTCCAGGTACTTTTTTATTCCTTTCTCATTTTGCCCTCCCCATTTATTGTTACCTACTCACATCAATTTTGCCTTTTCTCTCTCTCTCTCTCTCTCTCTCTCTCTCTCTCTCTCTCTCTCTCTCTCTCTCTCTCTCTCTCTCTCTCTCTCTCTCTTCCCTTGCTTGTCTACAACTTCATAAACACTTGTAGTTGTGGTCTGTCTGTCCGTCTGTCTGTCTGTCTCTCCACATTGTTTATATCGAAGCGAATCCTCCTAGGTAGACCCTATTTTACCCATATTTAGTCTAATTCCTCAGTGCTGGGAGGGGAACCGATGAAATTTCCGATGCGTAATCTTCCTCTCGGTGCTCGGCGTAGGGAAAAATGGCCGAAATATGGCGTAAAATAAAGGAAATAAGCGTAAATATGCGATAAACGTGGAGTCGATGCGATTTTGTTTCCCAGATCACGGCCAGTGATTGGCTGGCGGGCGGGCCAACCAGCGCCCTCTCTCGCCAGGATGCAGAACGCCATTACAGGATTTGAAGGTCCGAGCGAGACAATGGCTTGCCGACGCTCTCTTCTTATTTTGTGAATATTCGCTGGATTAATGGGAGCGATTCCGCTGCAAAAAGGATTAGCAGTGAGTTGAAGGTGTCAGCTAGGCCTACAGTGGATATCATAGGCCTAGGGATACGCAGTGCCGGTGAAAATTGAAAGAGAAATAAGTGTAGTATTTGTGTGCGGCGCGCAAAGAGAGGTCCCACCAAACGGGTAGGCCTCTCCTGTGAATTTTCGAAAAAAGCTGGGTCTAAAACCATGCCCAGGTTGCCAGTGCCAGTGCTATAACGTTAGGAGGGACTTAATACATCCATCACACCATGTATCCAGCGCCGAGACCCCCTGGAGCAGTATGTATCCTTAGAAATAAGACTAGGTTTAGGTCCACGCCGGGCGCTTTAGTCTACCCTAACAGAGGCTGGTTTTCTGTGGTCGGGGGTGGCGGACTGAACGATCCCCGGGGTTCCTGTGTACCCCTTAACCCAAATTAGCAATTTGGTCTTATTTTACCAGTTACGTGAATTTTTATCAGCACAATTTACATGGTCTGCCTAATTTTACCATGGCTGGGAACAAATAACGTCAAAATGTCGTGATTTCCTTGGTCCCCAAATACACGTGTTTTGAGAATTGTAAATGTTCTACCTGATTAAAGTACATTATATGGAAGAGATCATACATAATTATCAAAGTAGGCGATCAAATATACCCCTCGAAAATAATACGCTTCATATTTTGGGCATTTACTAACCTCCACAAGTTTACGTTTTGAAGGGGGACATATGAACACGGGGTACGTTCAGAACGCCATACCGGCTGGCCTGTAGGCTCCTAACTCTATCCCTGAATTCCCCGAGCCCCTTATTTTGGCTCATTTTCCGTCTCTCATTATAAGTCTATCACCGATTATATATGGGCGATTGACCCGATATATAATTATGGTTGTAATGACGAAATTGGGGTTTAGATGTTCATAATTGGGCTTATTATAATTTCGGGGCAAATATTAAGTTTAACACATGGTAAATTTTCGGGTAGGATTCCTTATATATATATATATATATAATGTGTAGGTGGTAGGCTAACCAAGTTGTATATATGTGGAATAGGCTACCAAGTCCTGTGGTAGGATCAAGAACGATAGAGAACTTCAAGATACAATTAGATAGGCACACGGAAATCGAGATGGGTTGGGTTTAAAAGGGATCTTACTTGTGTGGGACAATCGGCTTTCTGATTAATAGCCCTCCTCTCTTTACTGAAACTTACTGAACCGTAACCCCTTCTGTTCTGTACCGGTGACGTATTTTGTTTACTTTAACCTAGCTACTATTAGACGATTTTACTCCGTTTAAAAATGGCCTCCACTCACCCTCCAGCAATTAACAAGCTTCAAACTATCATACTTAATCCTTTTCACTACTACAGGTTCTTCTGAAACTGCACAAAATCGTCTAAATATAGCTAGCTAGAAGAAAATACAAAATACGTCGCCCGGTACAGAAGGGGTTAATCGGCTCAGGAAACACTGAAATGTCAACTCATGATGCTAGTGAAATTGGGCCTATAATTAGGGTTGGGTGTGAGAGGGATCTGCCTTGTGTGGGCCAATCGGCTCTCTGCAGACTCCCATTTGCTTATGTTCTATGTTCTTTATACACTCTTACGTGATTTTATTCAGCTTAAGAAGGACGACTATCAATTAAAAGGCTAAAGAATATATCAAGGAAGCCTTGAAGATACCGTGCTAGTTAAAAGGGTTGGTTGAGATAGTTTGAAGCCTTATTATTGCTAGTTAAAAGGGTTGGTTGAGATAGTTTGAAGCCTTATTATTGCTAGTTAAAAGGGTTGGTTGAGATAGTTTGAAGCCTTATTATTGCTAGTTAAAAGGGTTGGTTGAGATAGTTTGAAGCCTTATTATTGCTAGTTAAAAGGGTTGGTTGAGATAGTTGAAGCCTTATTATTGCTAGTTAAAAGGGTTGGTTGAGATAGTTTGAAGCCTTATTATTGCTAGTTAAAAGGGTTGGTTGAGATAGTTTGAAGCCTTATTATTGCTAGAGGTCCTTCCTAAGCTGAATAAAATCGTCTAATAGTTGCCAGAATATGATGAAAGGGTTAACAATCTGCAAGTCTCTAGAACCTGTCCGAATATTTGGGGAAGTGATTGAGTCTAGTGAGTGATTAACTAGGGAGACAAGGCCGGGCAATGGGGTTTGTAGGGGAGAGGGTTGTTATATTTGTTACCCCCTCCCTCCCCCCCCCCCCTTTCTCCCTCATGCTTAGCCCCATTAGTTTTCAGATTTTAAGACGTTCGGTCCATTAGTTTGGCGATTTTAAGACCTTTCGCCCCATTTCCTTGTTATATTGAAACTTTTCATGCAATTTAGGTGTCGACATTGCTTTCGTGGCGAGCGATAGCGAGCCTATTATGTAGTAGCAATTGGCCTCTGGCCAGGACATTATTCTATCGAAAAATGTAAAATGTTATCTTGAAAAAGAAAAAAAATAATAATACGGAGATAAATACACAAGCAAATATAAACGCCCATCCTGTGTCCATTGGCCCACATAAGGCAGATCCCTTTACCACCCAACCCATCTCGTTCGTACGCCTATCTAATTATATCTTGAAGCTCTCTATCGTTCCTGATCCTACTATAGCACCCGAGAGAGAGAGAGAGAGAGAGAGAGAGAGAGAGAGAGAGAGAGCGAGAGAGAGAGAGAAGGATCGATGGAAGGAGAGTAGGTAGAGTAATTGGGCAAATGCGATAATAGGGAACGAAAGAGGGACTGGTGAGAGAAGGGGGGGGGGGGATGAAATTGATTGAGAATGGTTAATTTTAGACGAGGGAGATTTGCGTAGATTTACATAGATACACTGACCACGCAGACCTTACGATCCAAACGAGATGGTCAGCACTCAATTCTAGTAGATATAGTGAAAATGACTGCTTACATTCGTTTTTATATATTGCAATTGTTCCTTGACGCCGTGGTTACTAAGAAAAAATAGTCATAACATCAAAGCAGGTCTAATGGTAGCCAGAATAAAGTTAAAAGGACGTCACCCGCAGTTAAATAAAAAGTTAAAATAGCTCTATCAGACGAGGTAACTGTAATAAGTGCCGGTAGGCTATTTAACTCGGGGTTGGTGGTGCAAGGGATCTGCCTCGTATAGGCCAAACAGGTACCGGTATTTGCACATTTCTGTATTAAGCTCATATGGTGGGTGGCCGAGATAAGAAAACGAGATCCTATCATGATGGTGCATAGAAAACGAGAGATCCCTTATGAAGATGGTGCATGAAAATAGATTACTACGGTACCGTACGTCTGCCTTCATTACATTCCGGCTAGCATTACACGACTTTATTAAGATTACGAAGGACATGGGTGAGCAAAGATTTAACTGATATATGGTTAGAGGTACCGGTACTTCTTAAGCTGAGTGAAATTGTACGTTAGCCAGGAATAAAATAGATTTGTTTTCCATCGTAGTGAAGGCATTACATATACAATAATATATATATATTAACTATGAGATCGGGTAGCGTAAGATATTCAACTTAAGGGGAGGTTCTTAGTTTGGTCTCTAGATATCCATCAAGCTTCAGATTACACCCCCCTTGAGCCCCTTTCAAGATAAATTTGTACATTTTTCGGTAGAAAAATGTCCCGGCTGAAAGCCGGTTCCTCTTAAATTACAGGCTCGCTATCGCTCGCCAGGATAAAATCGACACCTAAATTGCACGAAAGGCCTTAAAATTGACGGAAATGGGGCGAAAGTTCTTAAAATCGCCAAACTAATGGAGCGACTGTCTTAAAATCTCAAAAGCAATGGGGCTAAACATGAGCGAGAAAGGGCTCCAGAAAAAAAATCCCTCCAGTCGATATTTCCCCTTAAACTTTGGATAGCACACACAAACATTGAGAACTGAAAATGGGATGTATGTATAATTTGATAAAAAAATAATACATTGCTATAGGAGAGAGAGAGAGAGCTAGAAAGGGGACAAATAATATATAATAATGTCTGGGAGAAATGGTAGGCTATGAGGGAGAGGGACATGTACTACAGAATCGGATAGAGGTTAAAGGCTAAACAGAGCAAAATATAAAGTCAAAATCTGAGAGAGAGAGAGAGAGAGAGAGATTCTACAGATAGAGAGAGAGAGAGAGATTCTACAGATAGAGAGAGAGACAGAGATTCTACAGATAGAGAGAGAGAGAGATTCTACAGATAGAGAGAGAGAGAGATTCTACAGATAGAGGTTGAAGGTTAAAGAGAGCACCTATAAAATAATATGAGAGAGAGAGAGAGAGGTTAAAGGCTAAAGAGAGCAAGTAAAAAATCGAAATATGAGAGAGTAAGCAAGTATAAAATAAAACATCTGAGAGAGAGAGAGAGAGAGAGAGAGAGAGAGAGAGAGAGAGAGAGAGAGAGAGAGAGAGAGAGAGAGAGTAAAGATAATGGTAAGAAGGAAAGAAAGAGGGGATAAAATAAACCAGAGACGCCACTATAATCTCACCCAACCCACCAACCCCCACCCCTATACTACCCCCCGACCATTTTTATTAGCGCTATCTCGACCCACTATCTTTTATCGGGGTTATCCCATCTTCTTTACTTGATCACATATTTTATTTACTGACCGTACCTATTATTAACCTTTTCGGTATCAGATTCCTTTTCTTATCTTATCGTTTTGCTAAATAGGCTATAGTGCCTAGGTTTATACGATTCCATGTCATTTCAACCAGTAGCTCTCAACCAGTGCCAAATTAACCCAGACCAACCAAACCAGTGCCAAAATATAGTACTAACCTAACCTAACCTAACCTTATTGGTTGATTTGGTACTGGTTGAGAGCTACTGGTTGAAATGGTCTACTGGTCTACTGCTACTGGTTGAAATGGTCTACTGGTTGAGTTGACCGGTCATCGTATTATATAGTTAATGAAACCAATGATGATAGATGGGGTTCTTCTCTCTCTCTCTCTCTCTCTCTCTCTCTCTCTCTCTCTCTCTCTCTCTCTCTCTCTCTCATTTACAGTTATGATTTATATATTTGTGTATCTTTCGCTATTTTCTCTTTTAGTTGCTTTGTTTGGTTATTATTATTTTCACACACACACACACACACACACACATTCTAAATACCGGTAAACTGTTTATTAACCCTTATGAGTACCAACGACGTGTGCTTTATTATATGCTAGCTATATTGAGACGATACTATGCAGCTTAGGAAGGGTCTGTGGTAGTTAAAAGGGTGGGTTGAGATAGTTTGAAGCCTTATTATTACTAGAGGTCCTTCCTAAGCTGAAGACAATCGTTTAATAGATGCCTGAATATGATGAATAGGACGTCCATGGTACTAAATGGGTTAATTAATATTGCGCGCACGCGCACACACACACACACACACACACACACACAATTACATATCTTTCATATACCAAATTGCATCCACAATCAAATCCCTTCAGTTGCACAAAACAAGAATAAGCCGTAATTGTACTTCTATGTGTGACATTAGGCTGCACACATGATAAGAACATAAGAAAATGGGAGTCTGCAAAAAGCCGATCGGCCCATACAAGGCAGATCCCTGTCACACCAAGATTCCGTTCTTCAGTGTAGCAGATGTTTTGCTTTGATAAGAAATACACGATAAGAATGTTGGAAGCTGCTGAAGGTTGGCTGTCACGGTAGATTACTGTTAAGGGGGGGGGGGGGGGGGGTTACCGTTTTTTTTCTTCTCTTTCTCTCCTTTTCTCTGGCGCTTGTATCCATTCGGCCCCATTCAGCCAACTGTTTTAAGACTTTTATCTCCAAACAGGTGTCGATATCTTCCTCTCCCTCCCTCCCCCCCTCTCACTCACTCACTATCTATCTAATATATATATATATGTATCTATTCCCACGTGTATAGAAAAGGAGGGGGCGGGGTTCAACGGAGATAAAGGGTGAAATATTTGGGCTTCTATTTGTGATTAACAAATATGTGCGAGTAGGGTTTGGGCGTGATATAGTGTGTGTGCGTGTGCGTGTGTGTGTGAGAGAGAGAGAGAGAGAGAGAGAGAGAGAGAGAGAGAGAGAGAGAGAGAGAGAGAGAGAGAGAGAGAGAGAGAGAGAGAGAGAGAGGTACATTTGACTGTGTTTACTAATAACCATCCATTCTTGCAAGCAAACAGTCAACATTGGTTTGCAATGGTGAAATATAACGTAGGCCTGTAGCCTATATCCATGTGAATACATACCTTACGTAATTATAGGCCTAACTGGATTGTTTTTCATATGTGAACCTGAACAAACTTCCCTTAAAAGCTGTAAATGCTTGTGTGTAATGCTTGTGTGTAATGTATATACTGTAGATGTAATTGTGTACGTTTTGTAATGAGTGTAGGCTACCGTACCACTGCGTTATATAATAATAATAATCTAGAATATCTCTCTGGAATAGACCGCAAGATCTGTGTAATAAGAACCAGTCCTAGTGCCTCTCATTTAACTACCTAGACTCCCTTCCTCCCACCCACCCACACGACCCTCCCCCATTACCCCCCCCCCCCCCCCCCCCCCCCCCCCACACCATTACCCCTCGGGCTAGGTATCTAATCCACTGGTAATCCTTAAATCTTAGCCCCAGCCACCTTCCCCCCCCCCCCCCCCCACACATTTCTCTCTCTCTCTCTCTCTCTCTCTCTCTCTCTCTCTCTGTACAAATATCCCTTTTATTCGGCATCTACCTGGTTTTAACTTTCTTCCGGGTTGCCCTCTCTACAGTGGTACCGAAGAGAAAGAATTACTGGTCTACTGTATTACTAATAACTGCACTTCAGATTGAGTTGCCTGTATATTATCTTATGGACACACTAACTACCCTGTGGAACATTACTTTCAAAGGACCACTGACCTGTTTTCTTCTTAATAGGTGTGACAGTTCAGAGAGAGAGGGGGGGGAGGGGGTACATAATCGCTAAGTTAAATCATTAGTTAGTTAAAATAGGACTTCAGAGGCTATCAACCCTTCCGGGTTATTAAGCCAGCACACTGTACCGGTATGTCAAGAATAACGTCAGGACTGGAGCCCCTTTTCGAGAACTCCAGTCCCTTGTTAAATACGATAACGGTACTGTAAACAATATATAAACGACATTGGGAGAGAGAGAGAGGGAGGGAGGATGCCATTCATTCAGCCCACTGGTAGCCCAAATTATTTCGTCTGTTAGTTTGAGTTATTCTCGTAACTCGATGATCACGTCGGTGTGAGAGAGAAGGGGGAGGGAAGGAGGGGTGCAGAGAGACGGGACAGGCGAGGGGGAGGGGTGAGAGAGGAGGGGGTGCAGATAGACGGGAGAGATGAGGGGGAGGGGAGGGAGGGAAAGGGTGAAAGAGACGAGGAGGGGAGGGTGAAACAGGGGTTGGGGAGGGGGCGAGTATCGTAGCGGGCTTTGTAATGTATAATTAGCTGGGATACTTACGATAAAAAGATAAGGGATGCGTGGGTGACGGGTGTGTGTGTGTGTGACGGGTGTGTTTGTGTGTGTGTGTGTGTGTGTGTGTGTGTGTGTGACGGGTGTGTGTGTGTGTGGATGACCGGTGTGTGTGTGTGTGTGTGTGTGTGTATGTAATAATAATAATAATAATAATCGGTTTATTTCAAGCCGGCAGCCAATGGGGCTGAAAATACACAGACTTAACCTAGATCTTATCCTAATGGATCAACAGACTGTGTGTGTGTGTGTGTGTGTGTGTGTGTGTGTGTGTGTGTGTGTGTGTGTTGTACACGAATCAATGGTATAAAAAGGGTACGGTACCGTACGGAAAGAAAAATGTATATAAAATAATTGGGCATATGGATGGTGATTTACCTTTCTATTCTCGTATCAGATGTGTATACCTTTACATGAGTGATATATCATATATCATCTTGGAAACATTAAAAACAAAAATCCTAATTACAGAGAGAGAGAGAGAGAGAGAGAGAGAGAGAGAGAGAGAGAGAGAGAGAGAGAGAGAGAGAGAGAGAGAGAGAGAGAGAGAGAGAGAGAGAGAGAGGGGGAGGGGGAGGTAGGCCTATGGAGTGAAATGGGCACCTCTATACCTCCATGAAGTTAGGGGCAGCCCATTTAAGGATTGACAAATATGTGCGAGGAAGAGCAGCAGGTGGCTAAAGAGTGAAATAGGCAGCTCATTTAGAGATTAACAAATATGTGAGATTTGGAGAGAAGAGATTTTTTTTTCCAGATTTTAGATTATTTTATTTCCATTAAATATACAATGGCTGTTCATACAATAGTATCATCTTAAACAAATTACATAATACATAGACACTTAGACTATCTCCCCGGAATGAACCGCAGGATCTTTGTAATACTAACCATTCCCTGTGCTCCTAGGGATTCAGATTTAGATTCAGATTATTTTCTTCTGAGAGAGAGAGAGAGAGAGAGAGAGAGAGAGAGAGAGAGAGAGAGAGAGAGAGAGAGAGAGAGAGAGACAGAGAGAGACTGTCTAAGTAAACAGCAACTGATGGTAAACTTAAATAAATGTTACCAGTTACGGAACAAAACTGCGGCACCCCATACCTCCCATGATCCCACCTTTGATTCCCTAGGGTTCCTACTGCTTTCATCCCCCCACTTTTGTTTTCCTTCCTCCATCCACCTAATACTCTTCCCTGTCTGTTCCTATTGCTTCCGCCCCTCTTCCCCTTTTATTTCATTCCTTTAGCCCCCTCATTCTCTTCCCATTGCTTTCTTTCCTCTCCGCATTTATTTTCTTCCCCATCCACTTCATTCTCTTAGCCTTGTGTTCCTATTGCTTTCATTCCTCCCCCTTTCTCTTCTCCCTCCACCCACCCCCTTCTCTAACCCCTCCTCTCATTCTTGTTTCACTCACCCACTTCCCACCCCTTTGAGCTATTATACCCTTTCGACCTTTCTTTCCTTTTAACTCCCGACTTCTTTATAGTAGTGATGGGTTCGTATCCTGACCGTATATGTGTATATTTATATTTATGTGATCAATTACATGGCCTACTTAAATAAAATTAATAATAATTAATAGTAGTAGTACCGGTAGTATGTTGACGTATTACTAGTTGCTATTATTATAATTATTAGTTGTAGTACCGGTAGCAGTATTAGTATTATAAGAAACCGGAAATCTGCTTAAGGCCGACCGGCCCACACGAGGCAAATTCCATTTCCACCCAACCCACATCATTCATATGACTATCCAGTTTGCTCTTGCAATTTGCTATCGTTCCTGAGCTAATCACTGCACTAGGCAATCTTGTCCACACTTCTACAACTCTGTTTCTTCTATTTTTTCTAGACGCTTTATTTCATTATTTGTATTCCCATGGTGGGAATGGTCATGGCCGTGGTGGTCAAGTGGTGAGCACGCTCGCGTGTGAATCTGAAAGACCCGGGATCGAATCCCTGCCACGGCGGACATTTAGTGGGTGCGGTAGTACGTCCTATATAGCATGTTTCACATGCTTGCACCCAGTCAGGGGACATCCTGACGACGTATACAGACAAAACACACATAACAAAGCCACTCCAACACCTTCCTCTCTCTCCAACACCCCTTCTCCCCTCTCAACACTCTTCTCTGAGCTATTGCCGATAAAAAAAAATATGTCATGTTCAGTCCTGTGAAGAATCGTAAGATTCAGAGTCGTAAAGATTCCAGGACGAGCTCATCAGCGGCGGATCCCCAGATCGACCGTGGTGATTGTCACCTAAACATCTACAAAAGTAACTAAAAATTCCATTTTCTCCAGTTCCCTTGCTCTTCTACCTTTTCCCTCCCTCGCTCTTCCACACCCCTTTGGGCTATTATACCCTTTCTGCCTGTCTTTCCTTTAACGCTCCAGGGGCTGTTTAGTCCTGGGATTAACCGCAAGTAGCCTCGTAAGGATTAAGGGAGGTCTGTTGTCACTTGGCTCCTTTTGTATTCCTTTGTATTCCTCCCCCACCCCCTTCCCCTCCTTCCCTTCTTTTATTTTGACTCCCTCTCCACCTCTGTTTTCTTTTTCTTTTCACACTGCTCTTCCTTCTTAGCTTCCCCTATGCTCGATTTCTTCTTCCATTCCTTCCTCCCTCCTTTATTATCCCTACCCCCTTCTCTCCTTTTTGTGTTATCTTCACACACTCCTCTCCTCTCCCTCTTCTTCTCCCTTCCTTTCATTTCATCTCCTTATTCCTTCCCTTCTGTATTTTGCCGTCCTCGTCTTTCTCTTGTATCCTTTCCACACTTCTTCACTTTCCCCTGTTCTCGCTTTCTACTTCTCTTCCTTCTTTATTTCCCCCTACTGCTTCGCTCCTTTTTCTCTCACACACTGATCCCCTCTCCTCTCACTCCCTCTTCTTATCATTCCCTTCTTTATCTTGCCTTCCCCCTTCCTCCCTTTCATGTGTTTCCTTTGCACCCTTACCGTCCTCTTCTTCCTCTATTCTCACTTTCTTCCTCCTTCCTTGATCTTCCCTCCCCCTGCCTCTCGTTTTTTTCCTTTATTCTTCACACACTCCTTCCCTCTCCTCTCCTCCCCCTCTTCCCCCTTCCTTTCATCCACTCCCCTTACCCTTCCCTTCACACACTCCTCTCCTCTCCTCTCCTCCCTTCCTTTCATCCACTCCCCTTACCCTTCCCTTCACACACTCCTCTCCTCTCCTCCCCCTCTTCCCCCTTCCTTGCATCCACTTCCCTTACCCTTCCCTTCATCCATTCAGTAGAACAGTTCCAGAAGAGAGTAGACAGTCTTTTGCACACTCCTGTAATAAGTGTAGTGCACTAAACAGTCTCTCTCTCCTTCCACTTCCAGTATCTTCTCAGAATGGACCGCAAGATCTCCGAGATACTAACTATTCCTTGTAACTCTCTCTCTCTCTCCCTTCCATGACCGTCCCGTATCTTCCCATCTACCCCCCCCCCCCTCCCCTTCTCCCCTGGGGCTACAAGACCTACTCCTCCCCTCCTTCATATCTCTTCCTATCCCCCCTTCAGAGAGTTGTACACTGTATAATACAATTAAGGGGCGGGTGCCCAACCCCAAAAGGGGTTGAAATAGGGGAGCTATCCCCCCGCCAAAGGCGGCTTTCTAGGGCCTTTCTAGGGCCTTCCCTTATAGCTGATGCTGAGAGGATTGGGTTCTAGTCATGTGGTGATGGGATGGTCTATCAGAGTGAGAACTGAGCGATCTCTGCCATACCCATAGCTTACTCTGACTGTTCCTTTTACTTATATATTTTCTAGATCTCAAGTGACGGCGTCTCTTCTGTGGATTGACCTCCCAATCTACCAAGATTGGAAGCCAAAGCGTCACATTTTTCCTTTGCCCCTCAATTTTCTCTTCATAATTGCTGAGGGGCACGGGGCCCTGGGTGGGTCTTTGGTTTCCCGGGCGTTTCCGCACCCCTGGGCTTTGTAATTGGGGTTGTGTGGGACAGGGATCTGCCTTGCTTAGGCCAATCGGCTTTCTGCAGACTCCCATTTTCTTATGTTCTTATGTTCCTCCGCTCCCCGCCATGGAGTGGCTTCGGTTACCCAGGCTTTATTGTGGTCGGCAGGGAGGGTTCTGTGGGGGCGCTCGGTTATGGCCTTGGCCTTGCTCGGGGCCTTGGGGCTGTTCGGCCAGGCAGCTTGGGGAACAACAACAACAACATTAAGGGGAGATGGGGTCGTTTTTCTGGTCCCCCTTCTCCCTCATGTTTAGCCCCATTAGTTTTTAGATTTTAATACGTACCGATACGGCCCATTAGTTTGGCGATATGAACACCTTGCAACCCATTTTGTTGTCAATTAAAGCTTGATGGAGGTCTAGCGAGGAACAAAAGAACAAAACGAAATTGGTTAAGTACGGTACGGTATCAGTAGTACCGGGTATATAATATTTCTCAACTTTATTCTTTACTATGAATTTCCCAGTAGAAATGTTCTCAATCTGCTGGGGGCCTTGTTCCCCTAACTAAATTTCTTGCATACTCAAGGTCGGAGGGAGTGGTGGTCTGGTGGGTGGGGAGAGAGCCTTCTACTTTGCTGTATTTACCTTCCACTTTGTTGCAAATCCCATGTTAGAATTAAGTCCGGAATTAAGTCAAGGATCTGCCTTGTGTGGGCCGATCGCCTTTTTGCAGACTCCCATTTTCTTATCTTCTTATGTCTAGTAAGGATCACAAGGTCTACAGTCTGTGTATCTATGTAACTGTATGCGACTCTCTTCTTCCTATCCCTCTCCTACCCTTCCACTGTCCCCCACTTCCCCCTCCCTATCCCTCTGCTCCTCCCCAACTTCCCTCCCCTATCCTCCTCTCCCAATCCCCCTTTCCTCTCCCTACCCCTCTCTTCCTTTCCCATTTTCTCCCCTCCCCTATCCTCCTCTCCCAATCCCCCCCAGCCTCCCTCTCCCCCCCCCCTCCTCCCTCTCCCCCCCCCCTCCTCCTCCCCTGTCCCCCTCCCCAGTCTCCCTCTCCCCATTGGCCACTTGTTCAGTAATGGGTGTTGCTAATTGATGTCCTGTCTCTCTCTCTCTCATCACGAGCATAAACAAAATAAAACACAATAGGCACGTCTTGAATTATGACACACCGCCACATGACAAAATAAAACAGAACAGCTATACATGAGAGATAGAAAGAGAGAGAGAGGGGGGGGGGGGCGTGTAATGGGTAAAATACACGCAAGCACATTATTTGCCTTTAACTAAATTAACTCTTTTTCGCTCTGTTTTCTGGTATTACGGTACCATATATTTACTGTTTATATTATCTATATAGCTTTACTCTCTCCTCGTTATATTTCTTCTTCCTCTTTTCAAATAGTCTTAAGCACTTTTCAATACCGTCCCTATGATCTCTCTCCTCTCTCTCTCTCTCATTGGCTCACTATAATTCGCCCCATAGGCTATGCATCATTACTCATTCATCATTCACTTTCACTCATTTATTGGCTCAATCAACCCTTCATGAATCAGTGTCATAATCTATCTTGGTTGTAATTCTCCTTTCCGGACCGAAGGGGAGGGGGGGGGGGGGGGACACACACACACACACACACACACACACACACACACACACAGGGAAGGACTTTTGATTGTAGCCTACTTATTGTGTCAAAGTCTTCGTCTTTAATCTCTAGACTGTATTATCATGGACCAGCAGCAGTTATGAAGGCCGGACCACCACAATAGTACAGAATGGCCTGTGCAGTCTGTGTTATTAACCCTTAACTGCCGGATAATTTATGTTTTTATAGCCCAAATATATTTTAAATCGTATATTTAACCAATAGCTAGATAGTTACCTGCATAATTTATACTTCTACAGGCCAAATCTATTAGAAGTGTGTATTTAACCCTTAACTACCTGGATAATTTGTGCTTTGATAGCCAACATAATATTAACATCGTGTATTTAACCCAGAACAACCTGGATACTTACTGCTTTTATTGCCCAAATATATTATAATTGTGTTTACAGTGTCAAACCGGACCAATGTTGTTGAAGACTTGCATAAAGATGACAATGAATGGAGGAAAACGATCATGACATATGGTAGCATCGTTTTGGCCACTTTATCACTTCCGGGTGGATGGGACTGGTTAGCCTTGGTCGGCAACCTATCTAGGGGAGACATCCTTATACAAATCCGGGTGGATGGGACTCGTCAGCCTTGGTCGGCAACCTGTCTAGGGGAGTAAACCTTATACAAATTCGTACTGCTCAGGTTAGTGGATGGACTAGCCGCACACCACTGTAGAAAAATAGTGCTAAAATTATACATAGAATGCCTCTGAGTTAGACGGACCCTAAGCTGAGTGGTCAATCCTGTAAGTCCTTCAGTAAACTGGCACGGATTGTCCTTCGCACAGGGGTTAGTTCTGCTTAGGGGCGTTTTGTGTATGGCCACCCTCGTTAAGAGGAGTAAGGCGTCCGTCAATAAATAGATAGATAGATCACTTCCAAAGACATAATTTGTAATTTGAACCATACACCATAATATTAATTACACATATACAATAATACAGACTTAAAGCATGGACTCGGCTTTCGCTTGACACCCTGAATTATTCGTGTATTAAACCCCAACTACCCGCATAATTTCTGCTTTGATAGCCCAAATATATTAAAATGTGCACTTTTTTTATCATGTGTTAGGATCCCTTTAAAGTGCACTCGTTCGGTGATACACTTTAAGAGATTCATAGTCTGCCATCAAAGCTCTTTAAGGGCCTGATGTTCCGGTTATATCATTATTAGATGGGATTGGGTGTTTGATTTAGGAGAGATTTGTGCGTTTGTTAGTTTTATATCTGTTCGTGAAGCCTAGGTTACACACTCACACGGCCGGGTGGAGGCAATTTGGGCTTTTCTCCTTACCTTTTGATACCTTTTGATGTGTTCGCCACTCTTCTAGCGGCACCAAGGAGCGCGACGCCCCTCGTTATGGGTGGTGATTTGGTGCAGTAGACTGTTTGAAGCGACAGCTCGCTCCCTTGCGAGGATGGGCTCGTCTGGCACTTTTTGCAGTTCGACATCTAGGGCTCTCTTGAAGTTGTCTAACGAGATGTCCTTCATGTCTCTTACTCGCCGTGGGAGTTTGTTGAAGAGACGTGGGCCTCTGTCCTCTCACGTGATAGCCTCTGCTCACCTAGCAGTAAATAGGTACTGGACGTAATTCGAGGAGTTGTGACCTCGTTTCCCGGGTGTGTGGTGTGTGAAAAAGGTCTCAGCCTTACCCAATGATCGGACAATACAAGCTCTAAGCTCTCTTCCGGGAGGATGATGGCTGGCGAGAGATCCTCAGGATTGTAAGTGAATACACACGCGCACGCGCGATAACTTTACTTTGATATAACCTTGACGTATCAATGCAATCAAAATATGTTCTCACAGGCCCTAATGTTAACCAGAAAACTAAAATTACACCTCGCTAACTATAGTCGCAATAGCTGAATAATTAAGTTGTGACAATTTACCGTCAACTAAACACAGACAGACTGTAGGCTAGTGACCACGCTCATAACCCACCCACCCCCTCCACCATCCCTTAAAAAACCCTATTAGCTTAATCCGATCACTTTTTACCTGCGTTGAAAATGAAGGGTACCGGTAATGATTGGCACGAGTTGTTTTTGTCGAACTTCTTGGGGTTGGGGTGTTAGTGGCAATTTGTATTTTTTGTTGTACCGTAGCCAGTTTGAGATACCCTGTATTGGCTTGAAATTTGGCAAGCGTATACAGTGGAGCTGGGCTGTTAAGGACAAATCTTACTGTAGACCAAGCCTGCATACCCAACCTTGCAAAACCAATGGAATTCGTACTCAGATAATTTGGTCACAAATCATAATCAGGATGAGCTTGATTTTATGTGTATCTACTACGGCCAAATTATGGTTCGAATCCCGGTAGGATCACATGGTTTCATTAATTTCATTGGGAGGTGTTTAGCGTTGGGAGTGAAATTAACATATTAGATTATTCAACTAAAAAAGGACCCTTTGGGGTGTATCATTAACCGAGAGAGGTGTCGCTCAGGACCCAGTCTGCTCTCTGGTTTATTATCCCCATTCCAACCTCGTCTCCCACTCTCGATTCCTTAGCGAGGACATGACAAGGAATACGACAGGTGTTTAGTCTGATCTCGATACATAGTCATTCTAGCTCAAACAAGGCCGCTGTAGGAATAACCCCAACACCATTACACATTGTTGCAAGTTCAACACGGCCTCATTAGTAATAATCCTAATTGAATACAGCATTAATTAGCAAAGTTCCTCGACTCGCTTTTATGTAATATAGTCAGCAGTCAAAGAAGGGGTAATTAAGTCGAATTTTTTGTGCGTTGTTATGGTAATGGTGAACCCAGGGATTTACAGGATTTGGCGCGCTTTTTTACCTGCATTTTCGCGGGGGTTTTATTTTTTTGGCGGGAAATGTTGGCAGGCGGTGGTTGGTGGAGGTTTTGTTTCGTGGGTGGTTGGTGATTTGGCGGACTTTTATTAATTTTGCTGTATTGACTTTTGAGTTATATTGTCTGGTTTTGTTACAAGCTGGATTTGTGAACCATATTAATTCTCTCTCTCTCTCATTCGTTGTAAAATGCACTAAAGACCTTGCCTATATATTTTCATAATTAAACTATTTTACTTTTGTATTCCATGCCATATCAGCACAGGGGATGTACCGGATACGACTAAATCAACTTTTTATCCGCTTCCTATTGTTCTAGTTGGTGACATTGCAGGAGAGAATATACTGGTATATAACTTGATATAGGCCCTATAGATAGAGATAGATAGATAGATTGATGTTGATAGCTTAATATATAGATTGATAGACGGATAGATAGATTGATAGATAGATAGATAGATTGGTATGTACTATAGGTAGATAGATAGATAGATTGGTGTGTACTATAGGTAGATAGATAGATAGATTGGTATGTAGATAGATTGATATATAGATAACTTGATATATAGATAGATTGATACCAGTATAAGTTTAAGGCGATTCGAATCTATGAACCTTTCAAAGCGAAGTTCTGAAGCATTTGGGATATCCTAAATCAATGTATTATCTCTCTTGTGTTCGATACTGTTTCAAATGGGTGAGTGTTTGTGTTCACGACTGTACATGAAAGAGAGAGAGCGAGAGAGGGTGTGAGTGTGTGTGTGTTCATCAGAATAATATAATACTTTAATTACCAGTCAAACTCGATTATATTCCTATTAATGTTAAATAAAAGTTTAGGCTCCACCATATACATTAAACTACCGGTACCATACATAGTAATTATACAACTTTATCTTATAATTAACCAGTAATTATGCGGACCAGTATTATGGAAACTACTTTAGATAATGATGGTAATAAATGTTGATTGATTATATAATTATAATTGAGTTAAAATCGGTGTCCCTTTCTCTGCCCTTGTCTGACTCTGTCTTGCGTTAGTCTTTGTTCGCTCGTCTCTCTCTCTTTCTCTCTGCTATTTTTACTTTTATTCTTTCAAGTCGCTATTCTCTCTCTCTCTCTCTCTCATTACTTCTCCGTCATCACCGCTAGCCAATAATCATCGGGTCGTGCTGTTCGTTAATTAATTAGCATTATTATTATCCGTAGCCTCCATATTTATACATTATTATATAACACACCTGCGCGTAACAACCCAACATGGAAGTTTGCACCTCCTATCTATGTTGACCTAGGTGGAGTTAGCAGCTAGCTTCTCTGCTAGAGGCACCGAGGAGTGCCCAGCAATTCGTTGTTTGAAAATTGGCGCTCCCCTGCAAAGATGGACTCGCCTGGCACTTTTTGCAGCTCTACATCGAGGGCTCTCTTGAAGCTGTCTAACGAGACGCCCCTCAACATGTCTCTTACTCGCCACGGGAGTTTGTTGAAGAGACGTGGTCAGGGCGTGGTCCTCTGTGATTAACTGTGTTAGTGGTGTAAATGGTTTAGATGCTTATGTTCTGGGTGTGGTGTCCCGAGTTCGAATCTCGGGAGGACCATATGCTTTCATTAGTTTATTCAAGTGCATTGGGGTTTGTAATTGATGATTAATGCTAAGAACGGTGTGTTACTTAATAACCAGCTCTCTCGCAGCGCTCCCACAGCACTTCGATTTTTCATCTTGGGGGATATTACGTTCCCAGCCTCTCCTATCACTGAACTTCACGACTATCGGGGTACCGGTACCGTATGTAGATTCGGTACAAGACCCTCTGCGATTTTCCACGTGTATTATTAAGTAACGTTCTCTTCTACGCTCCAACTAATACAGCCTTAGTTATTTTAAATTGTGTCACTTTCTACAGCCAGCTACCAGTATGTAATTTTAGTATATTATTTATCAACAACACTAATGCAGGGTGTCAAACGAAAACCGAGTCCTTTATTTTTAGTCATTGTTATTGTATAGGCCTATGTAAATATAACAATGTGGTATACAGTATAGCCTAGCTCAAATTATGCCTGAGAGAGAGAGAGAGAGAGAGAGAGAGAGAGAGAGAGAGAGAGAGAGAGAGAGAGGTACCCCAAAACAAAGCTACCGGGATCTCATTATAATTTTCTTATCTTCCTTCTTAAATACATTCAAGTCTTCAAACACAATTGCTCCTGTTTGACACCCAATTTAATGTGACACTGAAATATCATGACGTTCACTATTGACACACCGTAATATTATTGTCGTTGTCATACAATGGCGCCAATTAGGACTAGGGCTATTATGTCATTTAGCATCATGGACTCTATCATTATTACCAGTTATTATGGCACGTCTACTATGGTGTTATCATAATTGGCCTCTTACACGTTATATAATTCCTCTCTCTCTCTCTCTCTCTCTCTCTCTCTCTCTCTCTCATTGCGTTATTACAATTGGCCTCTTTACACTATTACATAATTCTCCCTCTCTCTATCTATCTATCTATCTTCCGGTACGGCATACATTTTTTAGCTAGAGGGAGCGGAGGGTGGGGAGAGAGCCTTCTACTTTGCTGTCATATTCTTCTAATATATAATGTCCCTGTCTAGTAGTATTAAGGCCGGACTACCTAGTAGGGACCACAATGTCTGTGTGGTCTGAGTACCTGTGTAACCCTGCGTAACTCACACACTCTCACACACATACACACTATCTCACACACATACACACTATCTCTCTCTCTCTCTCTCTCTCTTACAACTACTACCACCACCACTACTACTACTACAAAACATCCTGTATTCGTATTGCACTGTTATTTCACTGGGCTTCGAGTGAGTGATAATGTTACCATGGAAATATTTGACACATTATTGAGGTCGTAGTTTAACTTTTGTTTAAATGGACCATGAGGTGCTGTATTGTAAGCTATAGGCTATTGTGTGTGTGAGAGAGAGAGAGAGAGAGAGAGAGAGAGAGAGAGAGAGAGAGAGAGAGAGAGAGAGAGAGAGAGGGGAGGGGGGGGGGGGGATATACATAATACCAGTACATCACTCACTTATATAGCCTAGCCCAAAAGTCCTATTATAATGTACTTCCAACTCACACAGGCTGGGTAATTAGCATTTCCGGAACTCTATTTAAGGGGAGATATTTAGTTTGGTCCCTAGATATCCTTCAAGCTTAAGATTACACCCCTTTGAGCCCCTTTCAAGAATTTGTAAATTTTTCGGTAGAAAAATGTCCTGGCTGAAACCCGATTCCTCTTAAATTACAGGCTCGCTATCGCTCGCCAGGATAAAATCGACACCTAAATGGCACGAAAGGTCTTAAAATTTACAGAAATGGGTTGAAAGTTCTTAAAATCGTCAAAATAATGGGGCAAACGTCTTAAAATTATAAAAACAATGGGGCTAAACATGAGGGAGAAAGGAGTCGAGAAAAAAAAATCCTTAAGTGTAAATCTCCCGTTAATGGCCCGCCGCCTCCCTGTACGAGAATAAAGGTACCAGTTAGCTTTGATGATGATAGTGCCACTTAGGGGAGAGTTATGCCTTTTTGTTTACAGTACAGTACATTTAGTATGATAAATGATGTCACAGCGCTACACAGCTAACATAATATACCGGTATGTTGAGTTTATAATACAGTATCTGTATTCGGTATCATACATGTTTAGCATGTGTTTTTTTAATAGAGCTCGTAATTGACCAGAACAGACGTGCTCAACGTTGTGGACATTGTAATCGTGTCATGTGATAAATGGCTTGAACCTAGAAAGGCATTCGGGAGAGTGCATACCACCGCCTACGCTGGCGGAGGGATGCGCTGTACCGACCACCTAAATTGAATCACCTTTGTCTTGGCGCATATCCTATCGACCCACCAAAGTTAGTGACAATCGGTAAATAATTTTGTGCGATATCATGTTTACAGACAGACAGACAAACGGAGGGAGAAACATAATCTCCTCCAACTTCGTACTTCGTTGGCGGAGATGCTTATCAAGGCCATTAAAAAGCTTATATTTGCTCAACGAGGTCATTAACAAGCTTATATGTACTCAACGAGGCCATTTAGAATCAACAGGTTGACACAGTACCGGTAAGGATTGTAAATGGCATTGATGGATCCGAGCAAGATCGTGGATTAAGTAACACCCCGTTCTTAACATTAATCATCAATTACAAACCCCAATGCACTTGGATAAACTAATGAAAGCATACGGTCCTCCTGGAATTCGAACTCGGGACACCACACACAGAACATAAGCATCTAAACCATTACACCACCAATACAGTTATATTTATTTTTTATTAATTTCACCACACCACCAAACACCTCCAATTAAATTAATGAAAGCATAGATGTGATCCACCGGGATTCGAACCTGGGTTATCACACACAGATTTTTAGACACCTTAACCATTACACCACCAAGACGGTTAAAGGTTTATGCGCATGCCTATGACTTATTATCCATTCTCGAATACGGTAAGTCGGTAACTATGGCTTATATCTACCCATCAATCAAACGAATCCGACGACATATTTTAGACATGGCTTCAATGAACATGCCAATACAAATAAAAATGAAGAACTAAACTACATGACAGCGAGGTAGGTAGTTTTCAAATGCCCTTCCATAATTAGGTTACACGCCTATTAACCATCTGTCAGACATTGCTACCGTGCCAAGAGTGCCACACGTAATGACATCTGTGACATACCGTTGCACGACTTATTTTGGACAACTAAATGTGATGTATGGTACGTCTTCCTTCATAAACTATCGTCTTGTCCAACTGCCCACTTGCGAGTTTCATGCTATAAGGAAGTTGGACTCATAACATCTATATTTAGCAGAAACACAACAATTATGTGAGTATTTTGTGTGTAGAAAGTTAACTAAATTATGTGTTATGTGTTTATGTAGGCTATGCACAACAATCGTCTCTTAGCCGTTAATTCTGCTAAAAATCAATGTCTTACACTAACTTTCTTGGAGCGTTAAACTCGCAAGGGGTCAATTATGGTTAGTCATTGAGTAATATTGTACAGTCGTGTGCCATAATATGGTTGCACTCATTTCAACTACTAAGGTGTTAGCAAGATCAGGGGTGCTTTGTGGCATTTCAGTGCAGGTTGTCAAAGGATAGCCGAGTCTTTTCTTTTTACACTTTAATATTGTATATGCAAAGATCAATATATGGTTTAAAGTTCCAATTATGTCTATGGGAGTGATATAATGGCCATAGCAATGCTCTTTCATTTGAAATTGATTGTACCAGTATTCCTTTTCATATTCATTAGTCTTCAAACAAAATTGGTCCGGCTTGACACACTGTTTAAGTGAGCTTATGATGAAGTACCAGTACAGAATCAAATAACAACTTCACTATCACCACGACACATTCTTAATTAAACGAGTCCAATATATACCGTATACTTTTGTACCGGTACAGTATATACCGTAGTATAATATTACTTGGCGACGCAGTGACGTAATGTTCCTATAGATAGGCATGGTTGTGATGGTTGGCAACAATGTTATAGTGTTATTGTACAGCATTTGTGTAGCTCTTTCTGCTAAGCGGATTGGCATATAATCAATCTGTAACTGGCTGTTTTGAAGGCACATCACGGATATTTTTATGTTTTGATCATTTGGTTTTAAGTGGCTAATGGGTAGCACTGCCGTCATAGAGTATAGATAAATATTGATATGAAAATACTGACTGATCATTAAAAAAGCTTGACCTGCGATACAAATGCTACTATTGTAGTAGGCTACCGTGCGATTGTAATAGGACCTCATGTGTGTGTGTGTGTGTGTGTGTGTGTGTGTGTGTGTGTGTTGTTGTTGATGTTATTTAAAGCACTAGTTGCACCATTGTATTAGGCTACATTAAAACACGGACAATGGTTTCGATAATAATATAGGTGCATTGAGAATAGAAACGGTACCGGTACGGTACCTTTAATATGGTATATTAATTATAGTTACTGAAAGTCTCCGTATCTATATATCTATCTATTGCCAGACGCCTTACTCCCCTTAATTAATGAGGGTGGCCATACACAGAAGGCCCCCAAGTTGACCTATCACTTGTAAGAGGGACAACCCTTGCCAGATTACTGAAGGACTTACAGGATTGCCACTCAATTTAGGACCCATCCGACCCCGAGGCCCTCTATGTATCTTTTTAGCACTATTTTTCTACAGTGGTGTTCGGCTAGTCCATCCACTAACCTGCTTCACCCTTATGTAAGCAGTACCAATTTATATCAGGTTTACTCCCCTAGACAGGCTGCCGACCAAGGCTGACTAGTCTCATCCACCCGGATTTTTATAAGGTTGTCTCCCCTAGATGGGTTGCCGACTAAGGCTAACGATTCCCATCCATCTATATATACAATATATATATATATATATATATATATATATATATCTATCTTACCCCCACCCCCTTACTCACACTCTCTCTCTCTTCTCTTACATGTATGTCCTGTATAATGTATATTCATGTATGTTAATGACTACACTGTCCCGCGCACATAGAACCTACGTACATTCATATTACACGGCTGGAGACACACACACAGAGAGAGAGAGAGAGAGAGAGAGAGAGAGAGAGAGAGAGAGAGAGAGAGAGAGAGAGAGAGAGAGAGAGAGAGAGAGAGAGAGAGAGGAGAGAGGAGAGAGAGAGAGAGAGAGAGAGAGAGAGAGAGAGAGAGAGAGAGAGAGAGAGAGAGATAAATGCAAATATACCGGTACTGTATACTGTATATATACACACTTATACTGTAGACATAGGCCTACGTATAGGTTACGATGTAGAATTAGTTATGTTAGCTTCACATGCATATACCGTACTGTATTAATATAGATTACAGTATATCGTGTATGACTGTATCGAGAAAAATATACCGGTAGGCTACATCTAAAACTCACGCCTATACATACACTGATATGTATACACCCACACACACACAAAACACATAAAAGGCACATGACAGCACGCACACAAAATGCGTTCACGTGTAGCCTAAACAAAAACAAACGAATAATAAAGGCCACAACATCGATACTATAACAAATCTCTCTCTCTCTCTCTCTCTCTCTCTCTCTCCAAACTGCGAATGATTTAGTTGCATTTATTAACTTTGTCAACAGCATAATCTGTAAATTACACAAAATTACTGTTGCATTCACTCTGCACATTTGCAAGGCAAAATGAATGTACCGGTTCCCAACTTTCGATGCATTAATATATTACTTTTTTTTTTTTTTTTTTTTTTTTTTTTTTTAAGATATTTACATAGATTTACATATATACACTGGCCACACAGATCTTACGATCCCTACGAGGTGACCAGGACTTAATCCTAATAGAGATAGCAACCCTAAGAGAAAGTGGAAGGAAAGGATAGCAAAGATGAGAGAGAGAGAGAGAGAGAGAGAGAGAGAGAGAGAGAGAGAGAGAGAGAGAGAGAGATATGCTTTTGTTTATGGTAATGCGTTTGTCAAAAATGTGTGGTGTGTGTTTGTCTGTGCAGGCTAGTTTGTCATGCTGGCACACAAATACTTGAATCATAATTTATCTCGCGTATGATTCGTGTATGGGTGATGTTTATATACCGGTACCGTGTGTGTGTGTGTGTGTGTGTGTGTGTGTGTGTGTGTGTGTGTGTGTGTGTGTGTGTGTGTGACTAGTTACCATATGAACGTGTTTATCTGATCGTATGTGTATGGGAACGGGAACGTGTGTGTGTGAGGGAGAGTATTGTGTTGTGTGTGTGTGTGACTAGTTTACATATACGTCTTTATCTCCTCGTATGTGTGTATGAGCGTGTGTAATGGATGTGTTATGCCTTGTAATATGAGTGTACGTGTGTGTGAGACCATGTGCACTAATTAACATACATGAATAAACATATGGGATATAGAGACATGTAAGCCCTGAGAGAGAGAGAGAGAGAGAGAGAGAGAGAGAGAGAGAGAGAGAGAGAGAGAGAGAGAGAGAGAGAGAGAGAGAGAGAGAGAGAGAGAGAGAGAGAGAGAGAGAGAGAGAGATTATAAGTCAGTTACCGTCCCTGTATTAACATATTGCTATAGGCTACATTATAATCACGTACCGGTAGTAAATAGCTATAGCCTCAATATTTCTTAAGTCATGCCGGTATATTTGACAGATATAAATTTAATATATGTTTTATGAAGGGAATTTAATATTTATATAAAAGATAACCTCAAGACATTTTCTAATTCGTCTTGGTGAAATTTTGTCACGAGTTAAAGCTAATTTACACATTTTTGAGTATTATAAATGATCATCCCGCGAATTCCCTCATTAATGTGTATTCATGTTCATCGGCTACAGCAGTTTAATATGTATTTATTTAAATATATTGATATTACTGATTTTGTTTGCACGAAAGATGTAGACACCATCTTTGCTTCTATTCAAGTAGCCTATGTGTCCTGCCTTTTTGTTCTAATCTTATATTTGTAGCCGTCTGTGTAGCTATTTGTATTATGTTAAGGGGAGGTATTTAGTTTCTTCCCTAGAACTCCATCAAGCTTAAAATTACACCCCCTAGACCCCCTTTCAAGATTAATTTGTAAATTTCCCGGCTGAAAGCCGGTTCCTCTTAAATTACAGGCTCGCTATCGCTCGCCAGGATAAAATCGACACCTAAATGGCACGAAAGGTCTTAAAATTGATAGAAATGGGTTGAAAGTTCTTAAAATCGTCAAAATAATGGAGCGAACGTCTTAACATTAGGAAACCAATGGGGCTAAACATGAGGGAGAAAGGAGTCAAGAAAAAAAAATCCCTCAAGTGGATATCTCCTCTTAACCAGTCCAAATGGCTGTAAAAAAAACTAAAAAAACTAAAAAAAATATAGGTACCGGGTAAGCTTTGGAATAATCTCAGAAACATGATCAGCCCAGGACGGTAGCAACTTTCAAGCGTAAACTTGAAAGTCACATGAACGATGTGGGTTGGGTTAGATGTGAAAGAGATCTGCCTCGTGTGGTCCGGTCAGCCTTATGCGGATTTCCGAATTATGCTTTTGTTCTTAGAAATCTGTGCAATTCAGTGTACTCCACATTCGAATATATGGGATAACCCTACCCCGTGGTTGATTTTAATGCTACCTTCTAAATACCAGTAACACCACTAATAGGGCTACAGTAGGCCTATATCTTCTTGGGAAAAAAGTCGATGTGGCAAAATGGAGGTCTATTAGGCTAACTACACAAATTTATGAACACAGCTCCAAACATATTCTACCTTAACCTACCTTACCATTTACATAAAACTTAAACAAACCTAGCCTATTTCCTGTTAGATTAAGAACACAAGAACATAATAAACTGGGAGTCTGCAGAAAGCCGATTGGCCCACACAAGGCAGATCCATCTCACACCCAACCCCAATTATAAGGTCTAATTTTAGGCCCAGCTCACTAACACCATGAGGACCGTATATACCTCATCAAAACGGCCAGAGGTCAACACAAGAAAACGGGGATCTGCAGAGGGCCGATTGGCCCACACCCAGCAGATCCCCCTCACACCCAACCCATCTCGTCCATATGCCTATCTAATTTTATCTTAAAACTCTATCGTTCTTGATCCCAGTATAGCACTCGGTAGCCTATTCCACCTATCTACAACTCAGTTAGCCGGAGGAAGCGGAGGGTGGGGAGAGAGCCTTCTACTTTGCTGTCCTATTTTTCTACTATAAACTGTCCCTGTCTAGTATTAAGGCCGGACCACCTAGTAGGGACTGCAAAGTCTGTGTGGTCGAGTATCTGTGTAACTCTGTATAACTCTCACCATATCCACACCACACACCATTATAATATAGTCGTCTATTAGTAGCAAGCCTAGGCTAAGCTGTCAAAACGCGTCATTATCCTCTCAAAGGTTTAATTACGGTAGCTGTTGCCCATTTCATACCTAGTGGTCTGTCCTAAACTTCAGAAAATTGTCTAATAATAGCCAGAACATAATGAAAGATTGCATCATCGTATCCTAAAAGGGTTACGTATATCACAAATATCTCACCTTATTTCAGCCTATTTCCTTCCGATTCTCCTCCCAGATCGTCCACTATTCGTCAAAAGCCACTTCTAGACCCTTTCCGCACTTCCGGCACACGGATATCGCGCATAAAAGGCAAACATAACTACGGGAAGAGCGGTGCGTCTTTACCAAGTGTCTCCGTCTCTGGGAACCAAGCGAGTCTATAGTCCTTCACCTGGACACTTGCATACGATAACAGAAACACACGGCTTAAAAATCGACTAAACTATTAAACCGCTAAGTCAATATCAGTATGTTGATTTGTGATAGTAAAAATAATTATGACGATCCCCTAGTGTTAAATATGGAAGGTAATTTGATTTGACTTTCTGGGTACCTAGCCAGGACGTCCAAGTGTCACGCATTTCCCGCCAAAACCACCAAATGTCCCGTTTTCTGTGAATATGACATTGTATCACTTGGCTTAATTAATTACAAAAAATACATTTAGGGTAGATGGGTCGCTTTCCCAGATCCCCATTATGTTCTTCAATAACTTAACCATACAAGGACACGTAAATGCTGACAAATTGAAACAAGCAAATAAACATGTAGGAAAATAATGGCCAAATATGGTAACGGTAGACCAAGCAAGGTTCACGTAAATGCTGAATAATAAAAACAAACAAATATAGAAGCAAACACATAGGCAAATAATGCTGAATAATAGGAAACAAATGTTGAATAATAGAAACAAACAAATGTACAAGCAAACATATACGAAAATAATGTTGAATAATGGGAACATAATGCTGAATAATAGAAACATACACATAAACAAAGTTGAATAATGGGAAAATAATGCTGAATATTAGAAACATACACATACACAATGTTGAATAATAGGAAAATAAGGTTCCATTTAGCTCTCAACCAGTGCCAAATTAACCCAGACTAACCAAACCAGTGCCAAAATATAGTACTAACCTAACGTAATTGGTTGATCTGGTACCGGCACTGGTTGAAATGGTCTACTGGTTGAGTTGACCGGCCACCGGAAACTAATGATGAATAATAGAAACATACACATAAACAAGCAAACATAATAGGAACATATTGGCCAAATACGGTATCGCTTGCCAACTTTGCCCGAGCAAGGTTAATAACACTTACGTTGGTGTTCGACGATGCAGTAGCCTAGGCTATAGCGAAATTATTTGGTTTGACCTTCTCTGTACCGACGTCGTCCTTTTCATCATAATTATTATGGCAACTATTTGACGATCTTATTCAGCTTTGGAAGGATCTGTGGTAGCTAAAAGGATTGATATAGTTTGTAGCCTTTTAATGGTTTGAGGTCCTTCTTAAACTTAATATCTAATAGTTACCAGAATATAATGACAAAGGACGTCAGCGGTATATTATGGGTTAAATTGTACAGTAGCCTATACATGCCGGGTGACAACTTGAGGGGGACTCAAGTAAATCAAGTATATGTAATTAGCATTATTTGGGACTACAATTTGTCTGTACTTCATCTATCATATCCATAATCCATTTCCTAGAACAATTTCCTCTTCCGGCTTCTCCAGTCTCATTTTCGAAATGCCAATAGGCCTAGCCTATTTAAAAAAAAAAAAAAAAATGCACATCGTACGGTATTGAATCCCGTCTGTCAGTCTCAGTACGTGCTGAAGTCCGGAAGGGGACATCTAATATCCTAGCCTACATGCGTTGCTGACGTTGCTTTTTTTTTATTCCGTGCCGTAAGTACAATCATGCCATCAATTATTTGTACTTTGTCTTTTTCTAGGCTAAGCCTATATAATATATTGTTTTATCATGTTGGATGACTGTTAGCAGTGCATTACGAATTTACGAATGTTTTGAAATGCCTGCCAACACGTTTTTGATTAGTTAGGCCTAGGTTAGTTCAAGATACATAGACTAATGTATCTTGGGTTAGTTAACCTGTAGCCTATTCAGTATTAGTTTTCAATCCCTGCGACTATGCCCTGCGAAATTTTAAAACAAGACGGGTTATTTTGCTGATATTGTTCTGATATTTCCCATACCAATAAAATGTCGAGCTACGCTCGCAACCCACCCACGTGCCTGAAAGATGGAAAGAGAGGGGGGGGGGGGGGGAATGCTCCGCCCCGGGTGCCAAATACTCCAGGAACAATAGACCCGGGAGCTCTGCTCGGGAGAGGGTTGACCAACGGATTCTCCCTGTCCCTTTATTAAATACGAGTAGCAGACAACACTGCTCAAGGGTCCTGAGGGTTGTCATTACAGAGAAAAAGTCGTCTGTATTTTCCCGCCCATAGTTCGTCCCGTTTCGTCTGTCCATTGCAAGGACAGTTCCATACTTCTGATACCTTCTATATTAATTTCATGAGGCTAGCACAACACTTGAATTTCCTAATATTAATCATATATTAAACAGATAACACAGACTTCTGACATTCGTATTTACTGGTTTTCTTCCATTTGTTTTTTACTGAAATAAAATTAAAGGAATGTTCCATTCCACAGTACAGTTGGACCAGCTGCTGTCCATGTAAACACGAATTATTGCAAGTTATTTGGCAGCTACATGATGCTGCAATCACTAGCTATTATGTTAACTGCATAATAATGTTGTAGACTATTTATTTTATGCATAATAAAGCATTGTATCAGATAAGACACCTTAGGCCCGTGAGTAAGGATAATATTTTACGGCCAATCACGCACCACGCTCAGCGAGGATGATGCTTAGAGAGCCAATCACGGGCGTCGTTACAAACCTCCACTAGGTGCCAGGTGCACGGCTCATCTGAACGGAGTATAGCCTATGCCCTGCGAAATTTCTAAAACAAGACGGGTTATTTTGCTGATATTGTCCTATTTCCCATACCAATAAAATGTCTAGCTACGCTCGCCACCCACCCCCGTGCCTGCCAGGGAGAAGGGGGGGGGGGGGGGGGGGGGGTGTGTGCTCCGCTCCGGGTGCCAAATTCTCCAGGAACAATACTGCTCAATATAGCCTATCCAAAATCCTTCAGAATTTGGCTTTTAAGATTCAAATAGATGCAGCCTTTATAATGTTCACAAGTGTAAATGTGCATAGAGTATTCATGACAACATAGACACAATAATTGCATAGAGTCTTACCGGTGACTTCATCCTTCTCCCGGGAGCTCTGCCGGTAGGCCTAGATTGAAGTCCACCCCACCTCTTTTGTTTTCCTCACTACACGATTCCTAGGCTTGTTCTAGGTAATTAATGTACATCAGCACGATCTACGATAGTTAATACGTTTCTGGTAGTAGTTTGGTTCAGGAACAACGCGTATGGAGCTGAAAATTCACCAAAATGATCGCACTAAAACACACATCGACTTCAAACTGTTTCCGGCGGCTCAATGATGCCAGATCAGGTGAACAAAGTTTCCCTCTTTTCAAACTTTCCTTTTCGGCCTCTATCTTCTTATGTTTAATCTTGAAGGCATCATAGTTGCTCGGATACAAATGGTTATTGTCCAGTGCAAATTTCCATCGTTGCTCGTGAATATTTTAGGCGAATTTCATGTGCAGGCTCAACATTCCGCAACAGGGGACAGTTTTGTGCATCTGGTAATACTGTTGGTACCGCGGGCTTTTCTGCTGATGTTAACATGTCTCCCCCGAGTCCCCTCGATGGTCTCGCCCGGTGTCTCCCTCCCTACTCGAATTTTTCATCCTTACCTTAGGTTACCTTAGGTTGTGTTCGCCACTCTCCTAGCAGCACCGAGGAGCGCGTCGCCCCTCGTTGTGGGTTGTGTTTTGGTGCAGCAGGCTGTTTGAAAAGACAGCCCGCTTCCTTGCCAAGATGGGCTCGTCTGACGTCTGGCACTTTTTGCAGTTCGACATCTAGGGCTCTCTTGAAGTTGTCTCAAGAGACGCTCCTCATGTCTCTTACTCGCCGTGGGAGTTTGTTGAAGAGACGTGGGCCTCTGTGTGATAACCAGCCCTCTCGCAGAGAGACCAAAGCACCCCTGTTATTCATCCGGGGGATTTCGCATTCCCAGCCTCTCCTATCACAACTTCTTGACTATCGGAGTATGTAGGTTTGGTACTAAACCCTCTGCGATTTTCCACGTGTATATTATTAGGTAACGTTCTCTTCTACGTTCCAGCGAGTACAGGTTCAGTGATCTTAAACGATCCCAATAGTGTAGCTGTTTTACCGAACTTATATGCGAAGTTAAATTTCTTTGTACACTCTCTAAGTAATTTATTTCACCTGCTTTGTATGGGGATGTTAATACGCTACAGTATTCAAGCCGCGGTAGCACTATAGATTTGAAGAGCGTTATCATAGGTAATTCACCGCGTGTTTTAACCTCTGCGTCATATGAGTCTGGAAGGGTTAAATGTACGCAGAATCCATCGTATGCATTAATAACAAATATCGTCGATCTGTCACAGTGTATACAAATGAACTAACAAATTGTAGGCCATTATAATTATACAGTATGTGACGGATGTGTTGAAATGCTCTTGATAATTTGAAGGCAATAGGCAACGCGTAAGCTAGAGTAGAACATTATCATGGTATAATTTACAGTAATTCTCCCATTAACCTTATGGTCGAGTCGCCAATGACAAAATGTGTGTGTGTGTGTGTGTGGGATTTGGGAAGGGGGGGGGGGGAGTAGCAATTTTGAATAGGCCTACCGGTGAGGAAATTGTCCATCATACAATTATAGCAGGTGATTTTAAAGGCCTTTCTGAAGCTGAATATATGTGTCTAGTGTTAGCCAAAAGAAACTAGAACGACTATAGTAATCGGGAGGAGGCCCCGGGGTGGGAGTGCTTATGGAGGGTTGATGGAGAGTTTATGTTTATTTGCCAATCTTGTTTTTCCTAGCGTAGCCTATTAATAGTTTGTTGTGCATTTGCTTTACCGTGTTTAGCTTTGTTTACTATGTTTCGTCTCGTGTAAAAACCTATTGGATCTATTTTCTTTTGTGTTTCGTTAAATTACATTGTGTTCGCTTTTTACCCATAAATCATGACCCCTAACCTCTTTAACTCGAAATTGCTTTAGTAAATGGGCTGTAAGTTTAGCCTACACACCTATTTCCTGGTTGATTCTTCCCAAATGGTAGAAATAGTAGCTCAATTAATCAATAGTTTGTTTTTAGTTATAGGGGTTATGGTCCAATGTCTCTGGCTTACCTAAAACTTACCTATGTTAATGTATTATGCACCCTATTTTTGTTATGTTTACATGCTAAATATTATTTTGTTATTTTATTTGTAAGTACTTATTTGTTACTCTATAAATCAATGTTTGCTTGTCTATGTTCATGTAAGCTATATAGGCTACACCTTGCTTGTCTTGTGTTTATTTGCGACATTATCTTGCGTGAATTATTTGTTTAGCCTATTTGTGTTATCCCTTTGTTCAATGTTTGCTTGCCTATATTAATTTACATAATTATACACCTTCAATTCACGGTGCTGGTTATATTATTTATGCACAGTCTATATAAATAGTTCGTAGACAGCTTCATGGAAAATTGTGATCAATCCAGAGATAAGGACCTGAACTTGACATTCTTACGACCTTGATTTAATATCTACCTAGTCTATTCATTACTCAGAGAGAGCTGGAGGAAACGGGCTGTGAATGGCCACACCTATTAACTGTTGGACTCTTCCTAAATAGCAGAAATATCAGCTGTTTGCTCAAGGGCTTTTGGAGTTTTGAGTCTGAGAAGTTGGGGTTCAGGATTTTTAGTCTTGCCTTAATGAATACACTATAGTACTATTCAAAGACTATTTATAATAACACGAGAACTGTCAAGGGGGAAAAATAATCCTTTCAGTATTGTGTTTACTTGAGTTGTTTTGGCCTCCTCAGCGGCCTCGGCGAGAGTTGCTCATTCTAGATATTTAGACAATTATATGCAGCTTGAGAAGGGTCTATGGTCATTAAAAGGGTTAATTAATATAGTAGGCTATTAATTACTACTAGAGGCCCTTTATAAACTGAATAGCATCGTCTAAAAATAACCAGAAATATTTTAACAAGAATAAATGTATAGGACAAAAAAAAAAGGCTACAATTTTCCATCAAGCTTGCCCTCGAACTAATGAATCCGGCCGTTATGTTTATGTTTTTGTTTATTTTGCTTGTTTTTGTTTGATTTGTTTGTGGGCTGGATTTTAGTTTGCCTTTTTTCAGGGTGTGTCTGGACAAATGCTGCACCGGCCCCCTCCTGTCCAAGTTAGTGTGTCCCTTTGTTTGCGTGCGTTTGAGTGTTACGGGTTTGAGTGCGTTGATTAAGGTTGAGTGTTGATTAGCATGGAATATGAGTGTATTTTGAGTGTACTTGCGAGTTGAGAGTGTGTTTAATCACTTTAATGGACGTTGAGTACTGTATATTTGAAATTGTCAAGTATTGCGAGTGTTGATAATTAGTATTGATGAGTGTATTTATCGCGTTTTGAGTTGATAGTGTCACGTGTATTTTGTGCGTTTGATATTATGAAGTACTGCAGTGTTGCCATACAGTATACTGATTTACATTGTATTGAGTGCGTTAGGATATTTATTTTTAGCGTTTAAGTGTGCATTTAATGGGTGTATAGAGTGCGTTTAACATTGAGTACTGCGAGTGTTGCCAGCTATTGATTTACGGTGTACTGAGTGCGTTTGGGTGTGTTTTTGAGCTATATATTTTTTCAGAATGATGCTGGACAATTGCTGCACCGATATCCTCCTGGTCAAGTTAGTATTTGGCCTTTTGTTTGAGTTTTTGAGTGTGATTTAGAGTGCATTTTGTTTTGATTTAGTGCGTTTGAGTGTTTTAGTGTGCTTGAGTGTTTTGAGTGCATTTAAGTGTGATTTTTGTAGTGTTTTTGAGCGCGCATAAGTGTTTTTGTGTGTGTTTGGGTGTATTTTGAGTGCGTTGGGCGTGTTTTTGTTGTATTAGTTGTGAGTGCGTTTGGTGGTTTTTTTGTTTGTGTTTTTGAGTGCGCTCCCAATAGTGAGTATTGTGAGTGTTGATTGATATTTACAGTATGTGTATTTACGTTTTTTTAGTGCGAATGAGTGTTGATTGGTATCCATGTTTCAATATGTTGATATTGAATGGATTTGTTGTGCATTTTAGCGTACAGTATATACCATTTTGATTATTGAGTGTGTGCGTGTGGAGAGAGAGAGAGAGATTGTGTGTATGTGTAATAAAAGTGGAGTGCTTTTTGCATGTGTTAATTGAGTTTCTTTGTGAGTGTGTGTGTGGAGAGAGAGAGAGAGAGAGAGAGCGAGAGAGAGAGAGAAATAAGTAAGGATTGAGTGAGTTATCTGTTAGCATGTGTGTGTGTGGGGGGTGGAGAGTGTGTACTTAATGCAGTTAGTATATATGTGTGTTTTTTAAATGAGTTACACTGTTTGTAGTTTTAGTTAAGAATAGGGTGTGTGGAATATATTTAGTATATAGCCTATGTGCTTTTTATTCCTCTCAGTATTCGAGGTACCTTACCTTTTGATACCTTTTGATGTGTTCGCCACTCTTCTAGCGGCACCAAGGAGCGCGACGCCCCTCGTTATGGGTGGTGATTTGGTGCAGTAGACTGTTTGAAGCAGTCTACCTTTTCACTTTATTCTGGCTAATATCAGACGATTGTATACAGTTTCGGAAGGCTCTCTGGGGTTAGTCTATCTCACTTAACCCTCCGACTCCCACAGTTCCTCGCTAAGCTGAATAAAATCGTCTAATAATAGCCAGAATAAGAGGAACACATGCGTTCTCGTGTTATGAAAGGGTAATTAAATTGCCGGATTTGATTTGCCGTTTTATTTAATAGGGAAGTTGTTATTGTGTGTGTGTGTGTGTGTATGAGAGAGAGAGAGGGGGGGGGGAGGGATTTGATTTTGTTCATTAAGCTAGAGAGAGCGAGAGAAAGAAACACCTAAATGGCACGATAGGTCTTACAATTGACAACGACATGCGACAGCATTTCTTAAAATCGCCAAACTAATGAGCCTAACGTCTTAAAATCGGAAAAATATTGGGGCTAAACATGAGGAAGAAGGGGGACCAGAAAAATGACCCATCTCCCCTTAAAATGAAAACCAAAATCAGTCTCATTGAAAGGGTTAAGCCCGGATAAAGTCGGTGGTTTGATTCGACACTTGATAAGATACGGATGATAACTGACACACACACACTTAATCATTCGCTCACTTTCTCTCTCTCTCTCTGAAGGTATGAGGGAAATAAGCTACTGTATTATGGAAGTCACGGGGTAATTGGAGATAGCCTTGACCCTTTTCATGCCGACAGATCCTTCCTAAGCTGTATGAAATCGTCGAAGGCTAGCCAAAACAAATCCCACAGATCCTTCTTAAGCTGTGTAAAATCGTCTAATAATAGCCAAAAACAATCTGTCCAAACGCGGTATGATCATCAAAGGGTTAAATGAAAAAAGCAAAACGAAAGAAAAAATCTTAAATTCGTGTTAAAAAAAAATTGCCATATAGGAAAGTTTAAAAGGAACCCACATAAATTGGTTGGGGTTCTTAAGTTGGGAAAAGTTTATGAGAGTGGAGAGAGAGAGAGAGTGAGAGTGAGAGTTGGGAGGACGACAAAAAGTTAAAGGGATGGAACAGGGAAAACAGGAAAGAACGTGTGAATAAGGCAAGAAGAGAGAGAGAGAAAGAGGGAATTAGAGGAAAAGAATGATAAGTGGAAGGGATAAGGTGATATAAATGCAAAACAATATGGATAAGAAATGCGAGAGAGAGAGAGATCAAGTAAAATAAAAGGAAAAAAGAAAAGGGGAAAATGTAAACAAAAAAAGTGAAAAGAAAGGAATATGGAAGGTAGGAAGGAAAAAAGAAAACGCAAGAATAACGAAAATGGGAAGAATGAGATGCACAGCTCAGGGTAACACAAATATATGAAAAGATCAACTCCTTTTGAGCAGGGATTTTCTCTCCTTTCTCTGGCAGGGTTTATAGAGATTTAAACCCTTCATATTCCTACCTATACAAAAATAAAAATATTATATAGCCAAATATGTTGTTACTTATGGAAACTTGGCAATAGCCTAATATGAATCCAGTGACGTCAGTTTCTTATTTTTCTATTATTTATTGATAAATCAGTTGCCAAGGTCTTAAATTTATCTTCAGCTGAAATATAATTAACTTTAGTGATTACCAAGTGAAGGTTCATCCGTCCGTCAGAGGCCTTGGTTAGAGCTGCTCCCCCCGAGTTTGTTTGCTGCTTATATAGACTGTCGAATCAGGATTATTTATACTATTTGTGTTGCTTATTAGTTATATATTTAATTTACGTATTTATAGTAACCCTTTCTGTACCGGCGACTTCTTATAGCTATATTTAGACGATTGTGTGCAGTTTAAGAAGGACTTGTGGTAATAAAAAGGGTTAATTGAGATAGTATGTATCGTTTTCTTGATTAGAGGTCTTTCATAAGATGAATAAAATCATCTCATAGTTGCCAGCATATAATAAAAAGGGCGTCTCCGGTACTGGATGGGTTAACTGGGGGTCGCAAGTGTCACAGGGTTGTATTTTGATACCATTACCTCGTGTAGTTTGTGAAATTGGTTGTGTGTGTGTCTGTGTGTGTAGTCCATCTATTATAGTTAGGCCAGAACATGTTTGGGTATCGTTGTTTATAGTTTTATTTGCGTGGACTTGAAAGTATGTATTTTCTAATTTGGTTTAGACTTTTGTTTTGAGGTTCTTCGTGTTCTGTTGCCCTCTCGTTTTTTATGCCTGCTTCCGGTTTCGCATTTGTTGACTTTTCTGGCTCTGCTCTCTCTCTCTCTCTCTCTCTCTCTCTCTCTCTGTTATTATACTTACCTTATGTTTGATGTTTCTTCGTATAGTGGTTCTCTCTCTCTCTCTCTCTCTCTCTCTCTCTCTCTCTCTCTCTCTCTCTCTCTCTCTCTCTCTCTCTCTCTCTCTCTCGTTTAAAAAAGAGCAATTAACAGCGAAGACAAAGGAGTGAACAAGATAAAGAATACACGTTGAATGAATTACAGTATTCGTACAAAGAGAGAGAGAGAGAGAGAGACAGAGAGAGACTGAACAAAGGCAAGATAACCAAGAACAGGATTAAAAAACAAAGGAATTAAAGCAATTACGAGATAAAGTTAAACAAGGAGATGATTATGATGAACAAAGGGGAAGAATAGAGAGAGAGAGAGAGAGAGAGAAATAGAAAGATTAGATAGAGATAAAAAGAATAGATAGATAGCGGGAGATATAAGAGAGAGAGAGAGAGAGAGAGAAAAAAGGAAAATAGAAAGAGGAGATAGAACGAGGGGGATATGAGGATATAGAAAGTGGAGAGAGAGAGAGAGAGTGAGAGAGAAAGAGAGAGAGGCAAATAGAAAGAAGAGAGAGAGAGAGAGAGAGAGAGAGGGGGGGAAATAGAAAGATGAGATAGAGCAAGAGGGATAGACTGAAAGGAGAGAGAGAGAGAGAGCAGGGGGAGATAGACAGTGGAAAGAGAGAGAGAGAGAGAGAGAGGTAGGAGGTCGAGGCTCATCTATATATAAATTAACATGGGCAGTGTGCATGTTTGTTTGTGTATGTATGCGTGTGTGTGCGTGTACCTGTGTGTCTTTGTGTGTGTGTGTGTGTGTAATACTGTGTTTATATATATTGTTTTACTGGTGTACGCTTTTATATATATATATATATATATATATATATATATATATATATATATATTTATATATATATATATATATATATATATATATATATATATATATATATATATATATATATAATTTTACTTATACATACTGTACCTACTGTATATGTAATTACGTATGTATTGTATATGTGTGTGTGTGTGTGTGTGTGTGTGAATATCTCTTTATACTTGAATAGTAATAATAGTCTTAATAGTAACGGTATGGATAACTATGGTAGCTAGCGGTCTGAATAGTGGTAGCTGTGGTGGTTGTCTATAATTGTTGTGGTCAGGATGGTGGTAGTTGTGGTCGGTGTGGCGGTCGGGTATTGTTGGTAGTTGTGGTTGAAGGGATGTTGAGGAATAAAAGGGGATTAGGAGGTTTATTGTAGGGTTGTTATGGTAATGTTGGTAGTTGTGATAATGTTGGTAGATATTGTAATGTTGGTAGTTCTGATAGTTGAATTATTGGTAGTTGTGGTAATGTTGGTAGTTGAAATGTTGGTAGATAATATAATGTTGGTAGTTCTGATATTGGTATTTGTGGTAATGTTGATAGTAGTGGTGATGTTGGTAGTTGTGGTAATGTTGGTAGTTGTGATGATATTGGTAGTAGATAATGTAATATTGGTAGTTGTGATTATAATGTTGGTAGTTTGAGCGGTAATGTTGGTAGTTATGGTAATGTTGGTAGTTGTGGTAATATTGTTAGTTGTGATGATAATGTTGGTAATTTGAGTGATGTTGGTAGTTGTGATGATAATGTTGGTAGCCTAGGTGGAGGGATGGTAATGTTGGTAGTTGCACTGTGGGTAGACTGATTGTGGTAATTATGGTAGCTGGACAGGCGTGTTAGGGACAATTAACCAGTATTGTTTTGCACCTGTGTGTGAGAGAGAGAGAGAAAGAGAGAGAGAGAGAGAGAAAGCGAGAGAGAGAGAGAGATATCTACTTAGAGTGAGAGATACTACGTTTGTGTGAGAGTAAAAGATATAGCTATATAGATAGATGCAGAGAGAGAGAGAGAAAGAGAATGCGTTTGTGTGAGAGTAAAAGATATAGCTATATAGATAGATGCAGAGAGAGAAAGAGAGAGATAATGCGTTTGTGTGAGAGTAAAAACTATAGCTATATAGATAGATGCAGAGAGAGAGAGAGAGAGATAATGCGTTTGTGTGAGAGTAAAATATATAGCTATATAGATAGATGCAGAGAGAGAAAGAGAGAGATAATGCGTTCTTATCTTATGTTCTTATGTTTGTGTGAGAGTAAAAACTATAGCTATATAGATAGATGCAGAGAGAGAGAGAGAGATAATGCGTTTGTGTGAGAGTTCACAATATTTTTTGTTTTTTTTGTTTTTTTTTTTGTTTTTTTCTATATTCCAACTTACTTCCTCTCGGGCATAGGCTGAGAGCCTTACCATTCACCGCTTTACAATGAACAGTGAAGCCCGTGAGGTCTTGTTCCAGTCTAGGGAGTGAGACATGTGAAGCACGTAGAGTACAACGAGCACCTGCCATCTTGCCTTCACATGAGGCACGGTGCTCACTCATGGCCCGAAACGACCCCATCTCTGAAGCCACCTCGTTCCCGTGCTTCACTGTCTCACCCCCTACACTCGGACTCACACTTACACACAACGCCACCTGTTGAGCAGATAACTCACCAGGCATTGCACCCCTATAGCATATTTTGAATATGGGAATATTCATACAGTGCTATTTAATCAGGGAACAATGAGGGTATTTTATTGACGTTTCGGTGGGCTTGTGGTAATGCACTGATACTAGGTACAGCACAAATTCCATCCCAATAATATCTTCCCATTGATACATCGGGATTTGAACCCGGGACCTTTGGATTACCAGGCCAGTGGCAAGACCACTCCACCACACCTCCCCTATACAGTATTATATATTATATATACAGTATTATACTGTAGATAGATGCAGCGAGAGTGTGTGTGTGTATGTGTGTGTGTCTGAGAGAGAGAGAGAGTGTGGTTCTCAAAAAAAAATCGATTCAATACGTGATCTAGCATTAATTATGTATATTAAGAATTATTTTTAGTTTATTACCTATTATGAAGATGGTGTAGTGAATGTTTTTAATTATGAAAGCTTGGTATTAATAGGATGAAGAGATAGTACTGTCATATTCTTCCATTAACTATCGAGAAATAAGTTACTAAGGGATTCAATTTGCCGTCAGCTGAAATGAAATCGACTATAGTGCACTATAGAGAATAATAGACTATCAGAGAGAGAGAGAGAGAACGTGATCTAGGATTAATTGTGTAGCCTATATTGCAAACCATTAGTCTAGCCTGTGATTTTTGTCAGTGTGTATGCGAGAGAGAGAGAGAGGGGGGGGGGAGAGAAAGAGAGAGAGAGATGGGGGGGGGAGAAAGAGAGAGAGAGATATGGGGGGGGGGGGGGGCAGATAGATAGATAGAGAGAGAGAGTTAGAGGCCCATGTAGAGGATAATAATTATGTCCGCGTCAGACGAATGAGCTCACACCTAATTAGACCTCCCTTACCTGTCCCTACCTCCCCCACCTTTCTCTCTCTCTCTCTCTCTCTCTCTATATATATATATATATATATATATATATATATATATATATATCCTCATCCTTCATTATCTATCTATCTTTCTGTATATCTATGTATCTATCTATCTATCTCCCCCACCCTCTCTATCTATCTATCTCCCCCACCCTCTCTATCTATGTTTCTGTATATCTATCTATCTATCTATGTATTTATCCCATAAGTACACCCTTTCCTATCACCAAGCTGATGGCCCCTTTGATATGTTGTTGGTTGCTTTCCTTTATATTCCTATGTAATGTTGTACTTATAAGCTTATATATTTACTAATCAGTATTTAAAAGAATGGTGTTGCTGTTTAATTATCAATCTCTTCATTTAGACTAACACACACACACACACACACACACACACACACACACACACACACACACACACACACAGACTAATGGGTCTAATATTTCTCCACCTAGATAGCAACTTGGATAAATGAGAGAGAGAAAGAGAGAGAGAGAGAGATAGAGAGAGTGTGTGTGCAACTGTGTGTGTAGGTGTAGGTAACAGTATGTGTGTGTGTGCGTCATGTCGTGTATTTATATATGTGTGTGTGGGTGGTGGTGAGGAACTTAATATCTAATACATATACGTTAATCATTTATATTTAAAGATAACTTGAACATTACTTCTTTCCGGGCTGAAAAGGATTAAGTCAATATTAGTTTTCTTTATCAATAATATATTTTTTAATATATATATATATATATATATATATATATATATATATATATATATATATATATATATATATATATATATATATATATAATTCCCATTACTTCTAAGTTTACTATTCTGACTGACAGTATTTTCTCGCTTTCCTTATGAAGCTTAGCAAAGATATTATCAGGTAGCTAAGTCTGTAGCCTTTTCATGGGTAGACGTCCTTCCCAAGCTGAATAAAATCGTCTAATAATGGTCTTTCTCTTTTCCTTGCAGGGACCGCAGGCTCCTCCTGCGGGTCCTGGGCAGCTCAAGTTCACCATAGCCGAGACCTGCGACAGAATCAAGGAGGAGTTCAACTTTCTGCAGTCACAGTACCACGCGTAAGTATATTGACAGATGTTTTTAACCCCTTTCTGACAGTATATTATGGCTAGCATTAGAAGATTTTGTACAGTTTAAGAAGAATCTTTGGGAGTTAATAGGTAAATAGTATCTCAAGGGTCTGTGTTAATAGGTAAATAGTATCTCAAGGGTCTGTGTTAATAGGTAAATAGTATCTCAAGGGTCTGTGTTAATAGGTAAATAGTATCTCAAGGGTCTGTGGGAGTTAATAGGTAAATAGTATCTCAAGGGTCTGTGTTAATAGGTAAATAGTATCTCAAGGGTCTGTGTTAATAGGTAAATAGTATCTCAAGGGTCTGTGGGAGTTAATAGGTAAATAGTATCTCAAGGGTCTGTGTTAATAGGTAAATAGTATCTCAAGGGTCTGTGTTAATAGGTAAATAGTATCTCAAGGGTCTGTGGGAGTTAATAGGTAAATAGTATCTCAAGGGTCTGTGTTAATAGGTAAATAGTATCTGAAGGGTCTGTGTTAATAGGTAAATAGTATCTCAAGGGTCTGTGTTAATAGGTAAATAGTATCTCAAGGGTCTGTGTTAATAGGTAAATAGTATCTCAAGGGTCTGTGTTAATGGGTAAATAGTATCTCAAGGGTCTGGGAGTTAATAGGTAAATAGTATCTCAAGGGTCTGTGTTAATAGGTAAATAGTATCTCAAGGGTCTGTGTTAATAGGTAAATAGTATCTCAAGGGTCTGTGTTAATGGGTAAATAGTATCTCAAGGGTCTGTGTTAATAGGTAAATAGTATCTCAAGGGTCTGTGGGAGTTAATAGGTAAATAGTATCTCAAGGGTCTGTGGGAGTTAATAGGCAAAGAGTATCTCAATTCAACCTCTGACTTCCATATACCCTTCCTAATCTTAATAAAATTGTCTAATAATAGCCAGAACAAAAAAATGCGTCTTAGATCCTCAAGGGGGGTCAGTATAGTACTTTTGGGTTGAATTTACCATATCGTGTCTGTCAGGCGCCAGTTGGACTAGAATCACTAGATAATAGTCCGTCAGGCGCCTGGCCCGGGGAGCCGGTAGAAATGAAGGGTATGCCTGGATGCATGGTAGGCGGGCTTGTGGTGGTACAGCATCGCTGCATTTCTGCCTGCTGATATCGGAGCCTCTCCGGGAGATCTGGGACCTGGGAATCTTGCTGGAGACACCAAATGGGCCTGGGTCTCTGGGTATTTCTCCTGGACGACCTAGATGTGTGTGATTTTGTGTTTTGTTTTGTTTTGTTTTTGTTGTATTGTGTTGTCCCTGTTCGGGCTCTGTCTCGAGTTGGCCACCCCCATTAAAAAAAAATATATATTTTTTATATATACAGTATATATATATATATATATATATATATATATATATATATATATATATATATATATATATATATATATATATATATATAATGGGGTATGTGCCAGAGTATATAGATAGATGGATATATAGTGTCTGCAAATGTACATATTCAGTACATTTTAAGCCATAGTTACTGTCAACCTCCTCCTCTTCCCTCATATTCCGGTAGCTCTCCCCTCCATACCCCCCAACCCCCCTACTTTTTTTTCGACTCTCCATCTGTCACTTAGGATTCTCTCTCTCTCTCTCTCTCTCTGCACTGTGAAGAGTGTAGTGCACTAAACAGTCTCTCTCCTTCCACTTCGAGTATCTCCTCGGAATGAACCGCAAGGTCTCTGAGATACTAACTATTCCTTGTAACTCTCTCTTACTCTCTCCCTAATAAGCTAAGGTCCCTCCCCTTCGCCCCTCCCCCATTTCATAATCTCCATTTTTTTCTTTCGCTCCCCTCATCACAACACGAGAGAGAGAGAGAGAGAGAGAGAGAGAGAGAGATGGTAATAATAAGAGAAGGGGGTGAAAGGGGAGACAGATGGGTTTAGTGAACTGCAGACAAAAAGTGTTTATATGGAAGAGAAAGGGATAAAGATGACTAAAAGGAATAGGCAAATGATGATAATGTAAAGGAAAGTATGATAAGAATAATGAATAAATGAATAGCGACAGAAAATAGACAAACAATTATATAATTAATTCGCCAATTTAGAGATTTTAATAACTTTGACAGATTAAAACATTTATATTGACTACACGAGAGAGATAGGATAGTGAGATAATAGAAAGGTAGATATTAAATAAGAGAGAGAGAGAGAGAGAGAGATTAAAGAGAAGGAAAGAGAAAGATGCTGAGACAGAACTTAGAAGACACATGAGATAGATAGATAGAGAGAGATAACAGGGATAATGATGAAACAGAAGAGGGTGTGGACGAGAGAGAGAGAGAGATTAAAGAGAAGGAAAGAGAAAGATGCTTGACGACCAGCAACTTAGAAGACACATGATATAGATAGATAGAGAGAGATAACAGGTAATAAGGGATGATGAAACCGAATGAAGAGGAGAGAGAACGAGTGAGAGCGGGAATAGAGAGAACGAGAGGAGAGAGAGAGAGGGAG
>CM064528.1:46740769-46748269 GCA_032716605.1 Paralithodes platypus
TGGGACTGGGAATTTCCACCTTCAGAATTTTCTCCCACTAAGGGATCAGCAAGTTTTTTCTTGCTAATCTTCCCTACCCCAGTAAGGGAGTGCTGGTTTGGCTACTTAATGACCGACTGACTGATCTTGGATTATGTCTTAGATGAAATGTAAGCTTTTGAAGGAGACCAATAGAAACCTATGACACATTTTATGACCTTATCACTTGACTCGAACACCAGATCTGCCGGTGTGGGGTTGCCCAGACCTAAACATTCACCACAACTTACAACCACATACACACACCACCTACATCATCACCACCACCACCACTTACAAACCAACACAACACCCACCTGCGGATCATCCACCACCACCTCCTGTTCGCTCTTGCCTCCATCCTGCCACAAACACAACATGTACAGTAGTAGCAGCCAAATAGTTACTCACACAGCGGAGGCTTTCAAGATGTAGCTTGGAGAATTACCGCATGATGCCAAGTTTCAAGGATTAAGATGTTATTTGACAAACAACTGAGAGACCGTAGGCAAAAATAAACCGTAATGCGAGTTAAAAGAGACCAAATTAATACAGTGAATTAATACTCTTTTGGACTAATCAAGGGGGAGATCCAGTCAGGAAGTGCAAAGTTTCCGAAGTGTAGAACATATCAATCTTTTCGACTTTTACCCTATTGTTTTAGGATTCTGTCCAAAGACAAATACAGAAAGTCCAAACTGAACATTAGGAGTCAGGACATTTACTTCCCCATTTCAGACTATGTCTGAAAGAGAGAGGTACAGTCTGGACTGGACACCCGAATACAAATTCTTATACAAATTCGGGTATAAACTAATATTTTCTGGTATGTAGTTCAATACTGCTATAATGTTAGGATATATCAACGGATATTTATTCCAGAACAAATATTTCAATATTTTCATAATGAATTTCAACACTGATACTTGTACATAAGCAAATTCGTATATACTGTATTTTTTAAAATGTGAAATACAGTAACAGTACTGTATATGTAAATGTTGTTTCAATACAAAATATTACCGCAACTTCATTATCCCGATTTGCAATCAAACTGGTCGATAAATCCAAATTTTTCACTCTGATTTGTAAAAAAATTGTCAATCGACGAACCTACATTGTTACTGTACGCACTATATGGATATTTATGGCATAGCATCTAAAGCAGTCGAAGCAATAAGCTACTTGGCGTCACGAAGCAATTCCAAGCCTACAACTCCAAGGCCACCGTCTGGGTGAATACGGTAGAATATATAACAGTAACTAAAATAAAGGCAAACTTGAGCATAGCAGTTAAAGTTAAAAGGAAGAGACACGAGCAATTGTTCTGGCAATTTTTGATTGACAACTGTTTACAGTTCTTTATACAAATATACATTAATTTAAAAGCTGTCAGGACTGAATTTAAGGAAAACCCCATTCTTAATATTAATCATCCATTACAAACCCCAATGTACTTGAATAAACTAATGAAAGCATATGGGCCTCCTGGGATTCGAACTCAGGACACCACACCCAGAACATAATTCCCAGACAAAATTGCCGAAAACTAAGTAATGTGACTCTCCCTTTATGATAGCACCAGCCCCACGCTGTTTATCTTCACGAACTCTGGTGGAAGGTTATGAGGCATATTCGCAACTATACCCGGTTTCTTTTCAACTGGCGGTAAATTGCAAAGTTCCCATCATTCGCAGTTATGTTGAAGATTATGTAGTGAAATATGGTGCTAATTATTTAAAAAAACATTAAGTTTTATATTGTTCCATTAAGTATCAAGAAATTAGCTGCTAAGGGATTGAATTTATTGTCAGGTGAAAAGAAACAAGAGTATAATTCCTTTGTATCATTGGAAGTTGATAATGCTGCAGTAACATCTCTGGTGTGGTGGTTAGCTATACCCTTTGGGGAGGGTCAGTCAGGGAATAGGTGTGAACATTTACAGCCCATTTGCTCTGACCCTTTTTGAGTTATAGAGGTTAGGGTTCATAATTTCTGGCCTACCTATTTGGAACAGGGTATATATAATGCTAGGTTAGGTCAGGTATGTCATATTTTGGTCAGGTTCAACTTAGGGTACATTAAATCGTGTCTTGTCAGGTTAGCTTAGACCAGGGCTAAAAATAAGTCAATTCAGTTCAGAAGGTGAAGCTAGAACAAAGTGATAAGTTCTTTTGCCTTTATATTGTCTCGTCCCAGTTTTGGTTTGTTTATTTTGCAAGTTTTCCATTTTAATATTAGGATAGATTTGTTTAGGTCAGATCAGATTAGGTCACATACAGTATGTTAGGTCAGGTCAGATTAAATGAGATTAGTTAGTTAGGTTAGATTGGAATTGTATGATAGATCTGGTCCAGTTAGGTTAGGTTAGATTAGGCTGGGCTAGCTCAAGTCAGACTAAAATAGTTTATCAGGTCAGGATAAGTTATAAATATTGGGTCTGCTTAAATCCCAGCTCAGAACATGTGTTAAATCAGGTCCGACTGTTGAAACAAACACATAAATATCTGACATGAACACTTGACAAAACCTTATCACTGCTCGGTCAATAGAAACGTTAAGCTAAGTTCAGTCAATTTGTATTACTGTCATGTCTATATTACCAAGTCATGTATGCATTATTCAGTTACGCTTGAAATGGCGCGTCGAAGCAACTGGAAACCTGATGCGACTTACAAGAGATTACTACAATTTTCATATCAACTTCCCGCGACACATATGAAATAATTGCAAATATATCTGCATTGTCAGTGCATCTTGAGGCAAACCCAAAGTTGTTCTCTGTATAAAAGCAGTTATATTTTGCAGTCTTGAAGCTAATTTGTCTTTTGAGGAATAGTTACATTATATAAGGGATGAACAGAAAGATCATCACCGGATATTAGCATTGGTATACAGTAACATTAGTGTAGTGGTATATTGTTGTACGACTGTATAACAAATATATACATACTGTACATACACACATACCGTCCAAGGCGGTAATTTTTGACACCTGAAGCAACTGAGGAGAGTTCGTTAAAACCTCAAGTATAATTATAAACTTTGTTAATGAATGTTAAATAAAACTTTGGGTTTGTACAGATTCGCAATCTGACAAAACTACCGCAAGATGGTGTTGCGATAGTCAGCGTGGGACGATAGTAATAGTTCTAATAATAGTAATATAAGAACTAAAATAACAGAAAGACTAGCAGCAATAGAGAAGTAATATGACAACTATACACTGGCATATAATTTTTCAAGAAAATTAGGACATTCCTGATTTTAAAATAGTTTATCTAATAGTCATAAGAATATAATAATAATAATAATAGTTACAGTAGATATAGCATAACTAATATTACATTTAATAGTAGGGGCTTAAACTTATTGCAAAATAATAACTTACAGAAGCAACTAAGGATTTACCAACAATACTGAAGAAAATACAACCAAAATGAGCAACCCATGAAACCGGTAACAGAAAACGAAAACTAAACATAAAGAAAACTGAAGCTTGACAGAATGAAAATGTAAGAGTTAAAGAAAATGGGACAGGGAAAGAAGGCCTATACAATATACTTGAGCTTTAAGAGGACCCACCTCGTTTGTTATCCTTCTCCCTCCCACTCTCTCTGGGTTGTATCCATTCGGCCCCATTCACCCTACTGTTTTAGACGTTTATCCCCATCCAGGTGTCTATTTTTTCCTGGCGAGCAGTAGCGAGCCAGTATATTTAAAAAAAAATTTTTTTTACAATAGGTTAAATTTGTAAATTTTTCGATGTACAAATACAATGCTCGCTCGCTATTGCTCGCCAGGAAGAAATAGACTCCTGGATGGGGATAAAAGTCTTAAAACAGTGGGCCGAATGGACACAAGCCAGAGAAAGAGAGAAAAGGAGAAAACAAAAGCAGGTCACCCCCCTTAATTTTCTCTTGTTTTCTTTTCAGTGATTAATATTGTCCAACTATCACTCTCGCTCTCTCTATAAATTCACACATTATACTGTACCTATTCTTCACTATCGTTAATCTTCGTATCACTTGTTTCACTCGCTATCTCTCTCGTAAACACTTGCAAAAACACATAACCACTTGCGAGCGGCACAGGTGTTTCCACATGATATACACGACTGAACACCTGTCGTTAATAATTCACACACACATTGTATTAAAATATACAGCAACACGCATACACACACCTGCATACACCATCAGCTAACAACAGCTGTTATAAATCATTCGGAAATACTGTACATCAAATTTACAAGCTACTACTTATTATCTCCGAGTAATGCATTTCAAAACTCAAGGATAGTAAAGGTACTCAATGGTGAAAAAATTGGTATGATATTTTTTATATGAAACAAAACTTTAACCTCAAATTAAATGTTTGCTGAAATATCTAGTCATAACTACATATATAGAGAGCTACAGCATACATAGTGTATCTAAATAAGGCAGGAAATTAAGAGATTTTCACTTATACCTTACCTACAGTAAGTGATTATGTTGATAAGCTTTCTGAATTAATATAGACAAATAAAACATGCACAACAAATATATATGGATATGTAGTTTAATGTATGCTGCCCACTATATGAGATTCCTTCAATATTCTATATAATTTGAGCATTCTCTTCAACTTACGGCTTATATTTTTCTAAAGCGTAATTTCCACTTAGCGATTTTGATAAGTTCCTTTGTCTTTATATTGTGTCGTCCCTGTTTTGGTTTGTTTATTTTGCAAGTTTTACATTATAATTATAAATATACATACCTAATTAAACTGGAATTATACAAGCTGAGTCATACCCCAACATGTATACTGAATCTACACACATGCTTATTCGTACACATATCTGCAGCATTCTTGTATAACAATATACATGCTTATACATTCAATTATACATGTCTTGGTCCACCTAAACACCATTATGTCAACAAATTATTAACTGTATAATGTATGGTAGTTATGGTATAAAATGCTTAACCCCTTCTGTACCGGCGACGTCTTTGTTATTTGATTTCAGCTACATTTAGACGATTTAATGAAGCTTAGGAAGGGTATATGGGAGCTAAAAAGATGAATTGAGACAGTCTGTAGCCTTTTATTGAGTAGACATCCTTCCTAAGCTGAAGACAATCAATGAATAGTTGCCAGAATATAATGAAAAGTAATCACCGGTACAGGGGGGGATTAATGAGTTTAGCTAGTGTATTTAGCATGGTAACTCATACAGTAGTCAATGATAGTTTTCTTCATTTTATTCTTGCCAACATTGGACAACTTTATTCAGCTTTGGAAGGCACTCTAGGAATCAAAGGGTTAACAACTAAATCAATTAACCATCTAATTCCCACAAGCTCTTCCCAAACTAATGAAAATCCTCTAATGATAACCAAAATAGAGTTAACCCCTTCTGTACCGGCGATGTCTTTTTCATTATATTCTAGCTATAGTTAGACGATTTTGCGAAGTGTAAAAAGGACCTGCGGTAAGGGGTTAAGTGAGATAGTCTGAAGCCTGTTAATGGCTGGAGGCCCTTATTAAACTGAATAAAATCGTCTAATACTAGCCAGAATAAAATAAAAAAGACGTCACCTGTACAGAAAGGGTTAATATAAGCATCATCATACTAACAAAGTTATCAAGTAGCCTACTAAAAATATGTACTGTCTATACAAATGAAACCTGGAATTGCATGGCCTATACACATCTGAATAACATACACAATAATCGCGAGCACAAAAGATAGAAAGAGGAAAGATTTGGAAGGCTATTGCATTTATTTCAGTCACCCGAACAATACACCTATCTTGTACTCGGAAAATGGGGAAAAAAAAACCATCACTGAACGAAGAAAATGGAGTGCAAAATTCTGATATAAACAAGAATATAAGAAATACCAAAGAAAATTACAAAAAAAAAAAGCCATAAAACAATTAAGAAAAATGAATAAATGGTCAGGACAGAACATTTAAAACAACAAACACAAACAATGCAAACAATACAGCAAATAAAAATGAGACATATATAACTACAAAATGATAATGAAAAAAACTTGCAAAATAGATATATATAGACCAGAAGTAAATTTTAAGCAGGGGGAAGGGGGGTAGGGGTAGTTTGCTCCCTAGACCTCCATCAACCATTAAAAAGAACACTCATAGGGCCCCCATTCGAGATACGTTTGTACATTTTTCGGGAGAAAAATGTCCCAGCCAAAGGCCGATTCCTCCTAAATCACAGGCTTGCTTACCATCACCAGGGATAAATCGCCACCTAAATGGCACTAAAGGCTTTAATATTGGCAAACAAATGGGCGAGAAGTCTTAAAATCGCCAAACTAATGGGGCGAACGTCTTGAAATCTCAAAACTAATGAGGCTAAACAGGAGGGAAAAGGAGGTCCAGAAAAAATTAAAATCTCCCCTTAATGAGAACAGCTAACCAAGATAAACAAACAAAGAATGACAATAGCAAAAAAACACACAAAGAAAATAAACAAGCAAAGAACCAAAGATATATCCAAAATGCACAAAACAAGAGCATTACCAAAACCATGCTAAGAAATAACATAACAAGAACAATGAACTTCAACGGACGATACAAAAAAACAACAAGAAGTAGACAAGTAAATTAAAGGAAATCAAGTTACAAAGAGGAATTACACAAACACAACAAACACGGGCAAAGAAAAATATATACTGTAGAAAAATATATAACAAAAGCAAAATATAAAGAAAAACAAATATATTAAATAAAACAGACAAATCTATAACAAAAGCAAAATATAAACGACAAGACTCCAGAAAATCCAACGCTTGAAAATACACCCAACAGACTTTCAACCCAAGCTGTCAAAAATATATACATGATTCACATGCCACAAACACAGATAAGACTAGCGGAAAATAGAGAATATAGACAACAACTAAATTCAGAGACAATAGAAAGTGATATGTTACAACCCAGGTGATATCAGAATACAACAGGTAAATATGGTGTACATAATATAATACCAGAAATTCAAAGATAAAAGTTAAATTATAGGTTGCATTCAACAACCATGTATCGATCCAAACAACGGCTAATTCAAAATACAGCATTGAGATTTGGAAATATATACTAAATCAAATGCTAGGGCCATATGTCACAATAATGCTAGGGCCATATGTCACAATAATGCTAGGGCCATATGTCACAATAAATAAAAAGGGGAAAATACGAACTGCAAGAACTAAGAGCGGAATATAAAGTGAAATGTTCCAACCATAAGCTATCAATATGGAAATACAAAGTGCTGCAGTAGAATTGAAAGAGAAAAATATAGTGAAATGCTGCAACGACAAATATGAAAACACAGGTACAAAAAAAGCCATACACATTCAAAAACAATTAAATTAAACGATCCAATGATGTATTTCAAGACAAAGGAAGATACAGGTACATAATACACTATACAAATTCAGCAACACAATAATATACAAAGATG
>CM064528.1:46753269-46755769 GCA_032716605.1 Paralithodes platypus
TAATCTAATTTCAGTCTAGTTATCAATACCAATGTGAAAAAATTTCCCGAATTATGCCAGAATCCGTGACTGATTAAAATACATGTACTGTTATAAATACTGATCATGTATAATCATATATTGTATAATTAAGCATTTTAAATTCAGGCGTGTAGTTAAATTTATGTGTATATATTATGAATCAGAGAGATAAAATGTAACCAGTATATGTACACTACATATTGTATGTAATTGCTGTATATGTGCTAATATTAGAATCAGAATATAGTTATATAAAGATTTGAGAGAGAGAGGGGGAGAGTGAGTGAGTAAGGGCCCTTGTGTCCACTTAACAAGAGCACTAAGATAAGTAAGGGGTCGTTAAGGGGAGGCACTGCTCTCTCTCTCTCTCTCTCTCTCTCTCTCTCTCTCTCAATTCTATACTTAACTAATGTGCTATTTTCATATTATTCTACCCACAGTATTTAGGAAGGAGGTTAGAACATTTTGTCTCTGTCTTTGTCCCTTATTAAAAGATATACACACAAATTAAGTATATATCACAAATACATGTAAGCTACTAAATGTTCTCAACTTCTTATACTCTTAGCCAGACTCGAACCACCAACAGTCAGGACGAGTGTCCATGCTTTAATGAACTAGACCACACTGTGGTAGAGTTGATTAAAGCACTAGTCCTGACTGTCAGTGGTTCAAGCCCAACTGAGAGTATAAAAATATAAATATGTGTATGTGTTTGTGTGTTTGTCTGTTGTGTATACAGTATGTGTATGTGTCTGTTGAGTGTATGTGTGTGTGTGTGTCTGTTGAGTGTATATGTGTGTGTGTGTTTGTTTTATAAAGAGTGTAGGCAACATGTTCACAGGTGTTGGAAGAGTCATAATTCTGTTCCAGTGTGTGTTGAGCTTTGGAGATACCCTCTCTCCTCTCCTCTCCCCCTCACCTCCTCTCTATATCTCTATATATATATATATATATATATATATATATATATATCACACACTCTCTCAATCTCACTCTCTTTGTCTATCTGTTTATCCCATTCACTCAAAATCACTTTCTATTTTATATATTTATATATTTATCAATCAATCAATCAACCTACCGGGTATCTATATATTACTGTTTCACCCTCAAACTCACACTCATGCTCACTCACACACACTATCTCACTCTCTCTCTTGCACTCTCCCCCTCTCTCCACTCACTGGCTCACACAAGTCTCTCTCTTATCTCCCACTTCACCCTGAGTACATAACATCAACTCTCTCTCTCTCTCTCTTGTCCGTATGTATGTGTGTGTGTGTGTGTGTGTGTGTGTGTGTGTGTGTGTGTGTGTGATAGACGTAGATATATACAAAGATAGAGATAGGTAGATATATAAATGGATAGATAGAGAGTGTGTGTGTTTATCCAATTCTCTTGTTCCCTGTGTCATTTACATCTTCTTGGTGTTCAACTTGGGCGATAATGGTAGTCACCCAATTTACATAATGTCTTGTTCTTTGTATCAATCTTCTTGTTGCCTATTATATTATATTATATTATCTCTCTCTCTCTCTCTCTCTCTCTCTCACACACACACACACACAAACACACACTCTTACACGTACAATACACACATCAAGGTCTTTTCAACATCACTTTTCTAAATCCTCTTCTATTTTAAGCCAAAGCACCCACGCCCCCACACACACACACATTCTCTCTATCTCTCTCTCTGGCACACACCCTCTTCATATCTCACTTGTCGAGAGTGAGTGAAGAGGAGGTGGAGGTGGAGAAGGGAGAAGGAAGAAGGAGGAGAAGGAGGAGAAGGAGGAAAGGAGAAGGAGGGAGTCAAAGAGAAGGAGGGGAGGAGGAAGAGGTGAAAGAGAAGGAGGAGGAGGAGGTGAAAGAGGAAAGGAGGAGACAAGGAGGTGAAAGAGGAGAGAAAGAGGAGAGGAAGTCTAGAGAAGGAGGTGAAAGGGAGAAGGAAGAAGAGGTAAGGAAGGAAGAGGAGAGAAGGTGAAAGAGATAAGCAAGAGATAAGGAAGAAAGAAAAGGCCGAGGAGGCCGAGAAGAGTCAGTGAGTGAGAGGAGGAAGAATAACTATGAGGAAGAAGGAGGAGGTGGGAGAAAAGGAAGAGAAGAAAGAAGTGGAAGAATACAAATAAGAAGCGGCGGAGGAGGAGCAAACGAGGAAGATGGAAGAAGACGAAGAAGGACAAAGAGGAATAGAGGCAGTAAGAGAGGAAGAATAAGAGAGTGAGGAGGAAGAGGTGGAGGAGGAGACAAGGGAGGAAGTGAGTGAGAGGAGAAAGTGGAGAGCTTTTGAAATACCTCTTGTACATAATTGGTCATTGACTTGTGTGAGAGAGAAAGAGAGAGAGTGAGAGAATTGATCTAGTAAAGTATGAGAAAGAATTATTTACGGTTTTAGGTCAAAGGAAATGGATGGAGAATGTTATAAATAATCATGTTCAGAGAGAGAGAGAGAGAGAAAGAGAGAGAGAACAGG
>CM064528.1:46760769-46778269 GCA_032716605.1 Paralithodes platypus
AGGAAGGGGGTAGGGAGGGCAGGCCGGGTAGCGCAGGGTGGGGTCCGAGGGGTATGGGGGGAGCGTGACCGGCATGGGGTAGAGCTGCTTGTTGGGCCTGCATCTGTTGCTGGGGGGAAGGAGGGGGCAGCACGGTTAGATGTGGACAGGGTGCAAGTGTCTGTGATTGTACCCTAATGAGTTACTGACTAGGTGAACTACTAAATAAGTGATTCATATACTATAGGTAACGCCAGCAAACTTGTCAATAATCTTGACCCCTTAACTTCCTATAACTCGAAATTAATTAAAGCAATCGGGCTGACGTTTCTATCATTTGGGAAGAGTCCACCACAAAATAGGTGTGGATATTTACAGCCAGTTTGCTCAAGGCCCTTTTGAGTTACAGAGAGGTCAGGGATCAAGATTATTGTCAAGTTCGTTGGCGCTACCTAGTCTATTCGCTGTAAGTAGGCGAAAAATCATGACCTCTAACTTCTGTAACTCAAAAACGACTAGAATAATTGGGCTAATATTCCTACCATTTGGGAAGAGTCAGCCAATGAATAGATGTGGAAATTTACAGCCAATTTGCTCTAGACCTTTTTGAGTTACAGAGGATAGAGGTTATGATTTTTTGCCTAATTACAGCGAACAGACTATAGGTAAAGTACTAAATAGGTGATTGATATACTGTACTAGGTGACTGCAATGATTAGGTGATAGTAGTGAATAGGTGAATGTATTGAATAACTACTGAATAGGTGAATGTATTGAATAACTACTGAATAGGTGAATGTATTGAATAACTACTAAATAGGTGAATGTATTGAATAACTAATGAATAGGTGAATGTATTGGATAACTACTGAATAGGTGAATGTATTGAATAACTAATGAATAGGTGAATGTATTGGATAACTACTGAATAGGTGAATGTATTGGATAACTACTGAATAGGTGAATGTATTGGATAACTACTGAATAGGTGAATGTATTGAATAACTACTGAATAGGTGAATGTATTGAATAACTACTAAATAGGTGAATGTATTGAATAACTACTGAATAGGTGAATGTATTGAATAACTACTAAATAGGTGAATGTATTGAATAACTACTGAATAGGTGAATGTATTGAATAACTACTAAATAGGTGAATGTATTGAATAACTACTAAATAGGTGAATGTATTGAATAACTACTGAATAGGTGAATGTATTGAATAACTACTGAATAGGTGAATGTATTGGATAACTACTAAATAGGTGAATGTATGGAATAAGAGATTACTAAATAGGTGAATGTATTTAATAGTAGACTAATAAATTGTGGTAATACTGGTTTCTATTTAGGTGGTGTTGGTGGTAGTTGCAGTGAGTAGTGAGATGTTTTTGTGTTAGTAGGTGATGGTGGTAGTTGTGGTGGGTAGTGATTGTGGTGGTTAGTGATTGTGGTAGGTAGCAATTGTGGTGATAGTGATGGGAAAAATGATTGTGGTAGTTGTGGGGGGTAGTGATTGTGGTATGTACTATAATTGTTGTATGCATTACATCTGTGGTAGTTGTGCTAGATACTATAATTGTAATATTTTGGATATGCATTATTATAGTTGTGATAGTGAAGGTATTTGTTAAAAAGAAAATAATTTATCTACATTTCTACATATACTAAGTGTTGAAATCTCATATTACAATATTACTAAGAGTTGTGACTTTAATATTCAGCAATTCTAATAATAAATCGAAAGTGGTTGTTCTAGTTGGGTGGTTGTGGTTGTGGTTGTGGTGGCTTATACAGAAACTTGAATAACTACTTTCGATAGTGGTAGTTGTGGTAGCTAGGTACTAACATCTGATTGTGGTAGTTGTGGTGTTTACACATATAGACTTTTATATCTGTATGGTGAATAGTGGTAGCTGTGAATTGTGGTAGTTCTGGTAGGTGCTAACATTGATCTGGATGGTGATAGTTGTGGTAGTTTACAGATACATATAGATATTTGTTGTGGTAGGTACAGTACTAACATTAAGCTATAGATAGTGGTAGTTGTGGTAGTTTACAGATATAGAACAGTGATAGTTGTAGATAGTGATTGTGGTAGGTACTAACATTAAGCTATAGATAGTGGTAGTTACATATATAGAACACAGTGATAGTTGTAGGTAGTGAGTGTGGTAGGTACTAATATTAAGGGGATCCACCTGCTTTTTTCTCTCTCTTGGTTGTATCCATTTGGCCCCATTCAGCCTACTGTTTTAAGACGTTTATCCCCATCCAGGTGTCGATTTATACCTGGCGAGCCACCATATTTTGTATAATGACAACTGGTTAAATTTGTACATTTTTCGATAGAAAAATGTCTCCGGCGAAGCCGGATTTCTCCATAAAATGCTGGCTCGCTATCGCTCGCCAGGAAAAAATAGACACCTGGATGGGGATAAATGTCTTAAAACAGTAGGCTGAATTGGGCCGAATGGATACAACCAAGAATGAGAAAAAACCAGGTGACCCCCATTAAGCTATAGACAGTGATTGTGGTAGGTACTAACATTGAAGTGATAATAGTGGTAGTTGTGGTGGCTAACATGTACTACTAGTGTATATTTAGGACATATAATAGAGGTGAATGGTGATAGTTGTGGTAGAAAGGTCTTCAGTAACGTCAAAGTCAGTCAGTCACTCAGTCTCTTAAACAAATGTACACCAAATTTACCTTCCCAACAAGAATCCTTTCCTAGTATCTTCAATGTTTTCATTTTTGTTTTGGTAGAATATAGTTATTTTCTCACCATTTCAAATCAACTACTATAATAAATTTAATAGTTCAACTTTCCCACACCTGAGAAATTATCTATTTTTTTTTTCCACAATGCAGATTTTTTTCTCTCTCTCTCTTTCCCATACAATCCTCATTAAGTATGTGTCTACATTATCACTTATCAATATCCTCACTTATAAATCCTCTACAATCTATCATCTCCAATATATACTATTACATAATCAGAACATAAATTAAACTCATGTACAGTATATAAAGTTTAGGTCAAACACTCGTGATGTTCAGTCTCTAAGTCGAAGAAAACTGTGATATATACACAAACACAGACAAACAACCATCTAAGTAACACCAATGCCTATCTTGTGAATCACAACACCTATGAAAAGAAACAGAAAAACAGTGACACTCATATGGCAACAGCTACGACAACCCACGATTCCTATTGGCTGAAGGCAGACCAATAAAAAGCGAGAGGGAGGTGCAGGAGAGCCAATAGCGAGAGGGCTTCCAGTTTAAACTTGGCCTCAACTCAAGCAATGGATTTGGCTTGAGAGGATATAGTCTCAGAAGATATATAAATACTTGACATTTTAACTAGTTATGTAATTATTTGTTCCGTATCCTCTTCACTACATTCCAGTTTCACCTACCTCAGTCTTATTCTCCCAGCTTCTGCTTCCCCCATTTATCCCTTCATCTCCATCTCTCAGCATCTCTTCATCTCCCAGCCTATTTATGCCTATATATTCACGTCTCTTCTCAATACTCTCCAGTTTCATCTTCTTATGTTTTTGCTTTAATCCCTTGTATACTAAAACTGGACAAATGCTAAACTTTTCTAATGTGTTTAACTAATTTGCCTAATACTGTATTGAGGTTTTATATTCCTTTGATGTCTAATGTTCTTCATAGCAATCTAAAGCTCTTACTACCCCAGTTGCATTAACCTTCCTCCTATACCACATCTCTCAGTGTTATTTCCTATCTAGCACAGCTCTCACTTTATAAATTCACTCATCAAAAGATTTCCAAATAATGTCAAACCTATTCTCACAGTTAAAACTCTACACTTATCATCAATATTCCAATCAATTGGGTGTATCCCACTTGATTAAATCCAATATACCGCATGCAACCTCTGCCTGTTCCAACTCATTTCTAATTTTGTTTCTACCCACCTCCACCATTAGTGAATCAATCCTGTGAAGACCCCACCTGATTTCCACATAAATGCAATTTCCCACCTATTCCAACCCTAAGCCACCTAGTTTCCCCCTGTATCCATCTCACATAATCGTAGACTCCGTAACCACTTTAACTACTGTACTCAAATCCCCACCTAGCCTTACTGTACACTGGTATATACTATTATCACCTATTTCAACCCTAACTAATTTAACTTCAAGCTACCCGCACCTAATCATCTCACTCCACCTCAAATCCCCCCCGACACCACCTACCCACATACGAGAGAGTTTAGATACTAACCAACAACCTCGGTAAGTCGTGTCTCTGGTGCTGTAAAGGCAAGAGAAACACGATGTAGACACCACCACCGTAGGTGGTGTGGATGCAGATGGAGTACATTTTGTTCATGGGTCTTGTAGAATATCTTGATTAAGTTGACCAAATATGTTATGTCATAGGGGTAAATAAACTTCAATGCAAAAATGGCATCGAGTGCTTATCAAACTGGGATATGCTATTATTTCTTTGATTTCATACATTTTATTTTAGTAAGCGGTTTCCACATAGCGATTTTGATAAGTTAATTTGACTTTATATTGTTTTTGTCCCAGTTTTGGTTTGCTTAGTTTGCAAGTTTTAAGTTTTAATTTACATTATGAGGGAATCTTTCAAATATACATATATGGCAGAGTTCCTTTCAGTTCAAAGCAATCTAAACATAATGACAAGTGTGACACGACGTATTTGGCCAACCGTTAATGTAAGCTGATGGCATATTACCTAATATGTATTGAAGAAAGCCTGCACTGAGTATATCGAGAATATGTTAAAGGCACATTTATTTTCAGTATTCCATGGACTAGGGTCTTGAAAGTAAAATAAACACGTAGGTGCCAATCAAAGCTCTATAGCTTGGCAGGTTTACTACTGTGTGTAGAATTATTTTTACTGTTCAGGGAATATTGAATAAAATTGTACTGAATATGATTGGAAGTAGATGATAAATATTGATGATTATTAAATATGTTAAGATGTTAGTGGTGTACTGTATATACATGTGTGGAAGTAGTACAAGTATTATTAATCTGAGTAATTGGTAGGTGTGGACTTAATATACTATAATTATGTGTACAGAATATAAAGATAAATTTTAGTTGAGATATGTAGCGTAAACAGGAAAATCTAGATGGGTATACTGTTATAGTAAGAAAGATGTATGTGTAACAAGTTAAACCAGGTGTGTGTCTATAGTACAGTACAGTATTAGGAACTAAATAATCATAGATTAGCTTTCATGGGTAGACATAAGCAAGATGTTTCTATATAATGAAAATTATCCAAATAAGTAAATGTCACAATATAATATATATATGCTATTAATGTATCTACAACTGTATATGAAGAGGATTTGTTAAATCTATGTGTCCATATTTGTTACTAAATTCAAGAAGAAAATAAGTTATGTATATGATCTTAAATATAGAAGTGTGTGAGTGGATCAAGATGAATGTAGATGATTGTACAGTTCTGATTAAGTCCTTTACAGGCATTTCTGAGTTACCCAATTGACCACTTGCGAGTTTCGGTCTATAGGGAAGTTGGAGCTATAGACATCAGTATTTAGCAGAATTACAGTTGTAGTGCATCTATAAATACCTAAAATCAAATTCAGCAACCTTTCCATTAATCAACAAGTTGCATAATGGTGTAGTTGTGCGTCATGACAATGACCCTTTTCGTCTTGATGAACCAAGGGCTTTCCAGCAGTCTTCTTTCTTTGAGAGGTCATTCTCCTACATGGCTCCGAGGTTGTATAACAGGTTGCCGCTGTCCATGAGACAACAGAGTTCTGTTGAATGCTTCAAGAGACAACTTAAGACTTTTCTCTTTGAGAGAAGCTATGATCTTGAGAGAGGTGTCATGACAGATGGCTATAGAGTTTAGGCTATTTTGCCACTGCTAGTGATTGTTAAATGTGTGTTGTATAAAAGCTTTCTTTTGATGCATTGATTTTGTTTTTTTCTTTCTCTTTCCGAGCGCTAGTGAATTCTTCGGAAAAATTGGCGCTTATGAGAAATAAGTAACATGCTTATTATTATTATTATAATTTAAGATTTCTGCTAAATAGCCCAAAACTCGCAAGTGGCCCATACTGTGGCAACATAGGAGACGCACAGATCGTGATTAACCCCTGCTTTATCGGCGACGTCTTTTCGATTTTATTGTAGCTATGTTTAGACGATTTGGTGCAATTTAAGCAGGATGTGTGGTAGTAAAAATGGTCAAGTGAGATAGTTCCAAGCCTGTTAATAGCTGGAGACCCTTTTTAAACTGAAGAAAATCGTCTAATGGTAGCCAGAATAAAGTTAAAAAGACATCACTGGTACAGAAGGGGTTAAATACTTCAAGTAAAATCCAGCCAGGCTTAGATTTACCTCCGTCTACATATTGTGAAAAGCCTGTTAACCCCTTCCGTACCGGCGACGTCTTTTATTTTATTCTAGCTATATTTAGACAATTTTGTGCAGTTTAAGAAGGATCTGTGGTAGTAACTAGGGTTAAGTGAGATAGTTCGAAACCTGTTAATTGCTGGAGGCCAATTTTAAACGGAATAAAATAGTCTAATAGTGGACCGAAAATAATGAAAAGGACATCACTGGTACAGAAGGGGTTAATATTTAGGCATATTGTGAGGTTATGTTAGTGAAGTAAGAGAAAATGTTTAAATGTATGTTATAATGTATGTTATGTTATGTTATAATGTATGTTATGGCCTTATATAGATAGATGGTGATGGATATATTTACAATGAAAAGAATGACAGGAAAAAGGATGTATTTTCAGACACTATTTACCCATGAATCTGACATGTGTTAAAAATCAATATTAAAATGTTAAAGATCTAAATTTTCCCAACATATCAATATGATATTAGTAAAGATCTACAATTTTCCTAATATCTTAAAAGTAGTTGAAGATTGTGTACATCTTCCGACATGCCAATACAAAAATATATATAGCTTCAAGATAATATGGCTGCATAAAAATAGAATCTAATCTTCATGAGGTTCATACTTAATCATATATTATCATAATGCAGACTTCTACTTAAAAACCAGCAGAATGCCAGCAGACTAAATTCTAATATTATCTTAAAGTATATACTACCGTAATTTAATTTAAGTATACAGTATATAATATATAAAGGGGTGCAAGCAACTCAAAAGCTATAGGTTAACACAGAAAAAATAGAGAATGTTATAGACTGTATAAGTGTGTGTATATATAGTTAGAGAGAGAGAGAGAGAGAGAGAGAGAGAGAGAGAGAGAGAGAGAGAGAGAGAGAGAGAGAGAGAGAGAGAGAGAGAGAGAGAGGAGAGAGCGATAGAGAGAGAGAGAGAGAGAGAGAGAGAGAGAGAGAGAGAGAGAGAGAGAGAGAGAGAGAGAGAGAGAGAGATGCAAATACCATACTATAAAGATCAGTAATGTTAAGAGTCGTCAAATAAAAAGTAGATAGTTAAACAGATAGATAGATACAACACCTAGTTCAACAGATAAGATAGATACAACGTCGCAATTATGGAGATGCGACTACCCCAACAACATCGCTGAACACCAAATGCCAAACAGAATAAAAAAAACAAAATTAAAAAAGGACTCCTATCTCAAAATGTGTAAGCATGGTGCACACAAAACCCTGGACCACTATAAATAAAGGTGCAAAGGAGAACCTGCACCAATATAAATACCCAAACACCATTATTTCTGAAGCCAACAACACCTTAATAATTCAGGAGTTGACTAGACACTCGTTTAGCCGCTTTAGTAAGGGAAGTTCAGATTAGCCGATTTCACAGGGCGTTGGCTATTTAATACATCTTAAGATACTTCATAAAGCTATTCTTCCTCTATCCACATTACTCTACTCTCCTACTTTACTCCAGCCATCATCATCATCATCATCATCATCATTATAAATATTAAAGCATTATGTTAATTTTCTTGTTAGTTTATTTTAGAATAAGGAGTATAGGCTACTTGGGTATTTTTCTATTACATTTATTACGGCTTAGAATATTTTATAGAGCTTAAGCTATTGTTACTTTTTGGTTTGTTTAGCACATTTTAGGATACTTTATAAAGCTTAGGTTATAGTGTTACTTTTTGTTCTATTAATACATTATAGGATACTTTATAGAGGTCTGGTTATTTTCTTACTGTTTTTGTTTTATTTAATACATCAAGATATTATTATTGAGTATAGGTTACTTTTCCGTTATATTTAATGCATCTCACAATAATTTATTCAACACATTATTTTGTTACTCTTCTATGCATACTTAAGAACATAAGAACATAAGAAAATGGGAATACTTGGATACTTTATACAGCTCATGTTACTTTATACAGCTCATGTTACTTTATACAGCTCATGTTACTTTATACAGCTCATGTTACTTTTGTTTTACTCTTCTGTTAATATAATGACTTGTACTTTCGCAAAATTAACGAGCTTACTAGACACTGTTTTACTACTTTAGGAAGCTGTATTATTTATGTGGTTTGAGGTAGATGATTGTATACAGCTTAGTCATTATAGTAGATTTATTTTCACCTGACGATAGATTGAACCCCTTAGCAACTGATTTATCGATACTTAATGGACAAATATGAAACTACTATGTATCTGCATCATATTAAGACCAAGTATATATATCAAGCACCCTATTTCACTAAAAAAATCTTCAAAATAATCGAGCAATCTTGATGGGTTTGAGGTAGATGATTGTATACAGCTTAGTTGTTAGGAGCTTTGGAGTGTGATGCCAGAATATAAAATTCCAAAATGTTTGATGTTTGAGAAAATTATAAATAGGAATCAAGAAGAAAAAGAAATAGAAGAACAGCAACAAGAACAAAAAGAAGAACAAGGAACTAACGATTGATGTTAGAGGAAAGTGTAAATAGGAACCAAGAAGAAAAACAAACAAGAAAAAACAAGAGGAAGATAAACAAGAACAAGAGAAACAAGAAAAATAAATAAAACACAAAGAAAGAGAAGAGGAAGAACAAGACAAACAAGCAGAAGAAAAGAAGAAAGAACAGAAGAACTAGAACAACAAGAAATAGAAAAAAAAAAAACCCACAAGAATCAACCCATCCCAATATAAACAAAGGTAAGCCATTATTAATTCAGGCCCACACCTCCTCTTGAGCGGACAACATAATAATAATTCCAGAGCTGATGAGCGTTGGGAATTAATGAGACGATCAGACACTTTGTATATGCTGTTTGGGGGACGTGGCGGGAGTTTTATGTGTGTGTGTGGTGAGAGGTGGGATTTATGCTACCAGCTGTACTGTACACTTACTTAACCCTCTCATGTTCTTGACGCAATTTTGAGCCTATTAGGGATACTTTAAAGCCTTTGTTACCATCAGGGTTATTTAGAAACCTTTAGTTTAGTTACTTCAACTTCTGCAGTTGTCTTTGAGTTAGGTGTGGGCAGAAAACTAATTTTGGAGAGGTAATTATAAGAGTGAGAGAACTCTATTTAGTATTGCTAATCTGGCAACCTCTGCGTCCTATGGTCGTGAGAGGGTTAACAAACCTTGGATAAAGTTATTCTCTGAGTGTGTGTGTGTGTGCGTGCGTCTGCCTCATAGATCATGATTAGTCTGGCTAAGATGTCATTAGCTCGCATCCTGCATAATACTGACAGCTGAATTATACTCTTGGCATATACTGAAGTGAGAGAGAGAGAGAGAGAGAGAGAGAGAGAGAGAGAGAGAGAGAGAGAGAGAGTGAGAGAGAGAGAGAGAGAGAGTGAGTGAGCGAGAGAGAGAGAGTGAGAGTGAGCGAGAGAGTGAGCGAGAGAGTGAGCGAGAGAGTGAGCGAGAGAGTGAGCGAGAGAGTGAGCGAGAGCGAGAGAGAGAAGCAAAATTAATAAGCAAGATATAAAAAAGGCTACACCGTTAAGAACTGGTTAGCATATAGACAAAAAAATAGATGCGAGCGATTTAACACTTTACGTAAAATTTATAAGTAAAATATATTAAAACATTTACCGTTAAGAATATTAGTAGACGAAATAATACAAAATAGACGTTGGCACTTCAATCCTTAAAATCAATAACTTATTATTATAAAGAACTTATATATTGTTAATATCGCAGACATGAACGATTCAATCCTCAAGTACTGTAACATTAATAAACAAATTGAAACTGGTGAAGACGTCAGCGATTTAACCCTTTAAGCAAACTAATAAACAATATAAAACAAATTTGACGTGGGCAATTCAATTCTTCATATCAAATTACAAAACATGATGGAAAAGATAAAGATGAAAGCGACTCAAAATCCTTCAAGCTAAATTAATACAACTAATAATCATATAGACGAGGGCAATTCAATCCGTTAGGTAAAATTAATATAAAATCAATATACAAAATACCGAAGGTAAAGATGTTAGCAATTTAATTCTTCAAGTAAAATAAAGAAAACAATGCAGGCAAGAATGGACAGCATAATAATATACAGTATATTAATGTGTTCAAAGTGATTTAAAATATAAGGAAAAGATGTTAGCAATACTGTATAATTCTTTAGGTAAAATTAATATAAAATCAATATACAAAATGCCGAAGGTAAAGATGTTGGCAATTTAATTCTTTGAGTAAACTTATTAAAAAAATGCAGACAAGAATGGACAGTATAATAATATATATTGTGTTCAAAGTGATTTAATATATAATAGAGAAATTATGCAGTAAAAGACATATATAACGATGAGTAAGCCAAGGTTAAATCAATTAATAATATAAAAACAAGAAAGATGATTCCTAGCCATGAGGAGAGAAATAACAAACAAAACATTATGGAAATATGAACAGTCAATATTTATCATCACTAGAAGAGATAGATAGAAATGAAAACCAAGAATCGAAACATTATGGAAATATGAACAAAGTAAATATTTATCATCACTAGAAGAGATAGATAGAAATTAAAACCAAGAATCGAAACATTATGGAAATATGAAGTCAATATTTATCATCACTATAAGAGATAGATAGAAATGAAAACCAACAATCGAAACATTATGGAAATATGAACAGTCAATATTTATCATCACTAGAAGAGATAGATAGAAATGAAAACCAACAATCGAAACATTATGGAAATGCAAAAATAAAAATCAATACAGTACTTATCATTACTAAAGGGAGATATATAAAAATAATAATAATAAAGAATATAAAAAAATCTAAATAATATTAATGAATCGAGGATAACTGACGCACGCAACACATTAGTAATATAAATACAAAGGAATTCAAAGGAAGACAAATCAATACAAAGCAGTACAGTACAGTTATTTATAAATTAGTAAACAAATGCAATTAACCACTTCTGTACCGCAACCTCCTTTTAACTTTATTCTGGCTACTATTAGACGCTTGTATTCAGTTTAATAAGGGCCTCCAGCAATAAAAAGGCTTCGAACTATCTCACTTAACCATTTATAGTACCACAAATCCTTCTTAAACTGCTCTTAATCGTCTAAATATAGATAGAATGAAATAAAAAAAGACGTAGCGGTACAGAAGGGGTTAAAGATACAAAATAACTCAAGTGAAAATAAGTGCATAAGAATACAAATAACCCAAACGAATGCAAAGAAGTCCAAACCACTGCCAACGAGTACACAGAATTACAAAAATTCAAAACGAGATACGAATGAGTACAGACGAATACAAAGAAATACAAATAACAACAAAGGACATGTAAACGAGTACAAAATGCCAATAAGTCCAAGGAATCCAAACAAATAAAAATAAAAATAAACACACTGTACCACAGAGCCTTTATTATATAACTACAAAGGAATTCAAAGGTGCAAAAATGAGGCAAAAAATAAAGAAAAACAAAACTAAATTTGACTAGAACTGTAAATTTATTGTTATTAAACAACGACAAGAGTACAACAATATACAAAAATACAAATAAGTGGAAGAGAAATAACCAATATATATTTTGTATTTTTTTATTGTTATTTGTTTTTGCCAGACGCCGTAATTCCCGAGAAGGGGTGGATATGAACATTAGACATGTCACGAATCACTTGGTCAAGTTGCCCGGGCTTGACATCTACCAGTATAATCTTGACTGTGAGGGCTCGATCCGCCGACTCTTTGATCTGCAGCCCGCTCTACAGACTATGCCATGCCTCGCGACGATAATCATCAAGTCCAAACTGCATAAAAACACCTCAAAATAATGGCACATTGACCAAAGGAATACAAAAGATACAAAGCAGTACAAAGAAATGCCAAGGAATTCAAACTTAGTACAAAATATTCCTTAAATCATGAGGCATACAAAGAAGTAAAACAAAATAGTCAATAAAATGAGTACAAAATGTCGTGGAATGAGTGATAAAGAGAAATACAAGAGTGAATTAACTCCTTTTGTACCAGCGACTTCTATTTATTTTATTCTTGCTATATTTAGACGATTTTGTGCAGTTTAAGAAGGATCTGTGGTACTAAAATTGGTAAGTATCATACAGGGAGGAAATGCCTAGCGAGTTCATTGATCAATAGGTGGCGTTCTGAGAGTGAGGGTCCGAGTCTAGGGGATAAGACAGTGAAGCACTGGGGCAAGGCAGCTCCAGAGATGGGGCTGCTTCGAACCGTGGGCGGGCAACCGGGCTCCGTGCATCTTGCGAAGGCAAGATAGTGGGGGCTGGTTGCATCCCAAAGTGCTTCACATGTCTCACTCCCTAGACTGAAATATATAGAAGAAAAAAAAAGTGAGATACTTCAAAGCCTGATAAATGCTGGATGCTCGTTCTTAACTGAATTAAACCGTCTTAGAGTAGTCAGAATAAAGTTAAAAGGACAGCACCGGTACAGAAAGGGTTAACAGTACAGTATGTGCATAAGCCTTGAATACAACTAATGAGTCCCACTAGACTCCCAAAACACGTCTACTGTGTACTGACCCCAATGATGGAGTTGAGTTCCGTCATGGTCACCTGCTTTGCCCGTTCTATCGCCGCCGCTACCTGTTGTTGGTGCTGGGAGAGACGAACGGGACATTATTATTAACATGAGGAAGAAGGGGGTCCATAAAAATGACTTATTCCCCCTAATATAGGACTTCAGTGGCTATCAACCCTTCTGGATTATTAAGCCAGCACACTGTAAGTCAATATAGCGTCAGGACTGGAGTCCCTTTTCGAGAACTCCAGTTCCTTGTTATTATTATTAACAGATGTACAGTCACGAGCAAAAATGCTGCGACATCAACCAGATAGCGTCAACTCCATCACGAGAGGTTTATACTAAGCTGAATAAAATCGTCTGACGGTACCTAGAATGAAATAAAGAAATCATTGTGAGTTTGAATAAAAAGTTTAGCAATACCTTTGGAGACGAAGGGGCGAACATTATCTGGTTGGTGTCGCAGTATTTATTCCCGTGACTGTACAAGGTAATTATATAGATGTACAATGAATGATAAAAGTCATGTAGCTGTTATTGTCTGATGATAATATAATGTAACTCCTGAAACATTTTGAGAACCCTACCATAGTAACCGAAAATTCCCGACACAAATTTTGTTTTTCATTGTACAGTCGTAAACATTACTTCTGATACGCTTTGAAGTCTTGGACGGGTTAATCATACTTCCGAAATGCAAATACCAGGTACTGAATTAATAGAGAGACGATTTTGAAGTCTCAAACTCAATAAAAGAACTTCCAAAATTCAAATACCAGGTACTGAATTAATAGAGATGATTTTGAAGTCTCGAACTCAATAAAAGAACTTCCAAAATTATTCTAACTGGCACTGAATAAATTAAAATGTAAAACTTGCAAAGTAAACAAACCAAAACTGGGACAAAGACAATATAAAGTCAAATTAACTTATCAAAATCGCTATGTGGAAACAACGCTTACTAAAATAAAATGTATGAAATAAAAGAACACAATCCATCACATAGGGTATTACTACATGAGCAAGTTAATCTGTTTCCCAAGCAAACTAATCGCACACATGAAGAAGTGATTTTGAACCTTCAAACGCAATCAAATAACTTCCACAATTATTATACCTGGTACAGAATTAATAGAGATTATTTTGGAGCCACAAACTATTTAAATGAATTTTCAAAGTGCTTATACCTGATAAAGTAAATTAATAGATAAGTTTGAAACCTTGAACTGATTAAATTAATTTCATACATGCATATACAGTACTGAACTCTAAACTGAATTAAAGTGAATTAATTCAGCCAGAGATGATTTTGAACATTATATAAACAATATTAATTTTGGAGACTGTACACGACATTTGCTGATACCGGTACATATATTGTATTTTTGAAGTTGTCTCGGGTTGAATATAATCGCCATATTAACCCCTTCCGTACCGGTGACGTCTTTTAAACTTTAATCTGGCCAAATGTAGACAATTTTGCGCAGTTTAAGCAGGATCAGAGGTAGTAAAAAAGGGTCGAGATGGTCTGTAGCCTTTTTATTGTTAAGAGGTCCTTCCTAAACTGAATAAAATCTTCTAATAGCAGCTAAAATGTAATGAAAAGGACGTCACCGGTACAGGAGTTAACCCCTTCTGTACAGGTGATGTACTTTTCATTATATTCTGGCAATTATTAGACGATTTTGTACAGCTTAGGAAGGACGTCTACTCATTAAATGGCTACAGATTATCTCGAGTAATCCTTTTAGCTACCATATACCCTTCCTAAGCTTCATAAAATCATCTAAATGCAGCTGAAATATACAGTAATATAAAGGACGTCGCCGATACATAAGGAGTTAACCCATTACCTGATATAAGTATTTCGGAGGTCTGTTTACATATTCAAGGCTTCTAAATGTATGCGAATTACTGAACGGGACTGTACATAAAGGATATATTACCAATGATACTATCGTGCATATAAATGACCACACCTGTACAAATATAAACAGGTGTACATGATAAATAACAGGTGTATGTGGTACGTATATGCTCATTTTATACATATATATATATATATTCCGACAACAAAATGTGACTTCCCCAATTTAAACTAACTGATTTTGTCTACTCTACTTCTGACTACAAAATTGACTTCCCAAATTTGTCAACCCCCTGATTTTGACTATTTCATTAGTACTATACTACTTTTTCTTTTAGGGCAAACACTCTACACCAGGTATTATAGAGATAGCCGGTTTGCCACAGTTGTAACAGAAAACCGATTACGGCAGATGGCTGTGGCCTGATGAAGTCCATCCGCCTCTCTATTTTGCCTTGGGGTGGGTGTTTGACTGTCTCTCTATATTTTTCATATATCTATATTAATTTCAACTCTTTTCACATGTGTGTGTTGTAAGTCTTTCTGTAAGCGTGTGTGTGTGTTTCTCTACTGTACATGCGCATATGTTTACTTGTCAACTTAACACGAGATAAATATCCCCAATCATAATGATATTCTTATTGTTATCAGCGCACGCACACGCACACGCACACACACACCAGAAGAGCTTGTATACCCGCCCATGTACACGTCCATAAATCATGTACGCAGATCCCACGTACAAGGGAGCCAGATAAGAAACTTACATGTCCACAGATAAAATACAGTCACGGCCAAGACTTCGGATTCTGCCTTTGTTTTTCGTCTTTGATTTTTCTAGTATGAATAACAAAGAAGACCTTGAATAAAATGTCTATGCTAAGTTCAGTTTTACTACAGTAGAGTATTTGTTGGTTATCTCTTGAGTAAATATAAGAAAGAAAGTCCTTAAATCACATAAGAATGTGTATTTTATTATAATATAAAAGGAAAATTATGTTGAAATTGTGAAGGTAGGAAATGTTACTGTGTGTGTGACTGTGTGTGTGTGTGTGTGTGTGTGTGTGTGTGTGTGTGTGTGTGTGTGTGTGTTGCAGAAAGTTTTGTGTGTTGAATGATTGTATTAACTCTTAATTATAGTATCTCCCTCTCTTTCTCACACACACACACTTACTCCCTCCCTCCCTCTCACCTCATAAGACAACACAAACAGGATATGATATAAACAAATAACACCTCCCTCTCATTCCCCACCTCACACTAACACTCTCTCTCTCTCATTCCCCACCTCTCAATCACACACACTCTCACTCATTCCCCACCTCTCACTCACACACCTCACTCATTCCCCACCTCTCTCTCTCATTCCCCACCTCTCACTCTCTCATTCCCCACCTCTCTCTCTCTCTCATTCCCCACCTCTCTCTCTCTCTCTCATTCCCCACCTCTCTCTCTCTCTCTCTTACTCGTTTCTCCCCTCTCTCTCACTCATTCCCCCCCCCCTCTCTCATAAACACAAGTCCTAAGGCAAGTAAACCAAGATCAAAGGCATTACTGACACTTACATTAACTCTAATGCTCTCTCTCTCCATCTCTTTATCTATCTATTTACCTCTCTATCTATCTATCTAGCTCTCTCTCTCTATCTATCTATCTATTTACCTCTCTATCTATCTATCTAGCTCTGTCTCTCACACACTTGGTTCATAAAGGCTGTGGAGTTTGTATATCTGTAAATCTATGTAAATCCCCCCCCCACCCACACACCATGATCAAAGCCACTACAAACTGACACTCACATTGTCCCTAGCTCTCTCCCTCTCTCTCTCTCACACACTTACTCATATTCTCTCTCTCTCTGCTTTTCCCCCCTCTGGATGTCTCACACTTTCTCATTCTCCCTCACACACACACACACACACTCTCACTTACCTCCTGAGACAAGAAGGGCATGATCTGGGCCAGTATCGCGTTCAATCTTTTCGCTATCTCCGTCTGCAAGGAAAGATAAATAAGAGATAAGTTATTTCAATCATTAAAAGTTACCTAGAAAAACGATGATGATTATTGTTGATGTTGATGATCATGTTAGTTTTAAAAATTGTGATAATTGATTGTGTTGGTGGTGATTATGATAATGAAGTTACCGGTAGTTATAAATATTATAATAATTGATTGTGTTGTTGTTGGTGGTGGTGGCGATGATTTTGATTATGTTAGTTATATTAATGATGATAATTGATTGTTGTTGTTGTTGTTGTTGTTGTTGTTGGTGGTGGTGGTGATGATGATGTTAGTTATAATAATGATGATAATTGATTGTGTTGGTGATGGCGGTGATGATGATAATAATAACTTGCAGTATTTGAGCACACATCATTACACTTAATAACATAAAATAATGATACTACCATTTATATTATAATAACAATAGCAATATACTGTATATATGCACCCATTGACAAAGATAACTAATAACACACATTAAAATAACTAATTTAAATAATAAGACACTCCAAATGCCAACATGTGTGTGTGTGTGTGTGTAAACAATATAAGTCACAGCCCACAAGGCCATTAGACAAAAAAGTATACATAGGGAGAGAGAGAGAGAGTGAGTGACAGGGAGATGAAAGAGAGACCTGAGAGCGAATGTGTGTGAGTGAGTGACA
>CM064528.1:46783269-46845769 GCA_032716605.1 Paralithodes platypus
AAAACGCTTAAATAAAACTGAATATATAATAGCTTAAATTATTATCCATTATGAAATATGTAAGTTATGTGAATATCATAATTTACATTCTCTCTCTATCATATACACACCCACAAACACTCTTTCTCTCTCTCACACACACATACTAACAAATTTATAGTAATTACCTAAAATGAAGTTAAAATTATGCTGCATTATGAATTATGTGTGAATCCCCCCTCCTCTCTCACAGTAATAAACAAATTGATAATGGCTATAAAATGGTACATACACTAAATAAAAATCTAGCTAAATGCATTTGACTAATATTTATTCATCTCTCTCTCTCTCTCTCTCTCATCTGTATACTAGATGTACTGTATACAGGTATAGCCTACATAAACTAAAGCAGACGATTATTATCTATATATTGGGTTTTTCTCGTTTTCCATGCTTTCTGTCTATCATTCAAACAATTCATCGTCTGTTTCCCATAGCCTATACTGTACCTGTAATATTTACCTGTATTTATAAATGTCTTTAAAAATATATATATATAATTAATTAATCTAATCTATCTACTGCATCCATTTTTTTTTTAAACCAATGTCACTCTGGTCCTATATACTGTATAGGCTATTCCCTGCTTACTTTATTCTTTATATTTCCCACCTTCGAGTTATAATCCTCCATCAAGATCCCCAATCAAACAATTACAACATATTAAGCCCTCACCGGGACTGGAACCCACATAACACTCACCATAACATAGTGTCTCTGCATCTCGGACTTCTCTTGTACTAATTTGTCCGCTTCCAATTTTATACTGCAAAGAAAGAGAAAGTAGGGTGGTTAGAAAATTGTATTATAAAAAAGAATACACAAATTATTTACAATGATCGTGCATCATGGAAATTACATAGGCGTAATATAGTGTTTATATATATATATATATACCGGTATACTGTATATATATATATATATATATATATATATATATATATATATATATATATACCCAGCACATCAAATATTATACTATACCACGAACACGAATACGGTACTTACTCCCTTCTATCAATTCTAAACACAAACACTCTCTCTCTCAATAACCTGTATCACAAGTATATAATAATAATTTCCATAATACTAATGCATTCAAACCGGTAACGCCTAAATTGTCAACAATTTGGACGGGCGTCAAAACGAGCCACCAAATGACTTGTGGATAGATTTGAGTATGTTGGCTGACAGGGAGGTGATGGTGGTAGTTGTAGTGGTGGTTGTGGTTGTTGGTGGTAGATTGTGATAGTTGTGGTTAATTATGGTAGATGTAGTGGTTGATGATGGTAGTTGTGGTTGATAGTGATAGATGTTGTTGGGAACGACGATGGTGGTGGTACTTGTAGTTGTGTTTGTAATTGTGGTAGTAATAATAGTAGTAGACATGGCAAACATTGGCTTTTAGTGATTTTTTTTTTTTTTTTTTATAAAGGTGGAGGCTAACAAATAAATAGTTATGAACAAACAAACAGCTACTGATAAATTCAACCACACCCGCCCCAAATACTTGTTAAAGGGCTGGTGTCAGAACTGGGGTACCAAATAATTACTGGTGGAAATATGTGAGTGTGTTGGCTGTCAGGGAGGTAATGGTGGTGGTGGTGGTGGTGGTGGTGGTGGTGGTGGTGGTGGTGGTTGATCATGGTGGTGATTGTGGTAGTAGTAGTAGTATTTGTAGCTGTATTAGTAGTAGTAGCTGTGGTACTAATGTTAGTAGTTATAGTATTAGTAGCTGTAGTAGTAGTGGTTGTGGTGTCTAGTTACAGTTGGAGGGTTTAGTTGTTGTTGTTTTTCCCCAAGCTGCCTGGCCGAACAGCCCCAAGGCCCTGAGCAAGGCCAAGGCCATAACCGAGCGCCCCCACAGAACCCTCCCTGCCGACCACAAAAAAGCCTGGGTGACCGAAGCCACTCCATGGCGGGGAGCTGAGGAGGGTGCGGAAACGCCCGGGAAACCAAAGCCCCACCCAGGGCCCTGTAATGTTTAGTAATGGTAGTTATAGTCTATTTCTTTCCAGCTGAGGGTAAATTGCCATGTTACTATCTTGGTTACTCAGCTATAAGGTATATTTTGTAGTGAAATATGCTGTTAATTATGAAAACTTGGCATTAATATGACACACAGCCATAGTAGTTTCATATATTTCCATTAAGTATCGAGAAATCAGCTAATAAGAGATTCAATTTATGATCAGCTGGAAAAAAATAGAGTATAGTAGTTAGTGGTGATTGTACAAAGGAAATCAAGCAACAACAGGTCTAGTGACCCTTCTAGGAAAATTGTGGTAGTGGTCGTGTTAAGAGGTGGTACTTTAGTATTGATAGTGGTAATAATGAGGTGGTAGTGATAGTAGTAGTCATTATGTTGATGTTGATAATAGTAGAACTACCTGTTGTTGTTGTTGTTGTGGTGGTGGTATATATATATCGTGGTTGCAGAGGCGAATAAATAAATAGCTATACAGACATGCCAACACATAATTGCTACCCATCGAGCCAAATTATTAAAGGGCTGCTGTCAGAAGCGAACCACTAAATTACTTGGAGAATTATTAGCATGTGTTAGCTGTTTGGGAGGTGAAAGTGGTTGTGGTTGTTGATCTTTATGTTGTTATGGTGGTGGTGGCGACGTTGTAGAGGGGGTGGTGATTGTTGTGATGGTTGTTGTTGTGGTGAGATTATTGTAGAGTTGTTGATTTTGTGGTGGTGAAGTTTTAGAGGTGTTGTTGTGGTTGTGGTGGTGATGAATACACTAGGGGATCATGGTTGTTAAGGGAGCCCACCTCAGTTTTTGCTCTCTCTCTGGGTTGTATCCATTCGGCCCCATTCAGCCTACTGTTTTAAGACGTTTATCCCCATCCAGGTGTCAATTTTTTCCTGGCGGGTGGTAGCGAGCCAGCATATTATTTAAAACATTTCTGACAGCAGGCTAAATTTTTACATTTTTCGATAGAAAAATGTCTCCAGCGAAGCCGGATTTCTCCATATAATGCTGGCTCGCTATTGCTCGCCAGGAAGATACCAACACCTGGATGGGGATAAACGTTTTAAAACAGTAGGTTGAATGGAGCCGAATGGATACAAGCCAGAGAAAGAGAGAAATTTAAAAGGGGAGAAAATAAGGCAGGTGACCCCCCTTAATGGTGGTGTCCTTGTGGCGGTGGTGGCAAAGGTCAATAAATAATAAACAGTTAAAATGACACAGCTACTAATAATTTGTAGCCATCGACCCACAAGCTGTTAAAGGGTTGCTGTCCACACCAGACCACCAAATTATGAGTGGAAATATATGAGAGAGAGAGAGAGAGAGAGAGAGAGAGAGAGAGAGAGAGAATGAGAGAGAATGAGAGAGAGAGAGAGAATGAGAGAGAGAGAGAGAGAGAGAGAGAGAGAGAATGAGAGAGAGAGTCAGAGAGAGAGAGAGAGAGAGAAAGAGAGAGAGAAAGAGAAAGAGAGAGAGAAAGAGAGATTGTGATAGAGAGAGAGAGAGAGAAGAGAAGGGAGAGATAGAGATAAGAGGAGAGAGAGAGAGAGAGTGTGTGTGTGTGTTGGAGTTGGGTGACAGATGATGGTGGCTGTTGTTGGTAATTGTAGTTCCGTTGTAGTTGATGTGACATTAGTGGTTTATGTTGTGATGATCTAGTGGTTATTATGCTAGTTATTCAGGTTGTTATAGGGATGATGGTTGTTGTTGTTGGTAATGGTTATCGAGGCAGAAACAGTGAATAATACAAACATAATACAAATACTGTAATAACAAACGCAATTATGGAGGGACTTATTCATGTTTATATTGTTCCTGTCACTCTCCAGGTTCTCATTATTGTCAGTAGATAAATAGATATATATAATAAATATATATATATAAATAGATATATATAAATAGATATATATATAAATAGATATATATAAATATATATATATATAAATAGATATATATATATAAATAGATATACTGTATATATATAAATAGATATATATAAATAGATATATATATAAAGATATATATATAAAGATATATATAAATAGATATATATATATATATATAAATAGATATATATAAATACATACCGGTATATATAAATATATATACCGTATATAAATAGATATATATAAATAGATATATATAAATAGATATATATAAATAGATATATAAATAGATATATAAATAGATATATATAAATAGATATATATAAATAGATATATATATGAATACATAATATGCCTGTATAGCTTTGAAAAACCAGTCAGTATATAAAAATGTTTATGTACCAATTGACCCAAATAATTGTTTAGGGTTGGAGTCAGAGCTAAAACAACACATTAGGTGTGAGAGAGAGAGAGAGAGGGAATGTGTGTGTGTGTGTGTGTGTGTGTGTGTGTGTGTGTGTGTGTGTGTGTGTGTGTGTGTGTGTGTTGAGTGTGTGTGTGTTGAGTGTGTTGAGTGTGTGTGTGTGTGTGTGTGTGTGTGTGTGTGTGTGTGTGTGTGTGTGTGTGTGTATATACAAGGTGGTGATAAGTGGTTGTTGTTGTAGTGTTTTTGCAATGACTTGTGGTAGATTAAAGGTCTTGGCAAAGTATAATGGTTTGGTCCAGTAATGTTTGTTGTTTTAATAATGGTGGTAGTGCTGCCTCTCAGAATTGTGGTAGTAAACTTAATATAATTTCAGCACTCACAACTGTGCTACCAGTAGGAAAATGTTTGTTGTAGTGGTAGTAAACTGAATTGCGGTAGCTAGGAAGGACAAACAAAATTGTTACCGTCGTAGTTGGTTGGAATTGTGGTAGTTCGTAAGTGAGAGCATTTGTATAAGTGGTAGGGAAATATTTGTTAGACAGAATTGTGGTAAGGAGGAGGATTTGGGATATTATGGTAGCTGATAGAATTGTGGTGGTGCAGTGGTAAGGGATGTTTGTTGAGCTGCTTTTTTGACCGTAGGTAATGTTTGTTGAGCTGGTAATTACGGTAGAATTACGGTAGGTAGACTTGGCAATGCGGGTAGGTTCGGTCATGTAATGTTAGTATGAATTGTGGTGGTTTCGGTCCAATAATGTTGGTATGAATTGTGTTGGTTTCGGTCCAGTAATGTTGGTTGTTGCCAGTAAGTTTGTTGTTGGGTGTCGGACAGCCATAAATTGTGGTAATGGTGGTGGCTGTTGTTTTGTTGACAGTGGGGCGATCAATGTTTACTAGCTCTGGCTCTGTGTATGTGTATGCGTGAGCGTGTCTGTGTGTGTGTGTGTGTTTTAGTTGAAGGTTTTATGAGGCTTTATTATCGACATTTTTAACTTACACTCACTCCTCTCTATCTCTTCTGTGCTATCCTTTCTTTCCATTTTCCATTATTAGGGAGTTTGCTATCTAAAGTTGAATCATAAGGTCTGAGTGGTCAAAGCGTTTAATGTAAACATCTCTCTCTTGACTGCTTATCTTGCCCCCAATGATTTAGGTTCACTTAGCAAACAAATGTATGTGTGTGTGTGTGTGTGTGTGTGTGTGTGTGTGTGTGTCCTTACATAGGTTGTTTTACAAGGCAAGCATAACCTCCTCCCCCCCCCCTCTCTCTCTCTCTCTCTCTCCATAACTATACTTAAGTATGCCATATATGTTTAGCATTAACATCGCAAGCAGCTTACTCATTCACTCTCTGACTGAGCTTTTATCTGTTAAGCATGTTTTTTATTTAGCCCAAGTGACAAGCAAATCTGTCTCTCTCTTTCTCTCCTATTATGTTCGAATACTACCTACACGTTTCATATGTACATGCCAAGCAACTCACATATGTTTCAAGTTGAGTAGGAATAACAAGTAATTCTCTCTCTCTCGATCACGCCTGGTCAGTGGTTTGTAACGTTTACCTTTGCCCGATGTGGAAGCTTTTGTTATGCTTGTTCAGGGCGCCATGTTTACAGGGGCTGGCGGTTATGCTGACTGAGGGGCCTGTTTACTTATGCTCCTTCCCGGGAGAAGAGAAAACCCCGCGTGAATTTTAAAAGGTGTGGATTCAGAGGGCGTGTATTAGATAGATGTGTGTGTGTGTGTGTGTGGTGTGAGAGAGAGGGAGAATATGTGTGAGTGTATGCGAGTGTTTATTATGACCTAAAGATACATTAAAGAGACACATCAATAAAAACTAGAACGTAGGACTATGAGAGAAAACATAAAATTAATTTTAATTGGCTACGTTTTTACGAATTAAATATACACACAAATACATTAGAAAATAAACCATACAACTAACTGCAAAGGAAGGAGAATCTACATATAACTAGAATACCCGGGGCAATTATATTTTATGTCCCCCCCCCAAAAAAAAAAAAACATTACAAATTAATCTAGCAAAGAAGAACCCGTGGCCATAAAGCGAGACAACCCCAGCATATCATTAACAGCAATATACCCTTACATAGACCGGCTCATTAGCATACGGCACATGATAACTGAGCATAATGGCATACACTTAACATAATATAGCCTTCATTAAGCCTGATATAATGCCCTTGGACCTAGAGATCGACCAACCTCCGCCATCTTGGTACCAATGGCGATATGTTTCTCTATTTACAAAAACAAATAGCTTCTTACCCATAATACAGCTTTTGGAATACTGGTACAGGATATATAGTTTGCTGCTTACATATACATTTTGCATAATCAAATATATAATACATTCCTATTGTTTGATATTTTAGGCATCAAAATGGCGTTTGGGGGAACAAGATGGACACACTCTCTGAATACAGGTTAGCTACTTGTACCCAACCATCAACCGGGTTTTTAGAGGGTTAAAACCCTCGTTATCCTTACTACGAACAATGGTGGAGTTAGTGGTTTATGTGTATTTATATAGAGCAATATACAGTACGTATGTAGCGGTATGTAGCCTATGTGTGATTGCAAGCACGTATATACCTCGTATATAAAAGGATTTATGACTGTGTATACAGTATATACATGTAAGCGTACATATACAAATAGTACCGGTGTTTGAATTGTGTACAAATGTGTATGTGCGTATCAGCATATGTGTGTGTGTGTGTGTGTGTGTGTGTGTGTGTGTGTGTGTGTGTGTGTGTGTGTGTGTGTGTGTGTGTGTGCGCGCGCGCGCAGCCGTGGACAGGAGTTTATAAGAACATAAGAAAATGGGAGTCTGCAGAAAGCCGATTGGCCTAAGCAAGGCAGATCCCTGTCCCACACAACCCCAATTCAATTACAAAGCCCAATTATAGGCTTCACACTCTAATACCCTGAGGATATTAGGATATGAGGATGAGCAAGTTTTGAAGACAAAAATAACAATATATACACAATTATGATTTGTTTTTGTTTTTTGTTCATGAACTGCTTGGTCAGCAGAGATATAATAAGTGGGATTCATTAGCTAAGGTTTCTCTTGTTTTAACCCCTTGAAGCTCTGACGCGTTTTAGCAGTTTATTTTGGCTATCATTAAACGATGTTATGCAGCTTAGGAAGGATCTGTGTGTATTAAAAGGGTAAAGACTATCTCAATCAACCCTCTGACTTCCATATACACTTCCTAATCTGAAGAAAATCGTCTAATAATTACCAGAAAACAAAACAGAAATGCATGTAGGAGCTTGAAAGGGTTAATCATTAGGTGTTATTATCCACAATTATACGCATGCATGAACAGGATGGATAAGTGTGGCAAATATACGGTATGAATACTGTACATAATTATGTAGGTGCCTAGGTATTTATGTATAATGAAGCATGGATACAGTAGCGTATAAAGCTAATAATCATTCACGTGTATAAAAATAAGCCTCATTACCGCTAACAACCCCATATACGGACGAATAATTACCTTTCCGCCAAGCGTGTGCTAATTATGCCACAAGGAACTAATAACCACCAGGTGAGAATAACACCCCGTTATTAGGTGTAAAGGGAGCCTCTCGTTTATAATAATCTCGTTATCCCCCCATAACACCTTTTCTTTAATAATAATACCAATGTTTATACCAATCCGAACAGCTGTAGGGGGCAGGGAAAGATCTTGTGGGGAGGTTAAATTGCTGGACCCCCTTCTCCCTCATGTTTAGCCCCATTAGCTTTGAAATTTAAAGAAGTTCGCCCATTACTTTGGCAATTTCAAGATCTGTCGCCACATTTATTTGTAAATGTTAAAGCGTTTCGTACCATTAACTGTAGGTGTCATATATTTTTTCCTGGCGAGCGATAGCAAGCCTACAATTTAGGAGGAACCCACCAACTACCCCTAACAAGTCATAATTGAAAAAAGCCTCCAATTATATAATTTACATAATTAGCACTCCTTTAAGCATGAACATGGCTTTTAAAAGCAAGATGAACCTCACACACTCTCCTACAAACATCAAGCGCCAGCAATAGAGCATTAATTGAGCATAACCCAGCCTGCTAAGCGTGTAAACAGGCCCTCAAATGTCGCCGGATTGAGCCTAAATTGAGCGTGTGCCCCTGAGCTAGCCTAATCTCCTTAGAGCGGCCACCGAGTCAGCATAACGGCCGGTCTGTCGCCATGGTAACAGGATTAGCGTTGCCCTCTGTGCCCGCTGATTGGCAGATTCAAACCACAGCTACCACATTTCAAATTTGTAGAGGATTTGTATGTGTTTGTTCGGTTCTACTTGCCATCATACTATTTTATGTAGAAGCTTAACCCTTTGAGAATCATGACGCGTTTTGACAGTTTATTCTGGCTATCATTACACGATTTTATTCAGCATAGGGTGAACTTGTGAGAGCTAGAATTTAATGGACACTATATCTACCCTTTTCATGCCCATATTATATTTCATTTAAGCCCTATAGATATATATAGTAATATATTCTACATTATATTTATTTATTTTGTTTTGTTCTTTTAGTATAAGGCCGAGTGGTTCTACAGATTACAAATGTGCGGGCCCACGTTCGATTCCCGACGAGGTTGTCTCCAAGAACAGATGGCTGATCTAGAAGTAATGTGATGATCGATATTGAAGATCTGGGATTAAACCTGCCAAAGGGTAATAACAAATAAACTAGAAAATATGTAGCCTAGTAGCTCATATATACCACGTTGGCTTTCAGATCCGTATATTATAGAAAAGTCAAAATTGCTTTCCCCTCTTGAAGACTAAAAATAACTTGTAATAACACATACAGTAGAACAGACCCCCCCCCCCCTTCTCTCTCTCTCTCTCTCTCTCTCTCTCTCACACGTCAATGTGACTAATATACCTGTTTGTATTCAATAACAATACCTTGACGGCGATATTATGGTCATTGGGAGCAGTGACACACATTTAATATTTATGAGAGAGAGAGAGAGAGAGAGAGAGAGAGAGAGAGAGAGAGAGAGAGTGTGTGTGTGTGAAATGTGTGAAGGGGGGGGGGGGGATTAGGCATACAGAAAAACTCACAACCAAATACAAACACACAACCAAATACTGAACACACACAACATAATAGATAAACACACAACCAAATACAGAAACACGCACAATAGAATACAGAAACACACACCCAACGAAAAACAAACACACACCAGAGCACACAAACACCAACAAGTACTCAGTCTCCCAAGTATTTAAATGGGACGGTGATAAATAAACCGACACAACGTGGGGTGTAAATACCAGAGGATTTAGAAACGGGTTGTCTCGTGGAGAACGTCTGGGTTAGTGGCTTATTATTATTGTTTAGTGGAGGTGGTGAAGCTTGTGGATTGTGTGGATGATGGTGGAGAGATAAATATACAGAAATAGATATACCTTTGGATGATAGGCTATACCGGTACAACTAAACACACTATTTATTATTGTTTAGTGGAGGTGGTGAAGCTTACAGATTGTGTGGTGATGGTGTGGATGATTTAGTTGCTGGTGAAGATATAAATACAGTATACTTTTGGATGGTAGGCTATACTACTAAACACAACACATTATTATTGTTTAGTGGAGACGGTGAAGTTTGTGGATTGTGTGGTGATAGTGTGGATGATTTAGCTTATGGTGGAGAGATTTATATACAACAATAGATATACGTTTGGATGGTAGGCTAAACAACTAAACACAACACAATAGTTTAGTTGAGGCGGTGAAGCTTGTATTTGCATAGGTTTGTAGACATACATTGTGCGCCAGATCAACGAAACAAACCCACTTTTAATACTATCCCATGTTATATAATTGCGAAAAAAAAGACGAGGAAAATTACACAAACGGAAACTTGATAGCTCGTGGGTTTTGAGTGGAAGCCACACATAAATAACTAAAATAAAATAAATAAGAAGGAAATAAAATGGAAGGGCGGGAGGAAAGGAGAGAGAGAGAGAGAGAGAGAGAGAGAGAGAGAGAGAGAGAGAGAGAGAGAGAGAGAGAGAGAGAGAGAGAGAGAGAGAGAGAGAGAGAGAGAGAGAGAGAGAGGGAGAGAGAGAGAGGGAGAGGGAGAGGGAGAGGGAGAGAGAGAGAGAGAGAGATGGAGGATGATAAGAAGGGAAGGGAACAGGAATAAAAGGATGGAGATAGGAACAGATGGTAGAAAAGAGAGATTGCGAAATGGGAAAGGGGGGAGATGGAGGGGGAGGAAAAAACGAAATGCGGAAGGGGCAAAGCAACAAGATAATAGGGTAGATAGAATGGTATGACGAGAGAAAATGGAATGAGAGTGGGAATGCTAGATGAAGAGATAAATTAAGGGGGATGACCGGTTTTTGTTCTGTCCTTTTCTATCTTTCTCTGGCTTGTATCCATTTGGCCCCATTCAGCCTACTGTTTTAAGACGTTTATCCCCATCCAGGTGTCAATTTTTTACTGGTGAGCAGTAGCGAGCCAGCATATTTTTATTTGACAGCAGGCTAAATTTGTAAATTTTTCGATAGAAAAATTTCTCCGGCGAAGCCGGATTTCTTCATATAATGCTGGCTCGCTATCGCTCGCCAGGAAGAAATCGACACCTAGATGGGGATAAACGTCTTAAAATAGTTGGCTGAATGGGGCCGAATGGATACAAGCCAGAGCAAAGGACAGAAATAACAAAAAGCAGGTCACCCCCCTTAAGGGAAGGAAAGATTGAAAAAAAGAGGATGATAAAGTAATAGAAGGAAGCAAGGGACAAAGGGTTAAGAGTGAGAGAGGAAGGAAGACATTTGGCATTGAAAATAATCCCGTTACAAGGCTAGTTTACTCAGCCCTCGATCCAGGAGGGAAGAGGGGGAAGGCAGACTGGAAAAGATATGAGAGAGGGAGAGAGAGAGAGAGAGAGAATGGGGGGGGGGGGGGCAGGGGGGAAGAAAAGGACAAGGGAGGGTTGGTATCTTCACAGCCCCAAACAATAAATTGCTAGACCCTCCCCTTCACGCTTCTCTGGTTCCCCCCCCCCCCCCACTCTCTCTCTCTCTCTCTTACTTTGCTATCCTATTTTCATATTTCAGGTTCTGCCGTCTCAACTATAAGTCATAACAATAATTAAACTACTACTACTACTAAATATAATAATAGTGGTAATCGGATAATTCGCGAGGCTTAATGTGTGTTCGTGTGTGTGCCTCTTTATCTTTCCTAGGCAGCTGTTATTTTGTCCATTATATTCACACAGCATAATCATTTGTGTGTGTGTGTGTGTGTGTGTGTGTGTGCTTAAGTTATGTGTACGGTACGCCTTCAAACACATTAGCCATTTCTCTCTCTCTCTCTCTCTCTCTCTCTCTCTCTCTCTCTCTCTCGCTCTTCACGCCCCCTGACTCTATTCAAGGCTGAACTGAACCCAAACAGAGGGGCAGCCGAGTGTGAAAAAGGGAGAGAGAGAGAGAGAGAGAGAGAGAGAGAGAGAGAGAGAGAGAGAGAGAGAGAGAGAGAGAGAGAGAGAGAGAGAGAGAGAGATAAATATGTACATGCATGTATGTACAGTATATGTTTGTGTACATGTGTTTCCATAATAATAGTAAATGTAGGTTTGTTATATATTTGCAGCCAAGGTAAACAATGAACACAGTATTTGAGAGGTAAACTTAGTCCATCTTAACTTTGGATTAGTCTACATGCGAACCTTGGCGATCGAAAAGGTGCGTAAGTTCCAAAACCTACGCAGAAACATTGTGACGGTTATGCAGGTTGGGTAAGGGGGGAGGGGGGACGACGACTCTACAATCCATAGCCATCAGGGTGGTTATTGTGTGATCCTGGGAGCACACACACACACACACACACACACACACACGTTCCTTGAATTTGGCTCTCTGTCACTTCTGGCGTTGGGGTAGACGCTCGTTAGAAACAGCCTTCCTTTTGTCTCTTTCAAACATACAAACTAACAAAATAAATATATATATTGGTGTTCCCAGTATGATAGCCTATATAGCGAGGAGCTCTTTGTTGTGTGTGTATGTGGGATCCAACAGTCCTGTGGTTGGACCTTTTGTGGTTTAAACAGTTGGTGTGTCCTTAGCCACTCTACCAGACAGACCCCTTGTGTGTGTGTGTGTGTGTGTGTGTGTGTGTGTGTGTGTGTGTGTGTGTGTGTGTGTGTGTGTGTGTGTGTAAAATATATCCCCGCTTCTTCGGTTATTGCATTGGAGTGAAAGTGGTTATGGTTATATATACGAGAGAGAGAGAGAGAGAGAGAGAGAGAGAGAGAGAGAGAGAGAGAGAGAGAGAGAGAGAGAGAGAGAGATGAGAGAGAGGGAGGAGGAGGAGGAGAGAGAGAGAGAGAGAGAGAGAGAGAGAGAGAGAGAGAGAGAGAGAGAGAGAGAGAGAGAGAGCAGTGTGTAGGTAAAGGGTAGAGAAAATGTGAGCTAGAACAGATGTACACACAAAGAATAGGTTATGTTACAGACAGTCACAAGAGACTTCATGTAAATCTAGACCAGCTAGACAGATACGCACACGTGTAAGCCTAGTTACATAAGGTACACACGTAAGGGGTGTTGGACCAAAGTGAAGCTCTTTACAAGTGATAGGTTCGTTCTCTCTCTCACATTTCCCTTGCTCTATCTCCCGACCCAATCTTTCATTTTGCCTTTATTTCCTAACTAATCTCTCTCTCTCTCTCTCCCCTTAAGCTATCTCTCAACTTCATCTTCCCTTTTACCCTGTATTATCCAGCTGATCTCTCTACCATCTCTTTTTCTCTCTCAGACGTACCATTACCTCATTTTAAAGGCACTTACACATACTGTGTAGGTATTTACAGTAAGTTAAGAATGTACCTCTTTTCAAAAGCAGCAAGATCTGTGTTTACGTGTAATTAACTTATGTACCCGAGCCCTCTAGCTCACACGAACAATGCTAATGTTGCTAGGGCTCTCTCTCTCTCCATCAGTTACTAACCCATCTGTCCCCTACTAACTTCCTAATCCTGCCACGGACATTAGTTCTAGGGCAGTAGTTCCCTTTCCAATGTTCCCTTACCCACTCTAAACCACTGTTTGGACACTTGATCCTCAGTGTTTTGGAGGACAAGCAGCCTAGAAGGGTCACTAGATCTGTTGTTGCTTGATTTCCTTTGTACTCCCTCTTTACTGTCTTTACTTCCACTTTCCTTTATTTGGGGTTCTGTTGTCTCGACTAGCATTACCCTAAGTCTCGAGACCCCTGAATATCTCGCTTGGATCGTAAGGTATGTGTGGCCAGTGTATACCGTATATGACAAACCTCTTTTTTTCACATTTATATAATTGGGTGTTTCTGTTCTGACCGCCTCGCTTGGATCGCAAGGTCTGTGTGGCCAGTGTATAAATGTAAATCTCTCTCCCTCCACGCGTAATCTCCCTTTTATGTCTCACTATTCAGGGCTCTTGGTGGCAGATCACGAGAGAGAGAGAGAGAGAGAGAGAGAGAGAGAGAGAGAGAGAGAGAGAGAGAGAGAGAGAGAGAGAGAGATTGTGTGTGTGGGGTGTGTGTACAAACCCAATTGTATATTAAAACAATTGTTAACACTTCTTAAACAAATAGCCATATAACATACATGCAGATACGAAGAAAGCATTATACAAGCAATAATAAAATATACAAAAACTCCGAAAGAGAGAGGGGGCTCAAGTTATTCGTTTATATTATAATAACACATGAATGTACTGACAAAGTTTCATGAAAATCCGTCCATTATTATTTGAGAAATCCTCCTTTTTTAACAGACAGACAACGATGGTTGCATAAGCCTCGGAAACTTCAACTGACAGGAGATAAAAATCGAAGGACAATTAACAAAGGAATTCCAATAAATGTCAAATGATTCACCCCACACCACTAATTAAAAGAATCCCCCTTAATGACACTCCGACACTGAGACAATGAGCTCCCATCGCCTCTTTATATAATCAGCGCCCCCTGTTGGCGCTATCTTGCAACTCGTGTCATCAGTGTTGCCTTATTGCTCGCACTTTAATCATATATTCACGCACACAAGCACACACATTCCTCCATTTGTGTTTCATTCAGTGTACTCGTGTAGTTATAAATAACTTTGTGATTTAATGTACCAGTGCACGGATTGAATAGAGTGGGGCATATTACGTATTTAATATTACATAATGGCAAATGGCAACGCGACCCAAAACAAACTAATTGTCAAATACGTCGTGATTCCTGTTGCATGATTTTTAATACCTCAACCCACGCCCACCGCTACCGCTCGCACTCTCTCTCTCTCTCTCTGCGACTGAGGAGAGAGCGAGAGGGAGACTGTATGTGAGAGGGAGAGGAAAGAGTGATGAGATACAGCCACAAATAATAATACGTTAAGCTAAAGCATGATTTACTATATTCCAAGGATAATGCAAGCATCATTAGGAGAGAGAGAAGACAATGAATGATCGTCAATGAACTAATAATATCCATAATATTATTAGCATAGTCTAAACAATCCTCCCCACCTAAAGGAGATAGAACATGAGATAGAGAGTGAGGGGAGGTGGTGGGAGGGGGAGGAGGGTAAACAAACAAAGACAGCTCCCATCCATTAATTAGTAAGGTGAGTGATGGACGTGGTGGCTGTTTACACCTGTGGAGGGGAGAGGGGGAGGAAGGGGAGGGGAATTACAGTGAGTTACAAGGAGTTGTATCTCGAAAGCCTTGCGGTCCATTACGAGGAGTGAGAGATTGTGTAGTTAGTTAAAAGAACGAGGGGCGGCGCGCTCCTTGGTGCCACTAGAAGTGTGGCGAACTCAACACAAGGTAAGGCATCAACCGTTCTGGATTATTAAGCCAGCACACTGTAAGTGAAGAATAGACCCAGTTTCGAGAACTCCAGTCCCTTGATTGTGTAGTGTATAGGCTAGTGCAAAACACAATCTACTTTGTGAACTAAAGTATTTACAACTTTTGAGGGAAATGTGTTCCAGATAGGAAAGGGAGGGGGGTAGGGGTTAGATTAAGGGGGGGGGGGGTGTAGAGGGGAATAGGATGGGGGAGAGAGGGTAGATAGGAGAAAAGGATGGGAGCAAATATGAGGAAAGGGGAGTGAGGAATCATCTTAAGAAAATCTCAAACGCAAAAGAAAATAAACATCGAATTCAAAGTTTGTACTCACTTGTGGTATTGGGCTTGTAGGAAGTTGAACTCTTCCTTCATCCGGTCACAGGACTCAGGAACTGTGAATTTGAAGGGTTGGCCCGGTTGGGGTCCCTGGGGAAGAGAGCAAAATAATAACTATTAATAATAATAAAATAATAATACTCTTACTACGACTACGACTACGACTACGACTACGACTACTACCACTACTACTATTACTACCGGTACTAATAATAATAACTACTACCGGTACTAATAATAATAACTACTACTACTACTACCGGTACTAATAATAATAACTAGTTGACAACAAAATCCATAAAAGAGTGAAACCCTCCTAACCGTAGCCTAAACAATATTAGGTTTAGGTACTAATTTCTACGGTAATAAAACAGAGAGAGAGAGAGAGACGGAGAGAGACAGCGAGAGCGAGAGGGGGAGAGAGAGAGAGAGAGAGAGAGAGAGAGAGAGAGAGAGAGAGAGAGAGAGAGAGAGAAGAGAGAGAGAGAGGGAAGAGAGAGAGCGAGGGAAGAGATCCAGCGAGCGAGGGAAGAGAGAGCGAGCGAGCGAGGGAAGAGAGAGCGAGCGAGCGAGGGAAGAGAGAGCGAGCGAGCGAGGGAAGAGAGAGCGAGCGAGCGAGGGAAGAGAGAGAGAGCGAGCGAGCGAGGGAAGAGAGAGAGAGAGCGAGCGAGCGAGGGAAGAGAGAGCGAGCGAGGGAAGAGAGAGCGAGCGAGCGAGCGAGGGAAGAGAGAGAGAGAGCGAGCGAGGGAAGAGAGAGCGAGCGAGCGAGAGAGAGAGAGAGAGAGAGAGAGAGAGAGAGAGAGAGAGAGAGAGAGCGAGCGAGCGAGGGAGAGAGAGAGCGAGGGAGAGAGAGAGCGAGGGAGAGAGAGAGCGAGGGAGAGAGAGAGAGAGAGCCAGGGAGAGAGAGAGAGAGCCAGGGAGAGAGAGAGAGCGAGCGAGAGAGAGAGAGAGAGAGGGAGAGGGATAGAGAGGGAGAGGGATAGAGAGGGAGAGGGATAGAGAGGGAGAGGGATAGAGAGGGAGAGGGATAGAGAGGGAGAGGGGGAGAGAGAGAGAGAGAGGGGGAGAGAGAGAGCGAGAGTATAGACGTGAGGTCATCTGAGTTAACTTCACCCGCCTTGATTACAGTAACAGCATAATAACGCCCCTATTATTTCACCAAGCCGTGGCGTGATGGGAGTGGGAGTGGGGGGTGGAAAACAGATTGCAACTTTACACTATTTGGTTCGACGTCTTGTGGGGTATTATGATAGTTTGTTTATTATTGAGGATTTTGCTTGTGTTTGCCAATTCGAGCAATTCAAGTGTCCCTTAGGCTAACAAAAAACGCTTAGAACTACCTTCAAACTAAAAATATAATTGCGCATTATTATCGCCAAACTGAAGGGGTGAAACCTTTTAAAATATCTAGACTAATGGAGCGAAACAAGACAAATCCAAAAAGACTATCCTCACACCAAATAGGGTGTGGCGGTGGTGCTGTAAAAGAGGTTGTAATTTTGTAGTTGGTGGGTTTTTTATGTGTAATTATGTTAAGGGGAGGTTTTTAGTGCGTTTCCTAGACTTCCATCGATCTTGAAATTACACCCCCTTGCCACCCTTCCAAGATAAATTTGTACATTTTTCGGTAGAAAAATTTCCCGGCCTTCCTCTTAAATTACAGGCTCGCTATCGCTCGCCAGGAAAAAATAGACACCTAAATGGCACGAAAGGTCTTAAAAGTGACATAAATGGGGCGAAAGTGCTTAAAATCGTCAAACTAATGGGGCAAACGTCTTAAAATCTCAAAAGCAATGGGGCTAGACATGAGGGAGAAAGGGGTCAAGAAAAAAATCCCTCAAGTAGAGATCTCCCCTTAAGGGCGGCTTATTAGTGTGTTGAGAGAGAGAGAGAGAGAGTGTGTGCGGGATATATAAACCAGAATTACAGCCAGTTCACAAAAACCAGCTAACAGCCTCTAATAACCCGTTCTTCACCTAATTATACAGTATACACAACCATACCCTCTCACCACCACCAACTCTACCCCTTGGCTAGAAGTCTAGTCAATTAGGTCTAATTTAGTAAGAGTAATTAAGGTTATTACAAACTTTTTATAGTCTTAAGGGGGGGGGGGGTTAACTTTTTGGTCGATCTTTCAATTTGTTTATTATTTTTCAAGTTTCCTCCCTAGACCTCCATCAAGATTAGAAGAAAAGAACCCTAGACCCCCCTTCAAGATAAACAAACCCTAGACCCCCCTTCAAGATAAACACCCCCTAGACCCCCCTTCAAGATAAATTTGTAAACAAAAAATTGGTAGAACATTTTCGGCCGATTCCTCATAAAATTACAGCTCGCTATCGCTCCCCAGGAATAAATCGACACCTAAATGGCACCAAAGATCTTAAAATTGACAACGAAATGGGGAAAATGAGGTTAAAATCGCCAAACTAACGGGCCCGAACGTCTTAAAATCTCAAAACTAATAGGCTAAACTTGAGGGAGAAGGGGGTCCAGAAAAAGCGACTACCTCCTCCATAATTGTGAAAACCCGTTGTCTTAATTACAATGCAGAGACCGGGCAGCTTCATATACCCGGTACTGTATTTGCTCCACTAAGTATCGATAAATGAACTGCCAGGGGATTAAGCTTTCCGACAGGTTAAAAACGCAATATTAAGTACCGGTATAATAACCTCTAATGAGCAACACTTAACCTAATTATGTAGTAATTATGTAAACTGAACCTTAACACCCTCTTTACACAACCACCCTTCTGTACTACAAGGCTAAGTCTGATCAATTAGGCTAGGCCCCTTATTTAGACACTTTCTTTATTTAGACATGTTACTAATGTAGACACTTTATTTTTGTATTTAGACATGTTATGCTAGTATGGGTATGGTACGGTAATTAAAAGCTAAACTCTCTATAAAACACTATATTAGTATGTTGTTATATAGGCCTATCCCACTCTCTATCTGTAGACACATCCTTTCCTGACTCGAAGTTATATAGGCCTTATATTTTTCTCGTTATCAACATTTTACTTTGACACACACACACACACACACACACACACACACACACACACACACACACACTCACTCACTCACTCCCTGTGTAAACAACCTAAATGCTCCTAATAAGCCGCTCTCAAAATAATTACATACAAACCTCTTATACACACACCATCACTACCACTATGCTACAAGTTTAGTTACAAGGAGTTAAAGGGGGAACTTTACACTGCCTATTAATGTACCGTAATTGAATTGTTTACACACACACACTGATTTACTCATTATCGACATTTTATTCTGCCACTCTGTAAACAAAAATATCCAACTTAGATTATACCCGGTATACTGTTAATAGGCTACAAACAAATGAAATTCTTCGTTCTCTCTCTCTGCAAACAACCAACTAAAAGCCTTAGTAAGTCATTCTTAACTCAACTACATATTTAGACAAAGTTACACTCTCATTTACACACCCACCGCCATGCCACGACTTGTTGAATTAATAGGAGTGTTATTATGCTGTTTATGCTATCAAATGTCGAGTGAATTTAACTCAGATGACCTCACTTCTATACTCTCTCACTCTCACACACACACACACACTGCAAGGTCTGTGCAGTCTGTGTATCTATGTACGGTACCTCTTGTTTATACCTGTACTTTTTATTTGTTTTACTTTCTGTAACCACCACCCCTGCACCCAACAACCTCTCCCACCACATGCACCACAACCCCTCATTACACTACAACCACCACCATTACCTCCCATAACCACCCCCATCACTACCACAACCCTTCATTACTACCACAACCACCACAATTACTACCACTACCATTACTCGCGTCACGCCAGAGTAATCATCGTTATTACCATGTTACTTGGTCTGGGATTCGGTACCATGACTATTTCTACCATAACACATGGTACAGTTATCCACAGAAGTTATATGCAGCGGTTAACTTATCTGACTAGTCAAGTGAAAATGAAAAGAAACCACACTCGCAATTCATTCAGGAGGTACGGTACTAAACTTAATATCATACACAAGATCACGACGAGGAACAGTATTTATGTTGACAGTGGGCACATGTACACGCCAACAGTTATATTATAAAACCTTACTATAGTTGGTTAAAATAGGACTTCAGCCTCTGGATTCAACCCTTCTGGATTATTAAGCCAGCACACTGTAATAAGTCAAGAATAGCATCAGGACTGGAGCCCCTTTTTCGAGAACCCTAGTCCCTTGTAACTGTACACTCCAACAACCTTATTACCTAACCTTACTATAGTGGTGCTCTAAACCTTCATAAACGAAATAAGCAGAAACATGTAGCGATTTTTTATGAAACTGAATGGTACCGTACTCAATCCTTTATACAAAATTAACACTTATTATATTTTCGTTCGGTATGGTATTGGCAGCACTCCTCCCACATGTTTAAAAAGAAGGCTCAAGTCCCAACCCTTTCTGAATCCTCAATCTGTTAAAATGAACCAACACAAAAAACTACTAAAACTACCAACATTACCACTACTAAAACTACCAACATTACCAACACAAACCACTACTAAAACTGCCTACATTACCACTACTAAAACTACCAACATTACCACTACTAAAACTAACAACATTACCAACACAAACCACTACTAAAACTGCCTACATTACCACTACTAAAACTACCAACATTACCAACACAAACCACTACTAAAACTACCAACATAAACCACTACTAAAACTGCCTACATTACCACTATTAAAACTACCAACAAAAACACTACTAAATCTACCAACATTACCACTACTAAAACTACCAAACATTACCAACAAAAATCACTACTAAAACTACCAACATTACCACTACTAAAACTACCAACATTACTACTAAACCTACCAACATTACCACTACCACCACCACTGCCTACATTACCACCACACAAGACAGACATCAAGGAAGAGTTTAACACATTTAACTTGACACCGCACACGATTTAAGGTTGAGATATCTTTACTTCTCTCTCTCTGTCTCTGCTTATGTAAGATTGTGATACCGTATAGGCTATTATGTGTAAGACGATTATTATTGTACGAACAGCTATTGTATAATTAATGGAAATAAACTAATCTGAAATCTGAATCTCTCTCTCTCTCTCTCTGTGACAAAGAAGATATACCGCACCAAACCTAATCCCATTTCTCTTACACATGACAAGAGTGAAATACCTCTCCCTCTAAGGGTAAAAAGCCTAATCTACCCTAATCCTTCTCTCCCTTTTAAATGCTTGAGTTAATCCTCTCCTCTCTCTCTCTCTCTCTCTCGATAAAATATCTAACCTAACCTACCTTAACCTCTCTCTCTCTCTCTCCCCCTTTTACATGCCCAAGTTAAATCCCCCTCCTCTGCCCCCCCCCCCCTCTCTCTCTCTCTGACACACACTGTTTTGACAAGCCTTAAAGAAACACGGAGGGAGGTGCCTTACTCTAGTCTGTTTTTAGAGATAGCTTAACATCCTCGCCTCCTCCTCTCCTTACCTACCTCCCTCTCCCTCTCTCTCTCTCCTTCCATTTTACCTTGATATTGGGGTTGCTATCTCTACTAGAATTAAATCCTGACCACCTCGCTGGGATCTTAAGGTCTGTGTTGGTAGTGCATCTATGTAAATACCCCCTCTCTCAATGATCTTTCTCTTTAAACACGATTTAATACTGTGTTAGTTATGACCGACTAACATACCTACTTACATCCTACTAACATATCTACTTACGCGCTACTAAAATATCTACTTACGTTCTAACATCCTACTTTACAAATCTACTTACATATCTACCTACGAACTACTTACACCATAAACTACTTACCGGGAGGGAGACAGGATGCCTGGTCGCGGCCGCTGCTGCAACTGCCGCGTTCATGGCTGCCGGGTACATCTTACTGACGGACCTACTGACGCACCTACTGACAAAGGTGTGCGGGGGTGAGCCTACTGACGCTTGCTTGGCTGGGGGCTGTAAGTAGCTCGGTTGTCTTCCTTGGTTTCCGGCGATTTGGTTAGTATTTTCCTGGTAAGTAGCTTAGACACCACTATATTCTTCGTTAGTATTTGTAAGTATTAGGATATTCTTCATAGGTAACCATAATTAATTAGCTTATATAGGTATTTTGTACTTTAGGTGAATTTGCGAGTGTAAGTACCGCTCACTTACAACGCGTAGGTACTTCTACTGACGCCTACGAGGGGTAAGTAGGCTGCTCAACAACCTACCACGCCCACCTACCTACACCTACTAACACCACTATCCCCCTTATAAAACAGAAAAGCCTATGTTCAAAACCCCCGCATCATGTTCTTGATATGCGAGCCGCTAGCGCGAACATTGTTCTTCATTTTGTTCATTATCAAGTATCATTCACAAGAACTCTCATCTTTCTCTTCGCGTTCACAAATCGGGGCAAATTCGGTTCACTTTGGGTAGATTCGAGTCGGCTTGGGTATGTAGCGCGAGTTTTCTCAAGTTTCTCTCATTGGCCTTAATTTCGGCAGATTTCACTCAATTGCAATCACTCTTGGGTCGATTCCTCTCAATTTCAATCACTTTCGGGTATATTTCTTTTTATTCGAGCCGGTTTCTCTGGATTCCGTTCACTTACGCGTCAAATTCCTCGCAATTGGCTATAAATCCCACTTGCCTTTGTCCACTTTGAGTCAGTTTGGGTAGATCTCGCGTCTGGGTCAATTTCAGCCAATTTGACCGACTTTAGCAACGTTTCCCAGAATTATACGTTCAGTTTACACCAATTTCGTTCAGTTTAGATCAATTTAGCGCACATTCTTACCCTCTTCTGGCAATTCAGAGCGATATTTTTAGACGTTTCACTCACTTTGGCTCGATTTCAGAAGAGTGGGTTTATTTTCTATTGAATTGCGTTCGGATTTTCACTGCAGTTCGTTCACCGGTTCATATATTTAGAATGATACGATTTATTGGGTTGATATGTGTTCGTATTAAATCATTCGTTCCATTTATTTTCCAATTCATATATCTGCCAGGAAGAGAAGAAAAATATATAAGTTATACTGTGTAAATATATAAGTTATACTGTGTAAATATATAAGTTATACTGTGTAAATATAGCATTAATATATAAAAATGCATATCATATAGGCGAAGATCTCGGCATGTTTATAGGCAAATAACAGTAGTATCTATCAACATATATCAAAGGTATGACTTAAATATAAACTCAAAAGGGGTCTCTCTCGCTCTCTCTCTCAACAATTTAAGGTGAGATTTCCACTTGAGGGATTTTTTTCTTTTCCCCTTTCTCCCTCATGTTTAGCCACATTGCTTTTGAAATTTTGAGACGTCCGCCCCATTAGTTTGGCGATTTTAAGAAGTTTCACCCCATTTGTCACTTTTAAGACCTTTCATCCCATTTAGGTGTCGATTTTTCCTGGCGAGCGATAGCGAGCCTGTAATTTAAGAGGCCGGTACATTTTTCTACCGAAAAATGTACAAATTTATCTTGAAATAACGGGGTGTAATTTCAAGCTTGATGGAAGTCTAGGAAACACACTAAAAACCTCCCCTTAAGGAATGGATGCGGATCGTTGTAAATAGGCTTGAAATTTCAGTCTTAAGTCACAGTAAAACAAACGTATATTTATTCTCTCAGTATTAGACTTAGCCAAAATTAAGTTTAAATATTCGGTCTAAACATACACAAACGCTTCTCAGATTTTAGTGACATGTTTAAATGTAAACAAGGTCATATAAAATCTTGCAAGCTACATAGAGGCTAAACAATTATAATATAATTATCTCTCTTACACACACAAATAACTTCATTCTTTGGTTTCTGTTTCCTCCTCCTCCTCCGCGCTCTCTCTCTCTCTCTCTCTCTTCTTTGGTTTCTGTTTCCTCCTCCTCCTCCGCGCTCTCTCTCTCTCTCTTCTTTGGTTTCTGTTTCCTCCTCCTCCTCCGCGCTCTCTCTCTCTCTCTTCTTTGGTTTCTGTTTCCTCCTCCTCCGCGCTCTCTCTCTCTCTCTCTTCTTTGGTTTCTGTTTCCTCCTCCTCCTCCGCTCTCTCTCTCTCTCTCTCTCTTCTTTGGTTTCTGTACTCCTCCTTTTCTCTCTCTCTCTCTCTAGTGTTGTCATAAGCCCCCACAGAAGTCTTAAAATCCAAGGCTAAAAACTTCTCCCACCACCTCACGCAGAGTTAAGTCGCTCTCTCTCACACACACTATCTCTCTTACTTAATCTCACAATGAAGACTCGAGAAGGAATGAAAAGCTTAAATCATTAATGTGTTTTGCAATAAGAGGTTACTAAACACTAGAAACTTCATGATCATATTTTCATAGTTACGTAAGCTAATGTGAACGCTATTGAAATTCGCTTTGGTGGAGAATTGACGTTGAAAAAAAATCCACACCACTAGCGTCAATTACTGTTGGTATTAATGTCTCCTTGGAATGGACCGCGATGTCTTTGAGCTACTAACCCCCCGCCCCCCTCCTCCCTCAGCTAACACCCGTGACTTAACCCCCACTAAGAGGCTTTGGGGCTTCCTTAGGCTTCTAGTTTACCCCCCCCCCCCCTCCCTCACACATTCTCTCTCTCTCTGCCTACATATCCTCACTATTTCTCCTATCTACCGAGATCTTCTATCTTTGTTTCCATTTTTTCTCTATCTGCCTAAATAACCACAATATTTATTTTATCTATATTTTATCTTTCTGTTTCCAATCTCTCTCTCTCTCTCTCTCTCAGCATACAATCCTATTCTTTCATGTTTATTATTTCCATTTATTTTACAACCACAACTTCCTCCTCTTTCTATTTCCTAACTCACTCACTCTCTCTCTCAATCTCTATATTTCCAAACTAAAACCAACTCTATCTCGCTCTCGCTGTGCGCCAGGTGTTTGATGATGAAGGTGAAGTTAGATAAGGAGGGACAGGAGGAAAAAAAAAACAGATGTAGAGGCAGATTAAAGAGAGAGAGAGAGAGAGAGAGAGAGAGAGAGAGAGAGAGAGAGAGAGAGAGAGAGAGAGAAAGAGAGAGAGAGAGAGAGAGGTAGCTTTATCCACTGTTTGCCAAGCTGCCACGGTGTTTGGCAAACTGACACACGCACACACACAGGCACGCACACACATACACAGGAAGACAAAAATAGGAACTCAAATGGACATACAAACACATACTACACACACACAGGCATGCGCACACAGACAAGAACGCACACACACGAATTAAAATGGACATAATCAAATGTGCAAATCATTATAATTTAACTACCATACCATCCACCGCACTTACGAGTTTCAGGCTATAAGGAAGTTGGAAGCGTAAACATCCGTATTAAACGTTAATGCCTTAATTATGTAGGTGTTTAAAGGATAGATTTTTTTTTAAATTTGATTGCATATGTTTATAATACTTTATATATGAATTTACAGCCGAATTTTAACTGGAAATTATCTTAACATTCGTTGACCTGACCTCTTTATAATTATGGAAGTACCGGTATAGGCCTATCTCGGGAAACGAATTTATGAATATTTATTTCTATACATCGAATACAAAACAATATATATTATGTATTGAAAAGTAAGTTGCATCCACAAATCAATCCAGATAGTAATAATTGCATCAAGAAATACAGAAGGGGGTCCACGAATTTCTATAAGTGATTGTACCTAACGATGTCTACAGCTCCAACTTCCTTATAGCCCGAGGTGGTCAATCCCCCCCGCCCCTCCTACCCCTACAAATGTTTATAGTTAGCCACTACGATTCCCGAGCCGATGTTGATAGCTACCACCATTTTTATCAACCACAATCATTAAACACTCCCGAGGCGTAACGTAAAAGCTTAATTGATGTTGTTGGAAATTTACCTTGGCTGGTCTCTCTCTCTCTCTCGAATTTGTCTTCTTATTATAGCCTCCCTCCCTCTCTATATTTCGTCTTAATGTTTCACCCTCTCTTTTAATTTGTCTTATAGCTTCCCTCGAATTTAAAAGGATAGAGAGTGAGGGAAGCTATACGACAAATTGAAAGAGAGGGTGAAACATTAAGACGAAATAAATCTTATTATTACCTCTCTCAAATCCTACCCCACTTTTAATCTAGCGTACCCTGATTTCACTCTGCACACAGTATATCACGAACACACACATTCACAGTAAAACACACACACACACACACACATTCATAGTCAAGCAAAAACACACTCAAGCTAACAAAGGAAGACAAATTATATGTACCACACACACACAGTAAAACACATACATACAAACACTAAAGTAGATATATACAAACTAGAGTAGGCTATACACACTAACTTACATACACACACACACACACTAAAGTACAGATATCCACACACTAGAGTACACACATATTCACTCACGCACACACCTTAAGCTGTCCGTTTTAATCTTGTGGATGAGAGAGAGAGAGAGAGAGAGAGAGAGAGAGAGAGAGAGAGAGAGAGAGAGAGAGAGAGAGAGACTAGTATATATTCCCAGTGAAAGGGTGGGATTTATGGCTCAATAGCGATGGCTGGGGGAGGGGGGGGGGGGGAGGTGCAAGACGGAGAGGAAGGAAGGAAGGAAGGAAGGAATGATGGATGGAAGGCAGGAAGGAAGGAAAGATGGATAGAAGAAAGCCTGAAGGATGGATGAATGGCAGGAAGGAAGGAATAAATGAATGATGGATGGCAGGAAGGAAGGATGGCAGGAAGGATGGATGGATGGCAGTAAGGAAGGAAAGATGAATAGAAGGAAGGAAGGATGGATGGCATCCTTGGAATGCCATATGTTCATATGGAACATATGTTCTTATGTTCTTAAGGAAGGATGGATGGCAGGAAGGAAGGACGGCAGGAAAGAAGGATGGATAGAGAGAGAGAGAGAGAGAGAGAGAGAGAGAGAAAGAGAGAGAGAGAGAGAGAGAGAGAGACTAAAAAAGCAAGCCCACCTGGCAATAATCGAGCCTAAAAACCATTCGGATTAAATATAATGGAAAACGGATCTGGGGGGCCCCAAGCGCTCTCACACACACACACTCTCTCTCTCTCAACGTTCATGTTATCTATTCATTCATACACACATGTTCAATTCTCATACATAAATCAATTTATCTCTCTAAACAAATACAATTAAGTCCCGATCACCTTCTTTGGATCGCAATGTCCGTGCGGTAAGTGTATCCATGTAAATCAATGCAAATGCCCCCAATATATTATCTAGTTGACTGTACATCTGAATATCTAATTTATATTTAATATTTAGTTTGCAAGTTTTACATTTTAACCTACTTTTAGCGTATATACTTTCATCGCTATACTAAACTGTTAAATGTCCATAGCTTAAAATTCAATATATAGTAATTCAGTTGGCAGCCCTGTTTTAAATGGATAAGCGTAGGTGTTGAGAGAGAGAGAGAGAGAGAGAGAGAGAGAGAGAGAGAGAGAGAGAAAGCCATGACAACGAACACCAATTAATCTCCAACTTTTTACTAACTGCATGAACTCCATTCCCCCCCCCCCCTCTCTCTCTCTCGCTCTCTATCGATGAGCACACTATCTATTCACTCTTCATACACACATGTTCAATTCTCATACACGCAAAATATAAATCTCTCTCTCTCTCTATGAACCCTATCACTTCCATCTAAGCAATTATAGGCTACATGCGTCTATCTATCTTATGCAGGCTAGACAAAATCCATATTTCACACAAACACATTCTATCTCCAATTCCCCCCTCTCTTTCTCCCTCTTCGTGTGTGTATATATATATATTATATATATATGTGTATACATGTAGCCTATCTATTTAACTCCACCTGGCTTTCTCTCACAAAAACATACTCCCTCCCTCTCTCTCTCACACACACACACACTCTCTCTCTCTTTTACTCATTCTCACTCTCTCTCTCTCTCTCTAATTCGGACATAATTGCCGGGTATTAAAAGCGGATACATCACAACTCTCCCCCCGATTAATGGATTCAAACAAATTAAATTATCAATAGCTTTTTTGGGGCGCAGAGCGATAGCGTGCATTTAGCTGTGCGGGGGGATTAGAGAGAGAGAGAGAGAGAGAGAGAGAGAGAGAGAGAGAGAGAGAGAGAGAGAGAGAGAGAGAGAGAGAGAGAGAGAGAGAGAGAGAGAGAGAGAGAGAGAGAGAGAGAGAGAGAGAGAGAGAGAGAGAGAGAGAGAGAGAGAGAGAGAGAGAGAGAGAGGACATGTGTGAAACATATATAGATAGATTAAAAACATGAAAAGCTAAGAAAGGGATAGCAAGATAGAAAAAAACCAGATACCATAATTAAAGATAAATAGAAAGATAACCGGATAGATACCGTAAATAGAATAACAGAGAGAGAGCCTAGATAGACCGCACGATAGATAGAAAGAGCAAGAGCGAGAGATAAAAGCGAGAAAAATATATAATCGCTTTGATGGTATTCGCAGCCTAGCCTTTCAAACGAGAATATATTTCCTAAAAAAAGTATAAAAAAAAGAGCGAGTCATGTTTTTACCAATTTACCTGCGATAATAAACATGGAATTCTCGCTACACTACCTCGCAAAAAAATTATATATATAAATTTCCATAAAAAAAGTTTCAATTAAAAGTGGCGCGTATTTGATTTGTTTATGGAATGAGAGCATTTTATATTACAGGGGAAAAACATTGGTGAATACGGAGTGTATGTGTGTGTGCGTGTGTGTGTGTGGGGGGGGGGGGGGGGGGGTACACACACTTACATAGGTCTACATGCATACATACCGCTATGTACCGGTATATTTGTAATTAGAATGGCTTGCCTCTGTTGAAATATATAAAGTATTTGCACACACACACACACACAGAATACACACACAAAAAGTATACACACAAACATTGCACAAACACACTTAAACTAAACACTCAAACATAACTCACACAAGGCTACATGCACCAATGATTCATACCGTTAACTCAGACTTGAAATGGCTTAAACTAGGCTATAAACTACCGGTATACAATATTTAGTAATATACAAACACACACATATACACAAAATCGTTCGTTCTCTCTCCTACACACACTCACACATTCTGAGTAGGCTACACACTATAATTAAATTGGCTTATCCATTAGCTAACAACCTATTACATCACACATACACTAGTACCGTAGACTATTACACTATAATCAAGCTGACTTACCTGTTAAAACACAATAGTACCGTACCACATGCATACATACACACACCATAGTACTACACAATTATACACTAAGGTACCATATTATTAAACTGCCTCACCTGTCAAAGAATAATTTACCTGAACTGTACACACACACATACACAACCTACCGTACACATGCGCATATAGAGCCCAGGATTATCTACTTGGCAATTAACTACTCATACATATTTAAATCCACAACCCTTTAGGATCAATTAAATATATGCTGTTCAATTAAAACCCATTAGCGAGAGCACCCATCAACTCTATAGGGCTATTCGGGAACCCTCAACGCCTACAGTATTATCACGCTTGTTTTACCTTTGATTCTGGCTAACAGGCCACTGTATCCAGTTTAGAAAGAACCTATGTTATTCAGATGGTTTACACACACCCTCTCTCTCCCTTACACAAATACTGTACACACACACTCATACCCTCTCTCTCTCCCTCACACAAACACACATACACTCATAACCCCTCCATCCATCCACCCACACACACACATCACTCACACGTAGAAAATTGCTGAACAAACAGTGAGCGTCAATAATAATAAATGCGTGCAAACACTTCGCTTCCCGACACGAACAAAACAAAGGAGTGCTGGCTTTATACCCCCCCCCCCCCCCCACACACACACTCTCTCGCTCCCTCTGTATTACATTTTCTCTTATTTAATCTTCATTTCTCTCGGTCCATCCTTTCTCCTATTTATGTTTTATCTCATTCACATCTTCGTCTAGTTTCCTTTCTTTCTCTTTATTACATTTTTATCTTGTTTAACCTTCAATTATCTCGTCCATCCTCATTCTCTTCTCTCTCTCTCCTATCTTGTTTACGGGTTTCTCTCATTCACACCTTCGTCTAGTTTCCTTCGCTTATCTTATCTGTTTCTCTTCAGCCCTGTCCGTATTACACGTTCTCTCTTAAATTATCCTCCTCTCTCTCTCGTGTATCTTATCTGTCCCTCTTCACTCTCTCTCTTCTTCGCCCTATCTTTATTACTCTTCTTCTCTTTCATCCTTTCGTATAACTATCTCCCGTGCTTTTATTCTTCCGTTCTGTTGCATCACTATCTCTCTCTCTCTCACACACACACACACGTCACCATTCCTTTTCTGCATCCCTCAGGACCCTCACCTATCTTCTTGTCATCCTCCCTCCATTCCTATTCCTCTCTCTCCATTGTAATCTTCTTTGCCATCCTAATCTCCCTCCCCCAATCCTCTCTTCCATCCCTATATACATCCATCTTCCTCTCATCTCAATCCTCCCCCTTCTATCTCTCATCCCTACCGGTATATCTATCCTTCTCACTCACACTCTCTCTCTCAACCCCCCCCCCCCCTTCTCTCTCTTATGGCAGGGAGGTAAATATCTCCAACCCTCCTCCTCCTCTCTTTTCTCTCTCCGCGCATGAGCTCTTTTGGAGGGGATTTTTGGGCAAGGGAGAAAGAGAGAGAGAGAAGAATGAGGAAAACAGTAATAAAGATAAGGTACAAGAGAGAATGGAGAGCAAGAGATCCGATAAACGAGAGAGAGAGAGAGAGAGATAAGAGAGTAGGAGGCGCCGTTTCTCACCACACACACACACACTTTGTTTGGTAAGGGGGAGTGTGTGTGTTGAGCAAATGTTTAACCGAGCATACACTACCACAATCACCAACCACCACCACTACTACCACCATCTCTTTCTTCACTACTACCACCATAGCTACTAAAGTACTATTTCGTCTTAAATACAATCACCATTACAACTACTACTACCACCATCACCGTTTTCACTACTACCAACATTACCACCACGAATACCATCATCACTACCACCATCTTCTCTCCTACCGTCATGAAACCATCTTCCCTACTACCAACATTACCACCACGAATAGCACCATCTTCTCTCCTACCATCGACAAACCATTTTCACTACTACCAACATTACGGAACCATACCTATCACCATCGCCACTACTACCACCATCAACACAAGTAAACAACCAACATCAGAAGCCACAAAAACACCCAATGCTCCAAACAATACTATATACCAACCACAATTACCACCACCCGCTATCTTACGTAACCACTATCGCTACCAGACAACCACCACCACCACTAACGGTATTATTAGACTAGACATAGAAACCACACATACCACACACACACTACCACTATCGATAAACTACCAGCCTTGCATCCTCCCACCACACAGACTACCACAAATACCAGCCCTCCATCCACCCACCACATATTACTATCGCTAAACTACCACAACTACCAGCCCTTTATCCATCAGTAACCACTAGCCTAAACTACCGCAATTTGAACCACATATCCCACCACAATGACGTAATAACCTTACTCCACTAACCACATTTACGGCATCATCCTCACGTACCACAACTACCACCCTTCATGCTTGTCTTCCTCAACCACAAACAACTACCACCACACCCATCATTCTCAACCGCAACTACCACCAACCACAACCAACTATCACATCACACACATCATGCTGACATGCTCAACCGCAACTACCACAATCCTCTACCACCACCAACCACAACTACCACCATACTTATCTCCTCAACAATCTCCCCCAACAACCACAATCTCCTACTACCACCAACATCCGGGGAGCCAGAACAGCCAGTCTCTGTGTACCGATTGTGGTAGGTGATAAGAGGCTCCACAAATAGTTGTAGCCGGGCGTCAAACCAGCTACTACCAACATTATCTTACTAACGCCCTACCAACATAATAGTCACGTGCTACAAACATTATCAACCAACACTAAAACCATAATAATCACGTGCTACCAACATTTCCCTACCACCACGGGCTACCAACATTCATGCTACTTACAACCACAATCCTCAAAATTACATTGCATAGGCTATATAGGGTTGGGTGTGAGAGGGATCTGCCTTGTGTGGGCTAATCGGCCTTCTGCAGCAGACTCCCATTTTCTTACGTTCTTATATTTCCAACTACGCGCTACCACAATCACCAACATTCCTAACCACGTGTACATTTCCGCAATTTCCCAACCACGTGCTACCAACATTTTCAACAAACATTGCCACCACTTACCAAACAACCATGAAATACCAACATTAACAACCACCTGCTACTAATATCATTGCCCTTAAAACATTCACACACAATAAACATTCCTAACCATGATCTACCGAAATTTCTCAAAGCAACCAAACATTCCCACCAATTATATTACAAGTCAATGTTTATGGCTTACAAAACACACTACGACAATTTAAAACACATTACAAACAGGATGCTCTTAATGATCTGATATATAGACTAAATATACTTATGATCTTATAAGGCAATTTTCAGGAGAGCATTAGAGAAAAATATTACAAAATATTCTATATACCGGTACCATGATTTACAAAAATATTTAAAACTATATACAGTACAATACCAGGTAGCATTCAAGGAGACTACTGCAGGACTCTTCTTCTTCTTACCTCTGAACGGGTATAGGCTATCCTAGTATTTACTAGCCTATACCCCTTTGAAAGGACATTAGCCTCACCTAACCTATCCTAGTATTATAGGTGGGGGCTGCCGCCCCACCCCCCCGCATTGACTTAGATTGTTGGTGTATTTGTCTGTGAAGTGGGTATTTTTCAATGTGTTGATAACGAAAATCCTCCATGCGGACTATATGGAGAAAAATATGGCGAATCTATTGGTGCCTATTTTCCCTAATAAATTGTTTCTCATAACGTCGCACTAGTGTCCTTGAATATTATCGAATAAAATAGATGTCACCCGCAATGAGAGGGTTAAAAATAACTTCAAAGCTAATGGCACCCCTAAACGTTGCACAATTTATCCTCTATAATGTACCGGGTACTATTATTTAGCTACCTGACTTTTCAACTATATTCACCGGACTTATAAGTATAGGCCTACTATTGGTTACTATTTCAACCACATTTACTCACAAATATCAACCGTATTAAACTTGGATTAGGCCTAATATTTAAATCACATTATAATTAGGCTACTCAAAATTATCAACTATATAAATTAGGCTATATTCATTTAGATTCAACCACATTTACTCACAAATATCAACCATATTCATACTAGACTAATATTTCAACCACATTTACTCAAATACCGGTATCGACCGTATTCAACCTAGAATAATATTGCAACCACATTTACTCACATTAATCAACCAAAATCAACTTTCAAACAAGAAGTGTAGAAGATCGCGAAGTTCGCGAACCTGAATTCTCCACTATATTAAGGGGAGATCTCCACTTGAGGGATTTTTTTCTTGACCCCTTTCTCCCTCATGTTTAGCCCCATTGCTTTTGATATTATAAAACGTTTGTCCGATTAGTTTAGCGATTTTAAGAACTTTCACCCCATATTAAGACCTTTCGTGCAATTCAGGTGTCGATTTTATCCTGGCGAGCGATAGCGAGCCTGTATTTTAAGAGGAACCGGCCTTTGGCCGGGAAATTTTTCTACCGAAAAATGTACAAATTTATCTTGAAAGGGACTCATGGGGGTGTAATTTTAAGCTTGATGGAGGTCTAGGGAACAAACTAAATACCTCCCCTTAATATAAAAACATAAGAAAATGGGAGTCTGCAGAAAGCCGATTGGCCCAAGCAAGGCAGATCCCTGTCCCACACAACCCCAGTTCAATTACAAAGCCCAATTATAGGCTCAACACTCCAACACCCTGAGGATCATCTCACCAAAACGGTTAGAGATTAACGCAGGATTATGATAATATATTATATTATATATATATATATATATATATATTATGATATAATATAAGAGGAAAATACTGTTTAAATACATATAATTATAAAGGTCAATATACAGGAGGCGCTACAATATAGGTAGCAAAATTATAATGGTAGTTTTGGGTTCCTATCATCATATGCTTCATTTCTATATACTTTTTATCCCCGGGAAAAAAATAAAAAATCTTGGGGTTTTTATTTTTTTCTTGGATTTTTTTTTTTTTTTATTAACCTAACCAAAAAACCTAACCTAACCTAAATGTATTTGGGGGCTATTAGGTTAGGTTAGGTTAATGACCAAAAAAAAAAAAAAATCCCAAGATTTTTTTTTTTTTTTCCCGGGGATAAAAAGTAAATAGAAACGAAGCATATGATGATAGGAACCCAAAACTACCATTAGAATTTTGCTACCTATATTGTAGCGCCTCCTGTATATTGACCATTATAAATACCGTAGTAGTCTAAAAGCAAATTACCTAGTACATTTCAAGCAGTTCCCGAGCTCTACACATTTTGCACCTAAATTAGCAACACGCCAACTACGATAATTTAAGGCATCACACCATAAATTTAAGATGCTAGCATACCATTATATTCAACGGTAATTTCTAACCGTACCGTGGTATTATAGATCATTGTACGGCCATTCATTCAAATCACACTCTTCGAACGGTAATGAACGGTAATTTTAGATACTGGTACCACAATTACTGCCTCCACCACCATTTTACTTACCGCAATTTTAACTACGGTACCATAATCCTCAACCACTATCTTAACTACCGGTATCAAAATTCTAAACCTCATTAATAACTACCACAATCCTCACCCACTAGCTTAACTACCACAATTCTGAACCACGTTAAAAACTACCACAATCACCAACTACAATTTTAACTAACACAATTCCCAACCAATTGCAATTACCGTACCTTATCCCTCGACCTCACTTTTGGCTACCACGATTCTCAATCACAATTTAACTGCCGTACTTTATTTTTATAGCTACTGGTACCGCAATTCTAGCTACCACAATCCTCAAAACAATTTAAACTACCACAATCTTCAACCACTATTAAAATCCTATAAACCACATTCGCTAACATTATATAAGTGCAATTCACACAAAGCAACCGCAATTCATAACTACAATTTATCAGTAATCTACCGGCACCATAATTTGCAAACATCTACCGCAATTCTCAAAACAATCCTACATCAACCACAATTTCCTTGACAAACTCAACCACAATTGACCCCTACCAACCGCAATTTCCTTCACTTGAAATCTACCGCAATTCTCCATCAACCACAACTCCCTTCACAAAAATCAACGACAATTTCCTCCATTAAAAATCTACCGCAATTCTCCATCAACCACAATTTCCTTTACAAAAATCAACCACAATTCCCTTCACAAAAATGTCAACCGCAATTCTTCATCAACCACAATTTCCTTCACATCTATCTACCGCAATTCTCCAAACAATCCCCCATCAACAACAATTTCCAACTACCACGATTCCACTCACACAAAAATCAAACGCAATTCTCCATCAACAACAATTTCAAACTACCACAATTTCCCAACCAGTCCATTCCGTCAATCGCGAGGCAGACACACACTGCTCCTACCAATATTTAAAAACAACCAACATTCTTTTTTCCACCCGCCCCGAACAACCAGCATTTTCGCTCTACCACAACTACAACATTTTTTTTCCCGTTTTTTGTTCCGAGGCCGGGATGAAATACGTTTTCTGTCAAGTTTCTATTTTTTTATATATATATATATATATATATATATATATATATATATATATATATATATATTTTCGTTCCGTGTCTTACAAATGATTTTTATTTCCTTCAGTATTATCTGGGATTTTATATATTGTACATTTATTTTAACAGGAAATACCGTACAAAATATATGATGGAGTTTCTTTTTATTTTTGTTCTTTCTTTTTTATTTATAGTTTAGTTTATAATTTTATATTATAAAATATTTAGTTTTGTCATGTTCAGTTTTGTTTAGTTTCCGCTGCATCAAATACCAGATAGCCTATGCATTTACAAATATACATCCAAGGTATTTAACCGAACATTTATATATATATACTTGTGTATATATATCCAACAAAAACACTGTAAATAATGTATAGGCTAGTTTTCACACTTCATTGTATAAAATATATAAATAAACTTCCTTCCAATGATAACTAGGCTAGGCATACAAAATGCAGTATCATAGTTTGTAAATTTGCAATCCACCGGCAAATCCATTAAATCGCCACTGTATCTATTGTAATCCCCTGTAAAATCCACGTCGGCGATTAATTCCTTTGATACACACACTGGTAATCCACAAATACCGGATTACAGAAACACGCACCTTTGTAACCAAGAAATCCATCTGAATCCCACTACTAACCACTGTAACTCGGTAATCCGTCTTGTAATCACTGTAATTCCTCGCTGGGCGGTTACAGGAGCACGAATCAGTGTAGGAGAGTAGACTGGGTTTTTGTAATTAGGTTGAATTCCGCTGTAGTCGAGAACAAGGCGAGAAACAACCTCCCCGTACCGTGGTTCTCACTCGACTGGCAGTCTGACTACTATCCTACCCCCTCCCTACCCTCCCCACCCCTAGAGGGACCATATACCCCCCCAGACCACCAAGCCCCTATCTCTCTCTCACTCTCACTCGCTCTTGCTCTCTACGTTCTCTCTCTCTCTCTCTCTATCTATCTCTCTCTCTTTTATATTCTCATTCCTTACTTCATTATGCCTACAATTTTAGTCTCCAGCACTCAGGAAGGATATAGTGCGATTATAAGGAGTCCAAAGCTTTTTCCATCGATTATAGGGGACTGAGCTAAGAGGACCGGTTGAGACCATGGGTTGATATTTTATTGGAACTTGTAGGCCAACTCATTGAAGTTTTTCAAATAGTAAATGAGTTTTAAAATGGATTATATAACAAGTTCCTAGCATCAATATGAATACAACACGCAACCATGGCTATAATTTAGAACTAAACAAATAAATAAATAAATTGGTACCGGTATATGCGGAAACTTCTTCACAAATAAGGTGCATTTTACAAGAACACATTTATCTTAGAAGTTGTAGTTCAAGAAGAGTGATAATAGTATTTTGCACGTTTTGCTATGAATATACTTCACTGTGTAATGTCTTTTATATTACTATGGAGTATCTCCCGGGAATGGATCGCAAGGTCTTCGAGATATTAACTATTCTTTGAAACTTTTATTCCGTTTCACTCATAGTACTGTCTTTAACATGTAATTCCCTCTTCCTGTCTACACTCATTCTCACTCTCACTTTAGCAGACATTTCTCCATTCCTCTCTATTCCGAATCCCTCCCATCTCACACACACAGTTCATTCTCTCTCTCTCTCTAGCGAACATTTCCCTATTTCTCTCTGCTCAGAAACCCTCCCATCACACACACACACACACACACTCTCTCTCTCATAAGACCACAGGGGGTAGTGGGGTCAATGTGGTGGCTGTGTTTGACGCTCCCTCTCACACTCTCCCTTGCGCGCTCTCTCGCTCTCTCTCTCTCAGTGCTAGCCTTAAGTCTTCCCCTTTGCTTTCTGCTATCCCTATTAGAATTAAGTCCTGGTTAGATGTCTCGTTTGAATCGTAAGGTTTGTGTGGGCAATGTATATAGGTAAATCTGTGTAAAACACTCACACGCACAAAACACTTTCTGTCACACATTCTCTTTCTCACTATCTCTCTTTCACACACTCAGACAAACAGTCACACACGCTCTCTCTCCGTCACAAACACACACACACACACACACTCTCTCTCTCTCTCTCTGTCACACACACACCCTCTCTCTCTCTCTCACACTCACACACACACACAAACACTCTCTTTCATCCTCTCTCTCTCTCTCTCTGGAACAAACATCCCGCAGATAAGCTTAACGTAGTAAATAGTTCACCAGTAAATCAACTCAAGAATGGGGGTAGATCAAATTGTATATACACTTGGCAATGAATGCCTTGTGTGTGGAAATCATTAAATATTTGTAGGATCGCTGTTCACTCGCTGAAAATCATCATAACTTTAGTTTTCGATGACGCGTTTTTGTTTTAATTTTATTTGGGTTATCATTAGACGATTGTATTCAGAATCCGAAGGACTTGTGGTAATCAGAGGGTAAAGGCCGCGTCATACAGAACTCGAATCCACCAGAACCCACCGGAATGAATTCAAAAATTCAAATTTTAGCCACTTCTTCCCCATTCTTGTATGTGTTCTAGTTAGATTCTTGTCTATTCTTGTGTTTCGAGTGATGTTCTAGTCGTCACTCGATTGATCGAGTGAGTGAGCAAAAAGTTAGTGCATGCGTTAACTTTCTCCGATTTAGATTTATCGAGTGAAAAAACCGTTAAAAAAATTATCGAGTTACATTCTAGTCGTATCCTGGTCGCATTCGAGTCGCATTCTACCTATTCTGGCCATGTTCTGATGTAATTTTTATAGTCGATGTCGACTCGAATTATTTGAATGTAACTCGATAATGACCGGAAGTCAACTGGATGACAAGTTGATTATTCCACTTTAAAATTGAATGTAATGGAATGAGAGTTGAATATAACTCGAATTAAGAAGAATACAACTGGATGCCGACTAGAATATGACTGGTAGATGACTGCATACTTGCTTGATGTATCGAGTGTACACTGGATGTCGACTCGAACATGACTAGAAGTACTAGAATACAAGTGGAATCCAACTAGAAGGTAACTGGAATACAACCAGAATATAACTCGACTAGGTGCGGCCCCAAATATATAACGGATTGAAAAAACACACAAACAAATAATAATAAATAAAATAAAATATAAAATCGGCCCTATACGAGGCCATTGTATTTCAAGTAGTACCTGGAATCAAACTTACTCATCTAACTCTCCACACCTTAACTCCGGCTTCCCCTCAGTTGTGTCTACCAATGAAAAGTGTTCTTCCTTCACCCCAGCTGTGTGAGTTAAGGGGGTAGGGTTACTTTTTGGTCTATTTTTTATTTAGCCTATATATATTTTTTTGTTTTTACTTTCTTCGCTAGACATCCATCAAAGCTTAAAAAACACACTCAATTCGAGATTAATTTGTACATTTTTCGGTAGAAGTGTCCCAGCCGATGGCCAGTTCCTCCTAAAGTTACAGGCTCGCTATCGCTCGCCAGGAAATAAATCTATGCCTAAATGGCAGGAAAGGTCTTAATATTAACAAAGAAATAGGGCAATTTTTTTTATAACCGCCAAACTAATGGAATGAACGTCATAACATCTCAAAAACTAATGGGGCTAAACATGAGGGAGAAGGGGGTCCAGAAAAACCCTCTCTCCACCCCCCCCCTCCCCTCGTGTAAGTGTATGTGTGTATGTGATTGAAAGTGCTTATGTTGCCGTGGTGAGTGCCCTGTTACTACTGGTGTGCCTGTGAACCAATCCTCCCTTTATATACTCAAAGGTTCCTCATCGAGTCACCTTCTGCCTATTCGAGTCACGTTCCACTTACGTTCGAGTTACGTTCAACTTAGTTCCACTTACGTTCGACTTAACTTCATGTAATTCTGGTCATGATATACTGACATTCCGGTCTCATTCTGGTCATTCAAGTTGCATTCGACTTGGGATCGAATAGTCTTCTTTCCACATCCGGTTTCCTTCGAGTCACTTACTGGTTAACATCGACTCATATTTGGGTTACATTCGAGTCCATCGAGTTACGTTCGAGTTACATTCCGGTCCTTGACGGGTCGCATTCTACTCTGAAGTCACATTCGATTAAGGCCGCGTAATTCTCGTCAATTCCGGTGAAAAGTTTGATTCCAGTGGGTTCTGGTGGATTCGAGTTCTGTATGACGCGGCCTTTACATTCGAGTCCATCGAGTTACGTTCGAGTTACATTCCGGTCATTGACGGGTCGCATTCTACTCTGAAGTCACACTCGATTAAGGCCGCGTAATTCTCGTCAATTCCGGTGAAAAGTTCGATTCCAGTGGGTTCTGGTGGATTCGAGTTCTGTATGACGCGGCCTTTACATTCGAGTCCATCGAGTTACGTTCGAGTTACATTCCGGTCATTGACGGGTCGCATTCTACTCTGAAGTCACACTCGATTAAGGCCGCGTAATTCTCGTCAATTCCGGTGAAAAGTTCGATTCCAGTGGGTTCTGGTGGATTCGAGTTCTGTATGACGCGGCCTTTAAGATGGACAATATATATCTGATTCTTAGAAGGCCTTCCAAACCTGAGTAAAATCGTCTTATGATAGCAGGAATAAAGTACAAATCGTCCCCGAAGACTGAAAGGGTTAAATAATTCTTTCCCTTCGCAGCGACTGATACCGAACGAATTAATAAGCGTTGTTTACAGAGGGTACACGGATTTCCACTACCATTTCTAAAGATAACGTCATTGTTTTCAAGTTATTTCGACCATTAACATTGTTGCGATGGGAAAGAATCTTTTAAGGGTAGTTTTGTTTTGTTTTCTGGACCCCCTTCTCCCTAATGCCCCATTAGGTTTGAGATGCTATAATATCCGCCCCATAAGTATGACGATTTTAAGACCTTTCCCCTCATTTCTTTCTCAATATTAGGATCTTTCGTGTCTACTCCCCCCCCCACCCCTCTTGGGAAGAAACGTGGAATGGCATGTAGGTTAGTACAAGTTTCTTGGACTGTACAGATTGGCAGGGAAGGGACCACACTACACTGGTTCTCCATCAGGGTGGGGGGTTGTGTGTGATGATATGGTGAGGGAGGTGTTAGGTGTGCCTCGTAGCGTGGGATGGAGGGCTCGTCACGGGGGCATGGGTTGGTGGTTTGGACAGCCTGAGCCTTAACCACTAGGCCACAACGACCCCATGTGTGTGAGAGAGAGAGAGAGAGAGAGAGAATGAAAACTTAGATAGATAAATATATATATATATATATATATATATATATATATATATATATATATATATAGAGAGAGAGAGAGAGAGAGAGAGATTAACTAGTGTCTCCTTGGAATAAACAGAGGTTTTTGCGATACTAACTCCCTATAATTATAACTCCTTTCGCTAGCTCATTCACTCTTATTCTCTCTCTAGTTAGCTATATATCTATCTAATCCTCTATATATCCAGTTTGCATACATACACTTGCACACATTGATATCTCTCTCTTTCTCTCTCTCTCTGGCTTACTCTTACGCCTCTCTTTTACACTTGCTCTTTTTTGCTCTCACTCACTTTCCGCTTTAACCCGTTAACTCTCATTTGCTCTCTTTTTCACTTGGTCTTACTCTCGTTAAGTCTCTCTCTCTCTCTCTCTCTCTCTCTCTCTCTCTTATCTCACACACAAACACATTATTTCTCAATTTGTCATTCTCTAATTTACTCTCACTCACTCTATCTATATATCACACACACACACACACACACACACAATCTGTCATCTACACTCTTACATTCACTTCAACTTGCACTTCACTCACACTCTCACTCACTCTCTCTCCCTCTCAACTTTTATCAGTGAAGTTGACGTCTGCGGTTTTATATGTTAGTTCAGGGATATCACATTCTCTCTCCCTCTCTCCTATATACAATCATGCCTCACTCTAACTCACTCTACGCTCTCTCTCTCTCTCTCTCACTCTCTCTCTCTCTCAGCATTACGGAATTCACGAGAGAGGTGAAAATGGCTAAACTAAATACAAACCATGTATTTACACTGATTCACACATATCCTTTGTGGTAAATATACTGTATAATAATGTATATGGACACAATATACACATATATTAATGTTGTTATTGGTTGGTGTCAGGTAAGGTGAAGGTAATGAGGGATAAGCCTTTACAACGGCACCTCGTAGCTACTTTATACTGTTCCTATTTTCTGAAGAATGTAGAGAAGGGAGAGAGAGGAAGCTGTTGGAGTGGCTTTGTATGTGGTCGAGGTGTGATGACAGCTGCTTCCCTGGCCTTCCCTAACCCTTTTAGTACCGGTGACGTTCTTTTAACTGTATTCTGGCTACTATTAGACGATTTCCTTCAGTTTAAAATGGGCCCCAGCAATTGACCACTTGCGAGTTTCAGGCTATAAGGAAGTTGGAGCCGGAAACATCGATATTTAAGAGAAATTCAAAAATAATGTGTGTTTCTGATGGATTAAAAGTATGATAAATCTGGTTTTGTGTATTTATAAATGTATTATGACTCTATTTTAGCTGACAATTCTGCTAAATATTAATGGCCACAGCTCCAACTTCCTTATAGACCGAAACTCGCAAGTGGTCAATTAACAGGCTTCTAACTATATCACTTAACCCTTTTTACTACCACACATCCTTCTTAAACTGCACACAATCTTCTAAATACAGGTGGAATAAATACAGGTGGAATAAATACAGGTGAAATAAATACAGGTGGAATAAATACAGGTGGAATAAATACAGGTGGAATAAATACAGGTGGAATAAATACAGGTGGAATAATACAGGTGGAATAAATACAGGTGGAATAAATACAGGTGGAATAAATACAGGTGGAATAAATACAGGTGGAATAAATACAGGTGGAATAAATACAGGTGGAATAAATACAGGTGGAATAAATACAGGTGGAATAAATACAGGTGGAATAAATACAGGTGGAATAATACAGGTGGAATAAATACAGGTGGAATATATACAGGTGGAATAAATACAGGTGGAATATATACAGGTGGAATAAATACAGGTGGAATAAATACAGGTGGAATAAATACAGGTGGAATAAATACAGGTGGAATAATACAGGTGGAATAAATACAGGTGGAATAAATACAGGTGAAATAAATACAGGTGGAATAAATACAGGTGGAATATATACAGGTGGAATAAATACAGGTGGAATAAAGTACAAAAGACGTTGTCGGTACAGCATAAGGGGTTAACCCATTCAGTACCGGTGACGTCCTTATCATTATATTCTGGTAACTAGTAGATGATTTTATTCAGTTCAGGAAGGACATCTACCATTTATAGGGCTACAGACTATCTCAATTAATCCTTTTAGCTACCATAAATCTGAAAACTATTGGAGTTTAACATAAGGGAGAAAGGTGTCCAGAAAAATGACCCATCTCCTCTTAACTTTATTTTAGCTCACACTCACACACACACACACACACTCACTCTCTCTTTCTCTCTATCTAAAATGACAGTAAATGAAATGGTAGTCAAAGTGAAAAATGGCCATTATATCATACCACTCTATCTTTCCCCACTCTCTCTAACTCTCACTCTCATACACACACACACACACACTCTCTCTCTCTCTCTCGACCCCCTTCTATCTCTCTGTCTCAGTATTACAGTACATGGGGCAATAGTCAAAGTGAAAAACAATGTCCTCTCTCTCTCTCTCTCACTCTATTCTCTCTCTCGCTCCCTCACTCTACTATCTATCTCTTCTCTTCTCTTCTCTTCTCTTCTCTCTCTCTCTCTCTCTCTCTCATCAAGGGGTCCAACAGCTCAGGATGTCCTCAACAGACGGGGTGAATGGTCTGAGACATGGCAGATGCCACTAAACTTAGAAAAGTGCAAGGTGATGCATATCGGCCAACCAAACCCCAAGTCAGACTATTCACTATTGGGAATGCCTCTTCAAGTGACTGACTTGGAAAAATATTTGATCTTTTTTCTTTGGAAACAGGCAGACTACAAGATCAGCTCATTGAAGTTTTTAAAATACTTAATGGGTTTCACAATGTGGATTTTAGCAAAACGTTTAGCCTCATTATCAATACAACACACAACCATGGCTGGAAGTTGGAATTGAAAACGTTCAGCACTAGTATTCGTGAAAACTTTTCACATAAAAGATCTGTTCTAATTGAAACAAACTTCCCTCAGGAATTGTAAACAGTTCTTCAGTAGGGCAGTTAACCCCCTTACCGGCATTTTTTTTTCTCCCATATTGACCTTCATACCCTGAACATCATACATAAACAAGAGCCAGAACGTAATACAATAATATATCCGTGAAAGTACAGTAATAGAGCTTTCCAACGACACTTGAATCATCTCTGTACGGTTGTCTTGCAACGATTTTGTAAAGGTCGGCCAAAATTGCTAAAAATGAGCGGTTTTGAGCTGTTTTTGCTATGTGTAATGCTGCATTGATGTGGCAGACATTTCTCAGTTACATCAGTGCACGCCCAGCGATTGTAAACGACGGACGAAGGGGCCACGCGCTGCCTGCACTCGCTTGCCTTACTCCCAGGACACATAATGAGCGGATTTTGGTGCCCGTCTGGTGATGGGCACCGCCGGGAAGGGGTTAAAGAAGAGAGTAGATAGTAGTTTGCACACTCTGCAATGAGTGTAATGCACTACACAATCTTTCTCTTTCCACTTTGAGTATCTCCTTGGAATAGACCGCAAGGTCTTATGAGATACAAATTATTCCCTGTAACCCTCTCTCTCTCTCTTCACGTCAAGAGGATTTCCCCAAGTTATCTCCCATAGCACTCATCCCTAGAGATAGAAGAGGGGAGGGGGGGGGGGGCCTAAAGAGAGATAGAGAGAGAGGGGGGGGGGGGGGGAGGAAGCGAGAAGAGGGGAGACGGAAAACGAAGGAGATAAAGAATGTGTTTGTGTGTGTGTGTATATGATATAAAGGAAATCAAGCAACAACATATCTAGTGACCCTTCTAGGTTGCTTGTCCTCCAAAACACTGAGGATCAAGTGTCCAAACAGTGGTTTAGAGTGGGTAAGGGAACATTGGAAAGGGAATTACTGCCCTGGAACTAATGTCCGTGGCAGGATTAGGAAGTTAGTAGGGGACAGATGGGTTAGTAACTGAGGGGGGGATAAAATAAAGTTATTCATTTACAAACGCAGTCAGTCTCGGGTTTGAAGCGAGATATTTGTCTAGGCGGAGTTTAAATGAATCAACGGTGATGCAGTCTATAACGTTTCGGGGAAGCCCATTCCACAAGTTGACAACTCGATTGAAGAAGAAATTCTTAGATTCGTGTGAGTTAAAAGATTTACCAAATTTTTTGCAACCGTTTCCCCGCGTGTAATTAGATTGGTCGATAGTGAAGTACTTACTACAGTTCATATTGTCGATGCCTTTGATGATTTTGAACACTTGAATTAAGTCACCTCTTAATCTGCGCTGGGTTAAAGGAAATAGATTTAATTCTCTAAGACGCTCTTCGTATGGTTTGTTCTTTAGGCTAGGTATCATTTTGGTAACTCTACGTTGAACTCGTTCTAGCTTGTTTATATCTTTTTGGTAATAAGGGCACCAGGATTGAACGCAGTATTCCAGAAGAGGGCGGACTAAGGAATTGTAAAGGGTTAGGATAACTTCTTTGGATTTATGCTCAAATGACCTGCCTATAAAGCCAATTATTTTGTTTGCCTTCTTAACAACTTCTGAACATTGTTGACTCGGTTTTAGGTTACTCGATATTGTTACTCCCAGATCGGTTTCTCTGTTTACATTCTTAAGCTGAGTGCCATTCATCGAATAGTTTGCTTTCTCATTTAGGTATCCGATATGTAGTACTTTACATTTATCCGCATTGAAACTCATTTGCCAAATTTGGGCCCAACATGACAATTTATCTAGATTGTGTTGCATATCGTCAACTTGTTCTTTTGAGAGTACGCTATTTGCAATTTTTGTATCGTCAGCAAATTTTGAGATTGTACAGGTGAGGCCCTCATCTATGTCGTTGATGTAAATTAGAAAGAGAATTGGTCCTAGTACCGATCCCTGGGGTACCCCGCTACTTACATTGGTCCATTTAGATGCCTTACCGTTTATGACTACTCTTTGCTTTCTGTCGCTGAGCCAATTTTCTATCCATTTCAACACACCGTCTTGTATTCCATGCGCTTTTAGTTTTAGCAGTAAACGTTTGTGGGGAACTTTGTCAAAGGCCTTTTGAAAATCAAGGTATATAATATCTACAGCTTTACTCTCATCGTAGAGGTTGAGGATATCGTGGAAGAAGTCTAAGAGGTTTGTTAAACAGGAACGTTTTTTACGAAAGCCGTGTTGAGTATCTTTAAGTATGTTATTTTCCTCTAAGTGATTTACGAGTCTGTCTCGTATGACCGTTTCTAGCATTTTACATACAACTGAGGTTAAGCTAATTGGACGATAGTTACTGGGTAGGGATTTGCTGCCTTTTTTAATATCGGTGTTACGTTGGCTAGCTTCCACTGATCAGGCATAGTTCCAGACTGCAAGGATTTATTGAATAGTAATGTCAGTGGTTTGGAGAGCTCATCCTTAGCTTCCTTCAGAACTCTAGGCGAGATTGTATCAGGTCCAGGCGTTTTATTTACCTTGAGTTTATCTAAACAATTCAATACTTCTCTCTCTGTAACGGTGATATTGCTTAGAACATCTGAATTATCAATCTGAATCGGCGATGGTGTAGGGATATCACGGAGGTCTTCTGTTGTAAAAACTGATGCAAAGAAGGTATTGAGGGCATTACTCATTTGTACTTCGTCTTTGGTACAAATGAGAGAGAGAGAGAGAGAGAGAGAGAGAGAGAGAGAGAGAGAGAGAGAGAGAGAGAGAGAGAGAGAGAGAGAGAGGCCCTACCAATCACTCACAACAACTAAAGATCACCATGGATATTTAAAACCAAGACATTTGGAAACTCCTGAAAAATTAAAACCCAACCAAAAAGCGATCGGACAAACATTTTAAATATTCATCCCGTTTTCTTTCGCTTGATTATGTGTTTCGTGTTTTATTTCTTGTTTTACCAAGTTCAAACCCCTAAACAATTCGTCTAGTATTTCCTGTGTGTGTGTGTGTGTGTGTGTGTGTGTGTTTTGTTTTTGTTTACAAAGTTCAAAAGTAAGCCACCAATCAGGGTTACAGAATGCTTGTAATTTTGTATCGACGCTCTGTATTGGATATGTTTATTATAGGTAGTAGAGCGGTCCGTGTAAAGGCTATATTGAAGCTATTTACGTATATTTTTTTATATTATTATAATAATTATTATTATTATTAGTATTATATTATAAATATTATTGTTTTCATTATCTACCGAAAAATGTACAAATTTATCTAGAAGGGGAATTTTGGGAGTGTTTTTTTTTTTATTAGCTCGATGGAGGTCTAGGGAGGAAACTAAAACAAACAAACAAACAAAATAATAAATACTATAAATAAGGATATAAATACGCCCATCCCCCCTTAAATGATACCACTTTGTCATTATGATTATACTCAATGTGTGCAGGTGTGCCAGAGGGTGTAAACAGGTATATGATATTATATGAAGATTATTGGGTACATTAATAGTAATTTGAATGGCTGTCCTCTTGAAGCCTATAATCTCAATCTCTCTCTCTCTCTCTCTCTCTCTCTCTCTCTCTCTCTCTCTCTCTAACACACACACACACAATTTAAATATGCCTTTTTTTTTCTCAAAATATCTGCCAATCTTCCCTACACCCTCCTCTCTCTACCTCCCGCATTTCCCTCTCTCTCTCTTTCACACACACACACACATGATACACAAACACACAATTTAAATATGCCCTTTCTCTCAAAATACCTGCCAATCTACCCCCCCCCCCTCTCTCTCTCTCTCTCACACACAATTTAAATATGCCCTTTCTCTCAAAATACCTGCCAATCTACCCTAACCCCACACCCTCCTTATCTCTATCTCTCTCTCTCTCTCTCTCCACTGCTATCCCTGAATTAGTAAAAGCCGCTCCCGTCCTGAAAAACTGAAAGGAAAATCTATGAATAAATGGCCTTTGAAATGGAGGCGCGATAACGGACGATAAATGTTAACAGCTTTCATCCAGAGAGAATAAACACAGATTTATATATGTTTATTTATTATTATTTATCATTATTTATTATTTAGTATTACAGTATTTATTAATTATTACTATTATTATTATTTTGTTTTTACGGCGTTATAACACAGCTTAGTTTGCATTAACCCGGGAAGCGCTAGAGCTATGTTTTAAGGTGCTGTTGGTGCGACGTCTTTAAAGGTCAATTCGAAAAAAAATATATATATTTACCATATAATGCAATATTACTGCTCCATGTGCACATATTCTACTTGTACAATGAACATGTGAACGTTGTAGAACCAGAAAATAGGCTTAAAGGGGAAAAACCAGTGTTGTAGAACCAGAAAATAGGCTTAAAGGGGAAACAAACAGTACAAAAATGTATTATTGTGATGGGATGTGAGGATGGAGGCGTACCCTTTCAGCATACCAAGACACTTTTCCATTTTGGCTATCATTAGATTATTTCTATTCAGTTTAAGAAGGAATTTTGGAAGTCAGGGGTCTAACTGATATAGTTTTTATCCCTTTGATTCCAAGAGATCCTTCGTAAAATGCATAAAATCATCTGATAATAGCCAGATTTAAATAAGACGCTTCAACCCATTCAGGTGTCAATTTATTTATGAGCATTGATAACGAGCCTGTAACTTAAGAGAAATCAGTCTTTGACCAGGTAATTTTTTATCAAAAAAATCACAAATTTAGCTTGAAGGGGTTCTGGGTTGGCTTTATTTTTAGTTTAAAGGAAGTCTTAATGAGGCGGGTTTTTAGTTTGAAGGAAGTCTTAATGAGGCGGGTTTGAAGGAAGTCTTAATGAGGCGGGTTTGAAGGAAGTCTTAATGAGGCGGGTTTGAAGGAAGTCTTAATGAGGCGGGTTTGAAGGAAGTCTTAATGAGGCGGGTTTGAAGGAAGTCTTATGAGGCGGGTTTGAAGGAAGTCTTAATGAGGCGGGTTTGAAGGAAGTCTTAATGAGGCGGTTTGAAGGAAGTCTTAATGAGGCGGGTTTGAAGGAAGTCTTAATGAGGCGGGTTTGAAGGAAGTCTTAATGAGGCGGGTTTGAAGGAAGTCTTAATGAGGCGGGTTTGAAGGAAGTCTTAATGAGGCGGGTTTGAAGGAAGTCTTAATGAGGCGGGTTTGAAGGAAGTCTTAATGAGGCGGGTTTGAAGGAAGTCTTAATGAGGCGGGTTTGAAGGAAGTCTTAATGAGGCGGGTTTGAAGGAAGTCTTAATGAGGCGGGTTTGAAGGAAGTCTTAATGAGGTGGGTTTGAAGGAAGTCTTAATGAGGCGGGTTTGAAGGAAGTCTTAATGAGGCGGGTTTGAAGGAAGTCTTAATGAGGCGGGTTTGAAGGAAGTCTTAATGAGGCGGGTTTGAAGGAAGTCTTAATGAGGCGGGTTTGAAGGAAGTCTTAATGAGGCGGGTTTGAAGGAAGTCTTAATGAGGCGGGTTTGAAGGAAGTCTTAATGAGGCGGGTTTTTTTTGTTAGCCTAAGGCACAAACTAAAATACATTTGCTAAACAATTGCAAAATCAAGCAAAATCTTCACTAGTAATTAACAAAACATTATGATATCCCACAAGACGTCGGATCAGATAATGTTAAGGGGAGGTTTTAGTTTGGTCCCTAGATATCCATCAAGCTTAAGATTACACCCCCTTGAGCCCCTTTCAAGATAAATTTGTACATTTTTCGGTAGAAAAATGTCCCGGCCGAAGGCCGGTTCCTCTTAAATTATAGGCTCGCTATCGCTCGCCAGGAAAAAATCGACACCTAAATGGGACGAAATGTCTTAAAAGTGACATAAATGGGGTGAAAGTTCTTAAAATCGCCAAACTAATGTGGCGAACGTCTTAAAATCTCAAAAGCAATGGGGCTAAACGTGAGGGAGAAAGGGGCCAAGAAAATCATCTCTCGAGTGGATATCTCCCCTTAAGCTTTAAATCGAAGTTGTAATTAATTCGTCCAAACATCTTATTCTTTCAACAATATCAAAAATTTAGTCATATAAATTATATATAAATACTGTTAACCTTCCAATTAATCTCAAATGCAACCTTCTAATATAACTTTTAACTCTATTGCTATTCAAATTAACTCTTACATTATTATAAAATGCACTTTAAAATCAAATTACCCTGAAACTTAAAGATTAAAACCGAAGTTATTCAACAGGCAATAGAAATACAGGTGTTGAACATTCTTATTATTATTTAAATTAACTTTCAAATCAAACTTCTAACTCAATAGATATCCAAATTATCTTTCTACATTTATATTATATGCTTACTCAAACATTTAAACCCTATGCATTACATCATATTTCACCACTTGTGCTATTCTCATTATTATTCGCCACTATCTCTTATTCAATTAAAATGTAAAACTTGCAAACTAAACAAACCAAAATTGGGACAAGGACAATATAAAGTCGAATTAAATGATCAAAATCACTGTGGAAACAACGCTTACTAAAATGAAAATTATTAAATAAAAGAACACAATCCACCACATAGGGTGTACATTACTACATGAGCAAGTTAATCTGTTTCCCAAGCAAACTAATCGCACATATAACAACGCACTATCGCCACGTTAAAGGAATTAGTCAAGTTTGGAAAGTCCGGGACGTTCTGGTAAATTTTACTAAACTCTGCATGAATTAAGAAACTACATGTTAAATGTCAAAATATTATTTAAAATCAAATTTGCAACATGACAAGACATTAACAATAGTACAAAATACAAACATTGATAAGATATCAATATACAGTAATGTATGTTAATTCGTCTGTAAACAATTAAGTTTTATCTCCTATGTATGTATTGTTAGATGTGTGTGAATTTGTATTTTGTTTTTGTGTGTTCATTGTTTTATGTTGTGTTGTCCCTATTCTGGCTCTGTCTTGAGTCGGCCACCCCACAAAAAAAGAAAACAAAATAAAAGTGGGGATTGGGGCCTGAGTATATAGAATAGAATAGAATAGATGTATTGTTACGCTAATTGTACGTTTCAACTATAATATTATATTAAGGAACACCCCGTTTTTAACATTAATCATCCATTAAAAACCCCAATGTACTTGAATAAACTAATGAAAGCATATGGTCCTCCCGGGATTCGAACTCGGGACACCACACCCAGAACATAAGCATCTAAACCATTACATGTACTTGAATAAACTAATGAAAGCATATGGTCCTTCCGGGATTCGAACTCGGGACACCACACCCAGAACAAAAGCATCTAAACCATTACACCACCAACACAGTTACCATATTCATGTACTCTGTTCTAGTCTTAGCCATCGCAGTCGATCAAGGACCATTCACCCCCTTAAGATGTTCAGGCTGCACCCCTATGTGTGCCTATTAGGTACCAGCATCTTAATATATACGTATACACAAACATAATAAAATAACATGCTACTCTATCTATCTATCTATCTATTCCCGGATGCCTTACTCCTCTTTACGAAGGTGGCCACACACAAGCAGACCTAACCCCTGTGAGAAGGACAACCCGTGCCAGTTTACTGAAGGACTTATAGGATTGACCACTCAACTTAGGATCCGTCCAACTCCGAGGCCTTCTATGTATATTTTCAGCACTATTTTTCTACAGTGGTGGTGGCTAGTCCATCCACTAACCTGCTTCACCCTTAGGTGAGTAGTACGAATTTGTATAAGGTTTACTCCCCTAAACAGGTTGCCGACCAAGGCTGACAAGTCCCATCCAAGTGACTCGAGTTCTCGAAAAGGGGCTCTAGTCTTGACGTTATTCTTGACTTACAGTGTGCTGGCTTAATAATCCAGAAGGGTTGATAGCCTCTGAAGTCCTATTTTAACTAACAAATAAAATAACTTGAAACGCACTTATTAAACCTAACTTATTCAACATGAATTCCGTAAAATCTTCAATACTATAAAAGCCAAATGATCAGTATACCAATTACCTTCAAACTCAACCTTGATATCAAACTTTTAATTCAATAGCATTTCCGTTAACTTTTACAAGCCTAAAACATCAGTATTTTAATTAACCTCAAATATAACTTTTATATCAAACTTTTAACTTGGTAACCGTCCAGATTTTTTTTCTCGACAACCAAGTTAATCCAATTTAATTAACGATAATATTTTTACTTAAAAATAAAATATAAATAAATACATGAAACAAAAATAGAAAGGCATAATTATACTGTATACTGTATACTGTAATCATTGTGTATATTGATGATGGTGATTTACATTTCTATCCTTATATTCAATGGGTTTATTACTACCAATATACTTGTAAATGGGTAAATGATTATAGACACGTAAATAACCCTTTTCATACCTCTTTTAAACCTCTATATTTTAAAGTGTATGGTATGCCATTCCTAAGCTTAAAAATTCGACTAGTGTTATACGTAAACATAAATTTAAGATCGAGTGCTCCATACAAAGTGCGGTTCCGGTCTCATATCCTAATGGCGGCACTCCAGGCAGCCCTGTTCAGAGCTGCCTCAATTGTCAGGTTATTTATTTCAAGATCAGACCGTATGATCTGATCCCACGTCTTTCTTGGTCTACCCCTTGGTGCAGCTTCCTCCGCGTCACGGACTTCCATCTTTCCACCTAACTTAGTTGATCCATCCTCTCCAAATGCTCAAATCATCCAAGCCTGCTGGTACTCATCTCATTACTGATACTCTACATACTTATTCCTCTCCTCAGCTCTTCACTAGATATCCTATCTTGTAGTTTGGCCACACACATCCGTCTCACCATTCTCATCTCGTTACGTTCCATTCTGTTGATATCATCTAATTTGACAGGCCACGTTTCTGAAGCATAGGTCGTTCCGCTTCTAATAAATGAAGCATACATCTTTCCCTTCAAGGGGAGATGGAGTCTTCCCATGGTTCGTATTGGCAGTAGTTCTCTGAACTTTCCTCACCCACATCTTATGTTGGTGATAGTGACGCCCTCGGCCCCACCACCGACAGAGATAGTATCTCCCGAGTAGCAAAACTTGTTCACCATCTCCAGCAACTCACTGCCAAAGTTTACACTCTTGAGCCGGTCATTGAATGCTAGCTCACCTCTGTATACTGAACACACACATTTCTCAACTTCAGTCTTCTTCCTCGGCAGTGGTCAACAAGCTGAACAGTTAACCAGAAAACAAAAGGCAAAATGATACAAAAGGAGATGATCGAGGTAGTTTTGATCTCTTCTGCATAATCACATAATCACATAATCACATAATCACATAATCACATAATTTTATTCTGGTTACCAATAGACGATTTATTTAGCTTATAATCTACCGTGCCTCTAGATCTCAAAGGGGTAAATACGATCCCAATAAACCCTTCGAATAACATAGGTCTTTCTTAAACTGAATATTATATCAATAAACCCTCTTAAACTGAATAATACCGTCCAATGGTAACCAGAATATGATACAAATTACGTCATGGTACTGAAAGGGTTAACAATTTATAAGGCAAGTAAATTGTTCCATAAATTTAATCTTTTTAGGGTCAATTATTGTGACTGTATTCTAAAATTTGACATCAATAATTTTAATCAAGCATTTTTAACTTGAAGTTTCTTGTATAACCTCTGCTTACTTTTTGTCTGTATTTATTGTTTATCTTTTTCTTTTTCTATTATTATTATTATTATTATTAATATTGATGATTTTTTTAAATTTATTGTTCTTGTTAAAAGAGTACTCTTTGTTTAAATCTGTTGTTACTTCATATTTTGCAATTATTTCTCTTTATATTATATGTATTCATTGTCGATAGTATCAATTGCTTACTTTTGCGATTTCCTTAGTTTATTTGTGCTATAAATGTAGGTTATTTGTAGGGTAGTTATTGATAGGGGTCACTTGAGGCATGCTATGCTTACAGGTACCTACCCGATAGCACTATCGTTAGTGAGTGCTGTACTGTATTTTATATATTATTTTGTAATAGTATAGATATCTTATCAATATTTGTATTTTTTACTATTGTTAATGTCTTGTCATGTTGCAAATTTGATTTTAAATAATATTTTGACATTTAACATGTAGTTTCTTTATTCATGCAGAGTTTAGTAAAAATTTGCCAGAACGTCCCGGACTTCCCAAACTTGACTACTTCCTTTAACGTGACGATAGTGCGTTGTTATATGTGCGATTGGTTTGCTTGGGAAACAGATTAACTTGCTCATGTAGTGATGTACACCCTATGTGGTGGATTGTGTTCTTTTATTTAATAATTTTCATTTTAGTAAGCGTTGTTTCCACATAGCGATTTTGATAATTTAATTTGACTTTATATTGTCCTTGTCCCAATTTTGGTTTGTTTAGTTTGCAAGTTTTACATTTTAATTTAAAGTATTAGTAATTTGTTTTGACATTTGGAAATAAAGTATATATGAATATTAGTGACATAACTTGCGAAACTGGTGTATGAATATCAAAATTTAAATTATTAAAAAATATATTTAGATTACTTGGGTGTCGAAAGATTACATTTACTGTTTTTTTTTTTTTTTTTTTTTTTTAGTAATTGTGTTAGACTGCATTCCGGCTCGTCTGATAAATTAATTATTATAAATGGTATAATTATATTGTAGAATGTTATATAATGTTATATAGCCAAAGGGTTAATGGACACGCTGAATCCTTCTATCATATAATAATTTTATATAATGTTGACATATATTGATGGTTTTTATATGCGAGAGATAAGATACCAGTTTAATATGTTAAGTGGAAGTGCTTTGATAGTAAGTTAGAGAGTTAATTATATATATATAATTATATTACATGGAGGGATAGACAGACTAATGAGGAAGTAAGAAGGAGGTGTGGTGTGGAGGTAGATGTGCTGGAAAGTGTGAAAAGGAACAACTTGAGATGGTTCGGCCATATGGAACGTATGGAAAGCGAGAGAATGACTAAGAGGGTGTATGAGAGCGAGGTGGAGGGACAGAGGGGGAGAAGTAGACCGAATATGAGGTGGAAGGATGGAGTGAGGAAGTACATGAACGAAGGTGGTGCTGGTTGGGGGGAGGGGCGTCGACTGACTGGGGACAGAGGTGCATGGGGGCGGTTCGTTCGTGGCCACCCCTTCGGGGATCACGGCGTCAGGCAATAGATAGATAGATAGAATTATATACTGTGTATATATATATATATCTATCTATCTATATGCTCAGGCCGAATCCCCATTTTGGGGGTAGCCGACTCAAGACAGAGCAAGAACAGGGAAAACACAAAAACAACATAAACAAAAAATAAACACAGATAAAAAACACAAACTCTCACACATCCAGGTCACCCAGGAGAAGACCCAGAGACCAGGATTACCAAGGTCGCTCCAGCACTCCCCCGGCCCCTGACCACCCGGAGAGGTTCCGATCTCGGCAGGCAGACATGCAGCGGAGCCAAAGCCACAAGCCCTCCCACCACACTTCCAGGCACACCCTTCATATTAATCGTCTCCCCGGGCCAGGCGCCTGATGGACTATTATCTAGTCCAACTTGCGCCCGACCCCTTACTCCAGACTCCTTACTCCAAATGACCACGTGTTCACTCAACTATTCACAAGCATTCTCCATTCACTCCTGTCCACCACCACTTCCCCTGCCTGATCTATAGTCATTCCTCTATCATCCAAAGCTTTTCTTACACAGTCTCTCCATCTCAATGGGGGTCTTCCTGCCCTTCTATCTCCCCTTGTACCTGACTCACATATTCTCTTTGAAAGCCTTTCATCTCCCATTCGTTCAACATGACCATACCAGCTCAGCACCTTTCTGTCCACTCTGGCTGACAAATGTTCCTGCTGCCCCACTCTCCTACGTATCTCTTCATTCCTCAATCTGTCTCTATGAGTAACTCCACACATACTCCTCAAGCAGCTCATCTCCATCACATCCAGCCCTCTTTTCTCCTTTTTCTTCAGAGCCCATGTCTCAGCCCCATACATCACTGTTGGCACAACAATTCCTTGATACAGTGCACTTTTTACTTTCACTCCGAGATTTCTCGTCTACCACATACTTCTCATTGCTCCGAAAACCTTCCTTCCTTCACACACTCTCTGTTTTACCTCCACTTCCATACCTCCACTCCTGCTTATTGTTCCTCCTAGATATTTAAAACACTCTACTTGTTCCAATATTTCCCCATCCAGCCTCACATCTAGATTCACCCTATGCTCTCCCCTATTACACACCATTACTTTACTTTTATTGACATTCACCTTCAGTTTCCTCCTTCCACAAACCACACCAAACTCTTTGACTACCCGCTGCAGTTTCTCATCAGAATCCGCCACCAATGCTGTGTCATCAGCGAACAGCAACTGATTCAACTCCCAATCTCTACCATTCTTTCCTACTAAACCCAATCCTGTTCCCATAGTTCTCATTTTCACCTCCCTCACCACACCATCCATAAACATATTAAACAGCCATGGTGACATTACACAACCCTGTCGCAAACCTACCTTTACCTCAAATCATTCACTCAACTCACCATTTCCTACTCTCACACATGCTCTGCTCCCTTCATAAAAACTCTTAACTGCTTCTAACAAATTTCCTCCTATTTCATAAATCCTTAACACCTTCCACATTGCTTCACGGTCCAAACGATCATACGCTTTTTCCAAGTCCATAAAAGCCCAAAATATCTCCTTATGCTTCTCTAAATACTTCTCGCATAACTGTCTTACTGCAAACATCTGATCCACGCACCCTCTTCCCCTCCTAAAACCGCACTGTTCTTCTCCTATTGCAACTTCCGTACACTTTATTATCCTCTCTATCAACACCCTGCCATACAGCTTTCCAACCACTGACAATAAACTAATACCTCTATAACTTGAACACTCCTGCCGATCTCCCTTCCCCTTGTACAACGGCACAATACATGCACTCTTCCAGTCTATTCGTACCATTGACACAGCAAAGCACACATTGAAAAGTCTCACCAACAAATCTATTATCACATCTCCACCCTTCTTTATACACTCCACAGCAATACCATCCAAACCTTCTGCTTTTCCCGCTCTCGTTTGTTTCACTGCTTCTTTCACCTCATTTTCCTCAATCCTTTCATTCATTCCCTGCCACCTGGGTGGCCTGGGTAACCTATCTCCATCCACCTCTGCTTCAATCACTGCTTCTCTTCCATCTCTTGTATTTAACAAAGATTCAAAATACTCGGCATATCTTTTCCTCACTTCAACTGGTTCCACTAGTAATTCTCTCTTTTCATCTTTCACTGACTCTTCCCTCTTTTGTCCTCCTTTCCTTACTTTATTTACCTCCTTCCAGAACATCTTCTTTCGTTCTTCAAAATTCTCACTCAGCCTTTGGCCCCACCTTTCGTTTGCATCTGTTTTCGCTTCTCTAATTTTCCGTTTTGCCTCTCTCCTTTTCTCCTTGTACCTCTCCCATACCTCAACACTACCATCCTGTAAAACCCTCTCAAAACACTGTCTCTTCTCCTCAACTGCCTTTCTCACCGTATCATTCCACCACTCGCTTCAATTCCTGATACCTCTGCCTCCTACTTTCCTTTTGCCGCATACTACCTCTGCACTTGCTTCACTCCTTCCTTAAACTGTTGCCATTCAACCTCTACTTCTCTCTCTTCCATCTCTCTCACTTATATATATATATATATATATATATATATATATATATATATATATATATATATATATATATATATATATACACACCGGTATATATACAGTATATTGTATAATAGTTTGCACGATAGACCTCCATCAAGCTTACCGCCCCCCCCCCCCCCCCCCCCCCCCCCCCCCCCCCCCCCCCCCCCGCCCTCTTCGAGATATATTTGTAGCCTACATTTGTCGGTAGAGAAAAGTCCCGGCTAAAGGCCGGTCTCCCTAAATTACAGGCTCGCTATCGCTCCTCAGGAAAAAAATTGACACCTACATGGCACGATGGTAAAAATATTGACAAAGAATTGGGGCGAGTATTAAATTCATCGGCTGTTAAAATCCGTTACCTGTCCACATAACCAACTGTTCTTTCTGTCAATGCTCCAATCTGTTCAAACCATTAGCCGTTAAAGTCCATTAGTTGTCAAAATAGGGGCTAGTCGTAACCGTTCGCTTTAACACCTGTTCATTCTGCCAACGGTCAAATCAGCTGTTAAAATGTGATACATGTCCAATTACAAACCAGTCTCAACCTTCACTGCCAATTTCTTCTATTCTACAAGTATGCTCTGGAACTATCTCCCTCAATCTAGCTTTCACTCATCCTAAACCAGTAGCCGTTGAATTCAGCTGACTGTCAACAACAACACCAACTATAAACGTTCTTACCCAAACCAGCTGACTGTCAACATCATCAACACCAACTATAAACGTTCTTACCAAAACCAGCTGACTGTCAACATCATCAACACCAACTATAAACGTTCTTACCCAAACCAGCTGACTGTCAACATCATCAACACCAACTATAAACGTTCTTACCCAAACCAGCTGACTGTCAACATCATCAACACCAACTATAAACGTTCTTACCCAAACCAGCTGACTGTCAACAACAACACCAACTATAAACGTTCTTACCCAAACCAGCTGACTGTCAACATCATCAACACCAACTATAAACGTTCTTACCCAAACCAGCTGACTGTCAACATCAACACCAACTATAAACGTTCTTACCCAAATCAGCTGACTGTCAACATCATCAACACCAACTATAAACGTTCTTACCCAAACCAGCTGACTGTCAACATCATCAACACCAACTATAAACGTTCTTATCCAAACCAGCTGACTGTCAACATCATCAACACCAACTATAAACGTTCTTACCCAAACCAGCTGACTGTCAACATCATCAACACCAACTATAAACGTTCTTACCCAAACTAGCTGACTGTCAACATCATCAACACCAACTATAAACTATTCTTACCCAAACCAGCTGACTGTCAACATCATCAACACCAACTATAAACGTTCTTACCCAAACCAGCTGACTGTCAACATCATCAACACCAACTATAAACGTTCTTACCCAAACCAGCTGACTGTCAACATCATCAACACCAACTATAAACGTTCTTACCCAAACTAGCTGACTGTCAACATCATCAACACCAACTATAAACCATTCTTACCCAAACCAGCTGACTGTCAACATCATCAACACCAACTATAAACGTTCTTACCCAAACCAGCTGACTGTCAACATCATCAACACCAACTATAAACGTTCTTACCCAAACCAGCTGACTGTCAACAACAACACCAACTATAAACGTTCTTACCCAAACCAGCTGACTGTCAACATCATCAACACCAACTATAAACGTTCTTACCCAAACCAGCTGACTGTCAACATCATCAACACCAACTATAAACGTTCTTACCCAAACCAGCTGACTGTCAACATCATCAACACCAACTATAAACGTTCTTACCCATACCAGCTGACTGTCAACAACAACAACACCAACTATAAACGTTCTTACCCAAACCAGCTGACTGTCATCAACAACAACACCAACTATAAACGTTCTTACCCAAACCAGCTGACTGTCAACATCATCAACACCAACTATAAACGTTCTTACCCAAACCAGCTGACTGTCAACAACAACACCAACTATAAACGTTCTTACCCAAACCAGCTGACTGTCAACATCATCAACACCAACTATAAACGTTCTTACCCAAACCAGCTGACTGTCAACAACAACACCAACTATAAACGTTCTTACCCAAACCAGCTGACTGTCAACATCATCAACACCAACTATAAACGTTCTTACCCAAACCAGCTGACTGTCAACATCAACAACACCAACTATAAACGTTCTTACCCAAACCAGCTGACTGTCATCAACAACACCAACTATAAACGTTCTTACCCAAACCAGCTGACTGTCAACAACAACACCAACTATAAACGTTCTTACCCAAACCAGCTGACTGTCAACATCATCAACACCAACTATAAACGTTCTTACCCAAACCAGCTGACTGTCATCAACAACACCAACTATAAGCGTTCTTACCCAAACCAGCTGACTGTCAACATCAACAACACCAACTATAAACGTTCTTACCCAAACCAGCTGACTGTCAACATCATCAACACCAACTATAAACGTTCTTACCCAAACCAGCTGACTGTCAACATCATCAACACCAACTATAAACGTTCTTACCCAAACCAGCTGACTGTCAACAACAACAACAACTATAAACGTTCTTACCCAAACCAGCTGACTGTCAACATCAACAACACCAACTATAAACGTTCTTACCCAAACCAGCTGACTGTCAACATCATCAACACCAACTATAAACGTTCTTACCCAAACCAGCTGACTGTCAACATCATCAACACCAACTATAAACGTTCTTACCCAAACCAGCTGACTGTCAACATCAACTATAAACGTTCTTACCCAAACCAGCTGACTGTCAACATCATCAACACCAACTATAAACGTTCTTACCCAAACCAGCTGACTGTCAACATCATCAACACCAACTATAAACGTTCTTACCCAAACCAGCTGACTGTCAACAACAACACCAACTATAAACGTTCTTACCCATACCAGCTGACTGTCAACATCATCAACACCAACTATAAACGTTATTACCCAAACCAGCCGCTGTCAACGGTTCCCTCTATCCTACCGTTACCTGTTAACCCTCTGAGTACCAACGACGTGTGTTATACTGTATTCTATCTATATTTAGACGATATTAGGCAGCCTAGGAAGGATCTGTGGTAGTTAAAAGGGTCAGTCGAGATAAGCTTGAAGCCCCATTATTGCTAGAGGTCCTTCCTAAGCTGATTAAAATCGTCTAATAGTAACCAGAATGTGATAACAAATGACGTCCCTGGTACAGAAGGGGTTAAGAACCGTTGACAGTGAAAATAACGACCACCTGAAGCCGTTACTGTCAACCCCTGTCATGATCAAAGGGAGATGTTTTTTTTCTTAAAGAGTGTTTTTTAGATCCCTTCTCCCTCATGATTAGCCCCATTAGTTTTTCTAATATATTTTAAGAAGTTCGCCCAATTAGTTTGGCGATTTTTAGACATTTCGTCCCATTTTTGTTGTCAAATTTGAGACCTTTTGCCATTTAGGCATCGATTTTTTCCTGGCGAGCGATAGCAAGCCTTCTTGGGGATATTTCTTGAAACTTGATGGATGTCTAGGGAACAAACTCAAAACATATGTTAATGACAAATTTACAATCATAACAAAATTCTCCCCTTAAGATCCGTTGACAGTGAAAATAACGACCACTTAAAGTCGTTACTGTCAACCCCTGTCACGACTAACGACCCAGCTACTCTATGTGTCAACCGTCCAATTTCCACCAGTAGCACTGTCAACTTCAAATATCATCACTGTTTAAAGGGAGTGTATATTCTGGACCTCCTTCTCCCTCATGTTTAGCCCCTTTAGCTTTAGATTTTAAGACGTTTGCCCCATTATTTTGGCTATTTTAACCTTTCATGCCAATTAGGTATCGATTTTTTCCTGGCGATCTATAGCGAGCCTGCAAATTAGGAAGAACCGGCCTTTAGCCGGGGCAGCTTTCTACCGGAAAATGCAAAAATCAGTTTATCTGGAAGGGGGGTCCTGGGCGTATTTGTTAATGCTTGATGGAGGTCTAGGGAGCAAAGTAAAACCCTCCCCTTAATGGGAGATCTCCACTTGAGGGATTTTTTTCTTGATCCCTTTCTCCCTCATGTTTAGCCCCATTGCTTTTGATATTATAAAACGTTTGCCCCATTAGTTTAGCGATTTTAAGAACTTTCACCCCATATTAAGACCTTTCGTGCCATTCAGGTGTCAATTTTATCCTGGCGAGCGATAGCGAGCCTGTAATTTAAGAGGAACCGGCCTTCGGCCGGGAAATTTTTCTACTGAAAAATTTACAAATTTATCTTGAAAGGGACTCAAGGGGGTGTAATTTTAAGCTTGATGGAGGTCTAGGGAACAAACTAAATACCTCCCCTTAAACTAAATACCTCCCCTTAATGAACAAGCTACTCTGTGTCAACCGCCAATTTCCACCAGTAGCACTGTCAACTTCAAACATCATTACTGGTAATTGCCAACCGATGTTTTGCTCAATTCTACAACTATCTCCAACACCAAAAATGTCACCTCGACCAACAAACTAATAAACAAACAAACAAACAAACTAGCACCAGTTTGCGCTCTGCCGTGGTGCTCATTTCCGTTTCTTTTAGCACCAAAGTTATCTAATCTCCACTGCCGAGTCGTTAACTTTTATCGCCAATTATAAAACCCCAAACTCTCATACCTCGTAACCTCACTATCAGTTCAAGCCCTCAATTGACTACTTGCGAGTTTCATTCTATAAGGAAGTTGGAGCTGTAAATATCGGTATTAAACAGAAATGCAATAATAATGTAGGTCACAGATGGATAAAATGTATGCTTAATTTGATAAGGTGGGTTTATAATTTTACTACAATTGGTACTTCTGCTAAATATCGATGTCTACGGCTCCAACTTCCTTATAGCCTGAAACTCGCAAGTGGTGAATTGATCACTTGCGAGTTTCGTTCTATAAGGAAGTTGGAGCTGTAGACATCGATATTTAGCAGAATAACCAGCTATAATACGGTTTTAGTACATTTATATATACATAAAACCAACTATCTATGCATCAGAATCCTACATAATTACTGTATTAGTGTTTAATATCGATGTTTACAGGCCGAACTTCCTTATAGCCTGAAACTCGCAAGTGGTCAATTACTACAGTCGGTTCTATCAAGGGGAGGTATTTAGTTTATTCCCTAGACCTCCATCAACCTTAAAATTACACCCCCTCGAGTCCCTTTCAAGATAAATTTGTACATATTTCGGTAGAAAAATGTCCCGGCCGAAGGCCGGTTCCTCTTAAATTACAGGCTCGCTATCGCTCGCCAGG
>CM064528.1:46848269-46873269 GCA_032716605.1 Paralithodes platypus
CAAAGGCAGTTACATACATATACACATACACGATATACAAAGGCAGTTACATACACACACACACATACACGATATACAAAGGCAGTTACATACACACACATACACGATATACAAAGGCAGTTACATACATATACACATACACGATATACAAAGGCAGTTACATACATATATTAGGGGAGGTGTGGTGGAGTGGTCTTGCCACTGGCCTGGTAATCCAAAGGTCCCGGGTTCAAATCCCGATGTATCAATGGGAAGATATTATTGGGATGGAATTTGTGCTGTACCTGGTATCAGTGCATTACCACAAGCCCACCGAAACGTCAATAAAATACCCTCATTGTTCCCTGATTAAATAGCACTGTATGAATATTCCCATATTCAAAATATGCTATAGGGGTGCAATGCCTGGTGAGTTATCTGCTCAACAGGTGGCGTTGTGTGTGTGTAAGTGTGAGAGTCCGAGTGTAGCGGGTGAGACAGTGAAGCACGGGAACGAGGTGGCTTCAGAGATGGGGTCGTTTCGGGCCATGAGTGAGCACCGTGCCTCATGTGAAGGCAAGATGGCAGGTGCTCGTTGTACTCTACGTGCTTCACATGTCTCACTCCCTAGACTGGAACAAGACCTCACGGGCTTCACTGTTCATTCTAAAGCGGTGAATGTTAAGGCTCTCAGCCTATGCCCGAGAGGAAGTAAGTTCGAAAAAAAAAAAAAAAAATAAATACACATACACGATATACAAAGGCAGTTACATACACACACACATACACGATATACAAAGGCAGTTACATACATATACACATTCTCTCTTATTATTTGTGCGATAAATGTAGGGCACTTATTGATAGGGGTCACTTGAGGCATGCTATGCTTACAGGTACCTACCCGATAGCACTATCGTTAGTGAGTGCTATATATGTATTTTTTGTAATATTATATATATCTTATTAATTTTTATTTTGTACTATTGTTAATGTCTTGTCAAGTTGCAAATTTGATTTTAATATAACATTTTAACACTATTTGTAGATTCTTTTATTCATGCAGAGTTTAGTAATATTTGCCAGAACGTCCCGGACTTCCCAAATTGACTAATTCCTTGAACGTGACGATAGTGCGTTGTTATGTGTGCGATTAGTTTGCTTGGGAACCAGATTAACTTGCTCATGTAGTAATGTACACCCTATGTGGTGGATTGTGTTCTTTCATTTCATAAAATTGTATTTTAGTAAGCGTTGTTTCCACATAGCGATTTTGATATGTTGTTTTGACTTTATATTGTCTTTGTCCCAGTTTTGGTTTGACTTTGTTTGCAAGTTTTACATTTTAATTTAACACACACACACACACTTATTCATACATAAAAAGAGATATATAGGCTACTGTATATATTACACACACATGATCACTAGAACACACAAACACTCAATCTTCTTCTCTTTCATACACTCATACGTACATGATATACATGTATGTACATTGTATATACATGAATCCACACCCACATGGTTGATCATTAGCAACCCCCCCCCCCCTCCCCCCCACACACACACACACACGTATACACCCACCACGATGTACAAACACAGATACACACACACACACACACACATGTATACACCCATCACGATGTACAAACACAGATACACACACACACCTTCTCTTTCTCCCTCTCTCTCTCTTGCATACATGTGGTTTACACGCGCACATAATCATGAGCGTCTTCATTAAGATATATGACTCATGAAAGGTGGCGGAAGTACACGCACCAACTATCTCACACACGCACATACACACTCTAACGCACATAGGTTAACACACACACACACATACGGACACATCACGGTCACGGTGGCCGAGCGCGCTTAGTACTCTGTATTGGGAGCGCTAGCTCTGGTGTCGGGGGTTCGATCCCACGCGCCGGCAGGGGAAGTTCTCTCAAAAACATTCCCTGGCCGTGAAGGCAAGATCTGGGCGGATCGTCTCAGGGGACCCACAAAGTCTCCTGCCCACGTCCTACTCCCTTGGGAGTATGTAGGCGCTCTCGTTAGCTGCCAGGATCAGTCTGTTGATCCATTAGGATAAGATCTAGGTTAAGTCTGTGTATTTTCAGCCCCATTGGCTGCCGGCTTGAAATAAACCGATTATTATTATTATTACATGAAGTCTCTCACATACGGTCATACACACTCTGAAGCACATCGGTTAACACACACTCACACACACGGGTCGAAATAGCTGAGTGGTCTAAGGCGCTGTGCTCTGACCGTGAGGTCGTGTCCACCAGAATCAATCAATCAATGGTGGCATACTCCGTGACAGTGCGTGGCCGCACTCACCCGGTGACGCCACCCAAGGGGATCCTCCCGGGAAAGCCTCCTGGCATCTGCCTGGTCCATATTAAGTATTCCATCGCATGATTTACCAACTTCCTTCAGCTATGAGTTCCGTGGTCTTCCCCTGGGCCTCCTCCACTCAGGGTTGTCTTCTGTAGAGACCACCTGGTGAGCGGGATCAGCCTCAGGGAGGCGAACCACATGCCTATAGCCGAAGTTGACTAATATGTCTCGAGTCAGTTTCACGGAGTAGTCGCTGGTTTGATACGCGATCGTACCAGCGATAACCCATGATCCTGCGGAGAGTTGATAAGGAGTTGATAAATGTCTTCAAAACACTATTTAGTGTGCATGTCTCACAGCCATACAGTAAGACAGGGAGCACCAGTGTCTTGAAGATCCGCAACTTCGTCCTTCTGCATAGGTATCGACAACACCATATACTTTTGTTGAGTGAATCCATAACACCCCATGCTAAGCGGAGGCGATGATTTACATCGTAACCCGACTCACCACTGTTGTGGATCACGCTGCCAAGATAGGTAAACTTATCCAAGATCTCTAATGCCTCACCACATGCATGAACAGATTGAACGGCATCGTCCAACAAGTCGCCAAATGCTTGAACTTTGGTCTTAGCCCAGGAGACCTTTAGACCTAGCGGTTCCAACTCTTCATGGAGTGCCTCCAGGGCCAATCTGGAAACATCCAGCATCTCGGCTATCTTGATGGAGGGGATTGTATTGTGGTCCCTCCCTAGCCAAGCTGCTCAATTATCAGCCTGTGTTAGCCTACATGTACTTCCCATCAGTGCATCTGCGTATGTACTATGGTGAGAACTCGGCACCTCACGGTCACCAAAGGTCGCATGTAACCACGTAGTTAAGGTAGAATAAGCATTGTGCTGCACCTTGGCTAAGAAAATAAAAATATGTTCAGCCTCAAGGCTGCAAGTGAACAATAAACGGACAAATATTATTATTATTTTTTACGTATTCTCACACACGCTCATAAACACTATGCCGTACATGGGTTAACACACGCACACGTCCACATATAAGGCTTCACATCAGAGGAGCTTACACATTTACACACATTAGTTCAAACACGTACTAGCTTAACTCACTCTCACGCTCTCTCTTCTTCTTTGTTATCATTGTCTTCCACCTTGCTTTATTTGGGAGCCTGCTATCTCTACTAGCTTTAAGTCCTGACCACCTCGTTTGGGTCGTGGGGTCTGTGTAGCTCTGTAAATCTCTACTATACAAGATCACAGCATTCCTACACAAACAAATACATATGAATGTACACACCTACTGACACATTCTCACTCTATATCTCTTTCATACACACACATAAACACACATAGGAATACACAAATACATAGCTATGAATAAATACATACATAAAATAGCACACACATTATATAAACATAGCCTACATACATACACATACACACACACACTCCTCACATACATTCTCTCTGTCTGTCTATCTCTCTCTCTCTCTCTCTCTCTCTCTCTCTCTCTCTCTCTCTCTCTCTCTCTCTCCGTGTCAAATCGGTGTGTGAGCCAGAAGTGGGAGTTGCGGCTGAGTGGCAGTCAGATAGTGAGAGAGAGAGTTACACGGATACACTCACCCCACAGGTCTTACGCGCCCAAGTAGGTGGTCCGGTTTGAAATAATTGTAGTGTTCTATTTATGGCAACTATAATTAATTGATAATACGAAAGGACGAAAGGACAAATGTAAATAAATTAATTAATCAGTTATGAATAAAGTACATTAATAAAATATCATAGTTTTTTCATCACCCTCTATAATATTAATACCCTGAAAGCGCTTGAGGGAAATAAAATGATACAGAAAATAAAGCACTATAAAGTTTTAAACGAGTGGAAATTGTATGTATGAGATGAAGAAGTGTACACGGGAGTAAGAGTGAATGTGAGGATGTGAACATTAATGATAGTTATTATCTTGTCAAGTTGCAAATTTGATTTTAATAGAATATTTGACACTAAATGTAGTTTCTTTATTCATGCAGAGTTTAGTCAAATTTACCAGAACGTCCCCGACTTCCCAAATTGACTAATTCCTTGAACGTGACTACAGTGCGTTGTTATGTGTGCGATTAGTTGGCTTGCGAAACAGATTAACTTGCTCATGTAGTAATGTACACCCTATGTGGTGGATTGTGTTCTTTTATTTATAAATCCGTATTTTACTTAAGCGTTGTTTCCACATAGCGATTTTGATTAGTTATTTTGTCTTTTTACTGTGTTCGTATACGTTTTGGTTTGTTTATTTTGCAAGTTTTACATTATAATATTGTGCCAGTAAATGACAGTGTACCAGTAAATGAATGACAGTGTACCAGTAAATGACAGTGTACCAGTAAATGAATGACAGTGTACCAATAAATGACAGTGTACCAGTACATGAATGACAGTGTACCAGTAAATGACAGTGTACACTCTGACACCATACTCTCTAGCCCACTCACAAATATTCGTGAACTTCAACTATTTTAAAGTATGGAAGTATATCTCTTGAAACGAACTGATGAATATAATTTTCTATACATCAATTAACAAAACTATATCTCCTATTTATTGAAAAGCAAATTCTATCCAAAACTCACTTCAGATAGTAATAATTGCATAAAAAAAATAAAAAAAATAAAATAAAAAATAAACACACACACACACACATACATAAGGGGTCCAGGAATATTTACGAGTGGGCTACAGATTATGGTATCAGTGTGTACCAGTAAATTACAGATTGTCAGTGTGACAGATTGTGACAGATTATGACATATATAATTCTCCGGCCCTTGAGTGCAACCGTAAAAAAACCACACCCACACACACACACACACACACCTCAGGGAGTGCGTGTATTCATTTTACTAATAGAGTGAGAGATGAAGAAGTGTAAAGACGAGTAATAGTGAATGTGTCAAGGAGAAATAAGACTAACAGTTAGACAAAGAAGATAGTCAGAATTATAGAAAATATACAGTATATAAAGGAAGACATAATTATATAAAACACATATATAGAAAGACACACCTAAAACACATATAAAGGAAGACACACACAAACACATATAAAGGAAGACACACACAAACACATATAAAGGAAGACACACACAAACACATATAAAGGAAGACACACACAAACACATATCAAAGAAGACACACACACAAACACATATAAAGGAAGACACACACACAAACACATATAAAGGAAGACACACACAAACACATATAAAGGAAGACACACACAAACACATATCAAAGAAGACACACACAAACACATATAAAGGAAGACACACACAAACACATATAAAGGAAGACACACACAAACACATATAAAGGAAGACACACAAACACATAATTATAAAGGAAGACACACACAAACACATAAAGGAAGACACACAACACATATAAAGGAAGACACACACACAAACACATATAAAGGAAGACACACCTAAAACACATATAAAGGAAGACACACACAAACACATATAAAGGAAGACACACACAAACACATATAAAGGAAGACACACACAAACACATATAAAGGAAGACACACCTAAAACACATATAAAGGAAGACACACACAAACACATATAAAGGAAGACACACACAAACACATATAAAGGAAGACACACCTAAAACACATATAAAGGAAGACACACACAAACACATATAAAGGAAGACACACCTAAAACACATATAAAGGAAGACACACAAACACATAATTATAAAGGAAGACATAATAATTTATATAAAACACATATAAAGGAAGACACACCTAAAACACATATAAAGGAAGACACACACAAACACATATAAAGGAAGACACACACAAACACATATAAAGGAAGACACACCTAAAACACATATAAAGGAAGACACACACAAACACATATAAAGGAAGACACACCAAAAACACATATAAAGGAAGACACACACAAACACATATAAAGGAAGACACACCTAAAACACATATAAAGGAAGACACACACAAACACATATAAAGGAAGACACACACAAACACATATAAAGGAAGACACACCTAAAACACATATAAAGGAAGACACACACAAACACATATAAAGGAAGACACACCTAAAACACATATAAAGGAAGACACACACACACAAACACATATAAAGGAAGACACACACAAACACATATAAAGGAAGACACACCTAAAACACATATAAAGGAAGACACACACAAACACATATAAAGGAAGACACACCTAAAACACATATAAAGGAAGACACACACAAACACATATAAAGGAAGACACACACACAAACACATATAAAGGAAGACACACACACAAACACATATAAAGGAAGACACACACAAACACATATAAAGGAAGACACACCAAAAACACATATATAGAAAGACACACCAAAAACACATATAAAGGAATACTGTACATATAGAAAACACATATAGAGGAAGACACAAAATAAGACATAGAAAACATACAGTACAGTACGGTATATAAGGAACACATAAAGGAGGGTGTAGAATAAATAGACAAGTAAACAATAAACAAGTCAACTAGAGCACTATGCACATCATTATCTGGCCCTTGAGAGCAACCAAAAAAAAAAAAAAAAAAAAAAAAAAAGTCTGCAGAGAGCCGATTGGGCCAAACAAGGCAGACCCCTTTCACACCCAACCTCAGGGCAGTGTGTGTTTGTGTACTAATATTACTACTGTGTGTGTGTTTATTGTTGACTAGCAAGGTTAACCCCTTCTGTGCCGGTTACGTCATTTTATTATTAGACGACCTTTGTGTAGTTTAAAAATGGCCTCCAGCAATGAACAGGTTCGAAGTATCTCTCTTGATGGGGGTGACCTGTTTTTGTTCTGTCCTTTTCTATCTTTCTCTGGCTTGTATCCATTTGGCCCCATTCAGCCTACTGTTTTAAGACGTTTATCCCCATTCAGGTGTCAAATTTTTACTGGTGAGCGGTAGCGAGCCAGCATATTTTTTATTTTTGTTTGACAGCAGGCTAAATTTGTAAATTTTTCGATAGAAAAATTTCTCCGGCGAAGCCGGATTTCTTCAAATAATGCTGGCTCGCTATCGCTCACCAGGAAGAAATCGACACCTAGATGGGGATACACGTCTTAAAATAGTTGGCTGAATGGGGCCGAATGGATACAAGCCAGATAAAGAGAGAAAAGGACAGAAATAACAAAAAGCAGGTCACCCCCCTTAACCCTTTTACTACCACTGATCCATCTTCAACTGCACACAATCCTCTAAATATAACTAAAAATAAAAGCGAAAAGACGTCGCCGGTACAGAAGGGGTTAAGAATATATATACATACCCTGCGACACAACGGAAGGGGATTTATTTCCGGGTTATGGTTTGTTTTGCAAGGTTTACATTTGAATGATCAATTAACCCCTTCAGTATCGGTGCCGCCCTGTTTAGCTTTATTCTGGCTACTGTTAGACGCTTTTATTCAGTTAACAAAGGCCTCCAGCAATGAACAGGCTTCGTACTGTCTCACTTAACCCTTTTTACTACCACAGATCCTGCTTAAAAGTGCAATAAATCGTCTATAGAGCTAATGCAAAATTTAAAAGACGTCGTGGTACAGAAGAGGTTAAGGGGAAGTTTTTAGTGTGTTTCCTAGATTTCCATCAAGCTTGAAATTACACCCCCTTTCAAGATAAATTTGTACATTTTTCGGTAGAAAAATGTCCCGGCCGCAGGCCGTTTCTTCTTAAATTACAGGCTCGCTATCGCTCGCCAGGAAAAAATCGACACCTAAATGGCACGAAAGGTCTTAAAAGTGACATAAATGGGGTGAAAGTTCTTAAAATCGCCAAACTAATGGGGCGACCATCTTAAAATCTCAATAGCAATGGGGCTAAACATGAGAGAGAAAGGGGTAAAGAAAAAAATCCCTCGAGTGGAAATCTCCCCTTAATGAAACGGGTTTTTGGTAGTGCCACGAGCAGGGCGGGTGCGAACCCTTGCCTGGCACACTAGTTGACCCTTTAAACCAGCCACCCAACCTTCCCGACCTCTGGGTGGGACATTAGGGCTGAACAAAGGGGTAATTGATTGGCTATAATGTGAGAGAGAGAGAGAGAGAGAGAGAGAGAGAGAGAGAGAGAGAGTTAGAGTTAGATTATAGCTGAAAAAAGGGGTAATTAATTGGTTATAATGTGTGAGTGAGAGAGAGAGAGAGAGAGAGTTAGTTAGATTATAGCTGAAAAAAGGGGTAATTAATTGGTTATAATGTGTGTGTGTGAGAGGGAGAGAGAGAGAGAGAGTTAGAGTTAGATTATAGCTGAAAAAAGGGGTAATTAATTGGTTATAATGTGTGTGTGAGAGAGAGAGAGAGAGAGTTAGTAAGATTATAGCTGAAAAAAGGGGTAATTGATTGGTTATAATGTGTGTGAGAGAGAGAGAGAGAGAGAGAGAGAGAGAGAGAGAGAGTGAGTGGGGGTGGGGTGAGTGTAAGAGGCATGGAGTGTGGTGAAAAAGGGGTAATTGATTGATTATAATGAGAGAGAGAGAGAGGGGGTGAGTGAGAGGCATGGAGTGTGAATGCGTGTGAGTGAGAATGTGTGTGTGGCAGAGCTATAACGTAATTGATTAGGTATGATGAGTGTGTGTGTGTGTGTGTGTGTGTGTGTGTGTGTGTGTGTGTGTGACGGAGATATAATGTAATTGATTAAGTATGGTGAGCAAGAGAGAGAGAGAGAGAGATAGACAGAGATAGATAGATAGATAGAGAGTGTGTGTGTGTGTGTGTGTGTGTGTGAGGAGTGTGTTTTAGAGAGAGAGCACATACAAACTGTGTGTGTGTGTGTGTGACGGAGAGATATAATGTAAATGATAAAGTATGATGAGAGAGAGAGAGAGAGAGATTGACATATTGATATGATCACACAGTCCTTACTATCCAAGCAAGGTGGTCAGGACTTAACTCTAGTACTTAAGGGGAGATTTCCACTTGAGGGACTTTTTTCTTGACCCCTTTCTCCCTCATGTCTAGCCCCATTGCTTTTGAGATTTTAAGACGTTTGCCCCATTATTTTGACGATTTTAAGAACTTTCAACCCATTTCTGTCAATTTTAAGACTTTTCGTGCCATTTAGGTGTCGATTTTATTATGGCGAGCGATAGCGAGCCTGTAATTTAAGAGAAACTGGCTTTCAGCCGGGATATTTTTCTACCGAAAAATGTACAAATTTATCTTGAAAGGGGCTCAAGGGGGTGTAATCTTAAGCTTGAAGGATATCCAGGGACCAAACTAAAAACCTCCCCTTAATGCTAGTAAAGTTAGCAGAATCCCAAATAAAGGCATGTACAAGAAAATTACATCACAGGAGAGAGAGAGAGTGAGTGTGTGACAAAGAGCTATATAGAGTAATTGAGTGGGTATAATGAGAGTGAGTGTGAGTGAATGTTAGTAGGTGTAAGAGAGAGAGAGAGAGAGAGAGAGAGAGAGAGAGAGAGTGAGAGTGAGCAGGGGCAGCAGCAGTAGACTGGGAGGTGAGGTTGGGAGTTGGCAGGACAAACAAACACACACACACATACTGACACCTGGATAGACTTCACTCATATAGATTGATAGAGAGAGAAAGGTTTATATATAGATAGATATACAGACTGAGACAGATTGATACAGACAGATAGATAGACAGCCATATAGATAGATAGATATAGAGGCTGACAAACACACATACTGTGTATATATATATATATATATATATATATATATATATATATATATATATATATATATATATATATATATATATATATATTGTATATATATGGATAGATAAATCGACCCACATATACTGTACATAACTAGAGGTAGATAGAAAAACTAGTAAATATAGACAGAGAGAGAGAGAGAGAGAGAGAGACTCCATGTAAGCCAGAGTGGGGCGAGTGAGCAAGAAGAAAGACAACCTAGAGCCAGCATGTGAGCGAGTGAGAGAGAGAGTGAGAGCTGGTAAGTGTGAGGGTACGTGAGTGATTGAGTGTGAAGGTAGATAGAGAAAGAAAGTGAGTGAATATGACCGAAATAAAGAGATAGTGTTAAAGAAAGAGCGAGAGATTGACAGAACAAGCGAGTGAGAAAGTGAGAGAGAAACAGAGAGAGTGAGTGAGCAAGAGAGAGTGAGAGTGAGGTAGTGAGTGTGAGAGTGTGTGACAGAGAGCTATAATGGAGGGGACGCCGCTATGTAATAAAACTCATAATAATATCATACCTCCCCGCACACACTCAACCACCATTACCCCCACCCACCCCTACCACTACCACCACCACTACGACTACCACCAGCCCTACCAACACTACTGCCATCTGTAGGGCACTTTCTCTACCTTACTGACACCATTCGCCATCATAAATACTTAAATTTGACTTGTACAAACATAATTTCAGCCCCTATAACCTGCCAAATCATCCTTGCACTAGAGCTCTACCATATCACATACAATAAACCACAAATGACTTAACAACAACACTGGATAATACGAAGAAAACAGTGAGAAGGCATTCGAAATGGCGTATGTAAACAAACATCATGGCGGCCATATTACCCGTAGAAGACCATGCCTACCGCGAGGCTGATACACGTGGAGTAATCACAGGCAGCGCGCTGGTTGGTTGGCTTGGCAGCCAATCACTGGGGTGTAAAAGTCTGCCGGGACCAACCGCAACACCGCCGCATCGCCACACTGGGTCTTCGTGCCGATAGCCAAAAGTTACTTCCCTAAAATGTCTTATTTACCCCTGAAAAAAACCCTAAATCTTCAAAATTCCCCTTAAATATTTAAATATAACCTTAAAATAAGCTATGCGTATTTCAAAATCCCTAAAATTAAGGGTTAAGTTATGAAACAATGCAAAATGTGGCACAGATGCACGAGTAGCACGCTCCACCAATCAAACAACCAGACTTTCGTTGCCATAGCAACAGCTGGGTAGACGACCAATCAGAACCCTGTTCTTGGTCGCCACTTCTGAATCGGCCAATCAGCACCTAGTTGCCCGGAGTTCAGTCCACGTGGATACCGCCAAACTGAGGAGTGCAAGGTCTGACTTTACTCCTTTCTAGACGCACTCCTTTCATATTGAGCATACATAAAATCATACGTATTTTGCTATTCAAACGCACACTTGAACACCTGAATATAAACATAATATATCTAGGAATTATAATATGCTAAAAGAACATTATATACTCTTAGTTCTAGCAAAAGGGGAAGGGTATCCATTCGTTTGTTTGGGGTCAGGAGTTCACGAGGCCTACGGGGATCTTTCAGCCTCCGACAACCAGGAACATGACTCAAGCTGCCGCAGTCACCCCTCGCGCTCCACAAATAACACACCCACACGCACAAAAAACGGGAGTTGGGGAAAAAGAAAGAAAAATAAAGTGAGAGACCGAGAGGGAGTGAGAGGGGAAGGGAGAGAATGAGAGAGGGGAAGGGAGAGAATGAGAGAGGGGAAGGGAGAGAATGAGAGAGGGGAAGGGAGAGAATGAGAGAGTGGAAGGGTGAGATACAGGAAAAGAGAATACAGATGAGAGAGGAGAGGGGAGAAAGAGAGAATTAGAGATAAAAGAGAGGGTGAAAATATGCGCGGAAGGAGAGAAAGTGGAACAGGGGAAGAGAGACAATAGGTGAATATAGGCAAACGAAGACGGGAGGCGAAATAATGAAAAAGGGGAACTAAAGAAAACAAGAATATAAAATGACAAAATAAGTTAATATAGAATAGACTACAAAAAGATAAGAAGTAATGAAAGTTATTAAATAGATAAGAAGTATATAATGAATGACAAGATGGGAAATATATAATGAATGACAACATGGGAATCCGTAACACAAATAATAACAACAGATATGGAGAAAATTAAAATACATGTGAATTAGCAAACTAAAATAAATATATTGAGGTGTTAATGGCATATATATTATACACCCATTATTATACACACACACACACACACACTCAAGGTTCATTCACTAGACACACATATGCAAACACGTGCAATAGATACATACAAGTGAACCACACGAATATAATTATACACTCAAATATAGTAACACAAACATACACTACACTTGCACACTCACACACAATCATACACACACACACGCACACACCTCAATCATGTATAAACACACACACATACTGTACAGTATATTATTTACATACATAAACATATATATCACACATATACAGACAGAACACTCAATCACGCGCACACACACACACACATCATTCAAACACACACACACACACACACACACACACACACACGTCCCCAGTCAGAATCCTGAATTACAGGCAAAAACTTTTTAAAAATATTCTTTCACAAACTCCAGAATTTTTCATTGAGATTTTACGCAGAGGTGTACCGAAAAAAAAATATATATATATACATATAAATAAAAGAAAAAAATATTGTGAGGTTTGCCTGAGCTCCGTTGGGTAGGGTCAAACGAGAGAGAGAGAGAGAGAGAGAGAGAGAGAGAGAGAGAGAGAGTGAGAGTGAGAGTGAGAGTGAGAGAGTTACATAGATACACAGATTGCACAGATCTTGCGGTCCCTAGTAGGCAGTCCGGACTAAACTCTAACAAAACTTGGATGGTAAGGCTGGGAAAGCAGAATGCTCTCTCCCCACCCACCAGAGAGAGAGAGAGAGAGAGAGCGTGTGTGTTAGAGAATTGCAAGGAATTACAAGAACTGGTTATTTTCTGGAAGACCTTGCGATCCTTGCCTAGATAATCATAAATAACAATCAATAAATGTCTAAGAGATTATATCGTGCAAAACACTCATTGCAAAGTGTACAAGATAATAATTATATATACTCATTGCAAAGTGTACAAGGTAATAATTTTATATACACATTTCTTACCCTCTTTTATAAGTTTGAGCTTATTGTGAAGATTAGTTAGTTAAAATAGGACTTAAAACAGGGATCTGCCTCGTGTGGGCCGATCGGCTTTTTGCAGACTCCCATTTTCTTATGTTCTTATGTTCAGAGGCTATCAACCCTTCTGGATTATTAGGCCAGCACACTGCAAGTCAAGGACATTTTCAGAACTGGAGCCCCCTTTCGAGAACCCCAGTCCCTTGATTGTGAAGCAATAACACATACATACGGGACAAGTTGGGTGTGAGAGAGATCTGCCTTGTATGGGCCAATCGGCTTTCTACAGACACCCATGTTCTTATGTTAAGGGGAGATCTCCACTTGAGGATTTTTTTTCTGGACCCCTTTCTCCCTCATGTTTAGCCCCATTGCTTTTGATATTATAAAACGTTTGCCCCATTAGTTTAGTGATTTTAAGAACTTTCACCCCGTATTAAGACCTTTCGTGCAATTCAGGTGTCGATTTTATCCTGGCGAGCGATAGCGAGCCTGTAATTTAAGAGGAACCGGCCTTTGGCCGGGACATTTTCTACCGAAAAATGTACAAATTTATCTTGAAAGGGACTCAAGGGGGTGTAATTTTAAGCTTGGGAGGTCTAGGGAACAAACTAAATACCTCCCCGTAACCCTTTCGTTGCGGGTGACGTTCAGGAACGTCCTGGCAAGTTACAGCAATTTCCAGGCTTTAACCCGTGGAGCCCCGGCTAGTTTTGTATTGTTTGTTCACCAGAACCCGGCCGGTTCTCAAAAAATTGTTTTATTCCAGAAACAATAGCGAATGGGTTAGGAATGAAGGAAAAACCACGAAAAAATGCTCAAAAAGCTTAAAGAATGGTCCTACAGAGCCCCCGAAAACGTATTTTACAAGAGTAAAAAATTGAAGGCAATTACCCAAAAAAACTAGGTTATTGCACGCTCACGCACGTGGACTTTGAGAGTTTTCAACCATCGGCACGGTTGCGTGGGATACGTACACAGTTCCCATACAAATCTGAGCCCTCTCGAGTGGCTACACCTGAGGTTACGGTCGGAGCAATTAGGGTGACTCGTCAGACGCGTCGCTGGGGCTGTGCGTTACATACATCGCCGACGCGTCAGATGCGTCGCTGGGGCTGTACGGGTTAAAAGCCTGTAAAAAACGTAAAAATCGAGTGTCAGTGGGCGGGAGCGTGAGGGGCCCACCTCCGACCCTCAGAGCAGCGAGCGGCTCACTGAGGTTGACTGTGTCTCGCGCGGGTCTCTTTCTGTGTCTCACAACAGTGTAGCCAAGCGAGCGAGTGCTACAAAATAGCGGGTTGCCCGCGTTTCACTGGCACCACTGCGGGTGAACCAGACCACGTACGGGGCCCGTTCTGGTGTCATTTTGAAGCTATTTTCGCCTAGTTTTCGGCAGAATACACTTCATTTAATGCAGATGCTTGATTTATCATTCAGGAGTGCCTGAATATTCCCTAAATAGCCCAAACATAGCCACAGCCAATGGGTAAGGGGAGGTGGGCCTATTTATTTGCTTATTTATGTGGCTTCACAAAATAGTTTAAATATAGCTAGAATAAATCACTATGTTTTCCACACCAACCAACTTCACATCTAAACTCAATTAATGAAATCAACAAATACCTGTGGCACTCCGAGGACTCGAACCCAAGATACTCACATCGAAATTCTGCGCACTATGCATTACGCTATCAAGACAGTTAAATAAAAAAGACGTCGCCGGTACAGAAGGGGTTAATGGTTGTTGTTGTTGTTGTTGTTCCTCAAGCTGCCTGGCCGAACAGCCCCAAGGCCCCGAATAAGGCCAAGGCCACAATCGAGCACCCCTAAAGAACCCTCCCTGCCGACCACAATAAAGCCTGGGTGACCGAAGCCACTCCATGGCGGGGAGCTAAGGAGGGTGCGGAAACGCCCGGGAAACCAAAGCCCCACCCAGGGCCCTGTACCCCTCAGCAATTATGAAGAGAAAGTTGAGGGGCAAAGGAAAAAAAAAAGGGGTTAATGGTTGCGTGAGGTATTGACGTCAAACATCTCGTTACAAATCACAGTTCATGGTTTCGTGAGTGATTCGGGAGATTATTCTATATGATATTATATTATCCGCTAAAATACGTGTCGGGCACATAAAACACCAGGAATTCAGCCATATGAGATAAAGAGAGAGAGAGAGAGAGAGAGAGAGAGAGAGAGAGAGAGAGAGAGAGATATTAAGGTGTATATATACTGTGTATATATATATATATATATATATATATAGAGAGAGAGAGAGAGAGAGAGAGAGAGAGAGAGAGAGAGAGAGAGAGAAATACCAGCTCACCCCACGCCCCCTCTCCCCTAATGGGCTGAGCTTCACACTTATCAACACGCTATAATTTGCCGGAGGAAGTGGTGGGTGGGGAGAGAGCTTCCCCCCTGAATAGCTTATCCACCAGCTAAAGTATTATTCGGCATACGATGAGCGTCACTCAGCTTGAATTCTGGCTAACAGTAGACGAGTTTATGCACCTTGGGATCTGTGCAAAGGGTTAAGGGGAGATCTCCACTTGAGGGATTTTTTTCTTGACCCCTTTCTCCCTCATGTTTAGCCCCATTGCTTTTCTAATTTTAAGACGTTCGCCCCATTATTTTAACGATTTTAAAAACTTTCGACCCATTTCTGTCAATTTTAAGACCTGTCGTGCCATTTAGGTGTCGATTTTATCCTGGCGAGCGATAGCGAGCCTGTTATTTAAGAGGAACCGGCTTTCAGCCGGGACATTTTTCTACCGAAAAATGTACAAATTTATCTTGAAAGGGACTCAAGGGGGTGTAATTTCAAGCTTGATGGAAGTCTAGGAAACACAATAAAAACCTCCCCTTAACCCGTGTTATGTAAAACGCACCTGTTTGCACGCATAAGTCGTCCAGTTACACTTCTTCGTCCATTTGTGCCATCTGAGCAATTCGACGAAGCAGCATGTGATTGTATGCTGTCAAACGTGGAAAATAACATTGAATTTATGCTGTCAAACGTGGAATATAACATTGAATTTATATGCTGTCAAACGTGGAAAATAACATTGAATTTATATGCTGTCAAACGTGGAAAATAACATTGAATTATATGCTGTCAAATGTGGAAAATAACATTGAATTTATATGCTGTCAAACGTGGAATATAACATTGAATTTATTATGCTGTCAAACGTGGAATATAACATTGAATTTATATGCTGTCAAACGTGGAAAATAACATTGAATTTATATGCTGTCAAACGTGGAAAATAACATTGAATTTATATGCTGTCAAACGTGGAAAATAACATTGAATTTATATGCTGTCAAACGTGGAATATAACATTGAATTTATTATGCTGTCAAACGTGGAATATAACATTGAATTTATATGCTGTCAAACGTGGAAAATAACATTGAATTTATATGCTGTCAAACGTGGAAAATAACATTGAATTTATATGCTGTCAAACGTGGAAAATAACATTGAATTTATATGCTGTCAAACGTGGAAAATAACATTGAATTTATGCTGTCAAACGTGGAATATAACATTTAATTTATATGCTGTCAAACGTGGAATATAACATTGAATTTATTATGCTGTCAAACGTGGAATATAACATTGAATTTATATGTTGTCAAACGTGGAATATAACATTGCATTTATATGCTGTCAAACGTGGAATATAACATTGCATTTATATGCTGTCAAACGTGGAAAATAACATTGAATTTATTATGCTGTCAAACGTGGAAAATAACATTGAATTTATTATGCTGTCAAACGTGGAAAATAACATTGAATTTATATGCTGTCAAACGTGGAAAATAACATTGAATTTATATGCTGTCAAACGTGGAAAATAACATTGAATTTATATGCTGTCAAACGTGGAAAATAACATTGAATTTATATGCTGTCAACGTGGAAATAACATTGAATTTATATGCTGTCAAACGTGGAAAAATAACATTGAATTTATATGCTGTCAAACGTGGAAAATAACATTGAATTTATATGCTGTCAAACGTGGAAAATAACATTGAATTTATATGCTGTCAAACGTGGAAAATAACATTGAAATTATATGCTGTCAAACGTGGAAAATAACATTGAATTTATATGCTGTCAAACGTGGAAAATAACATTAAATTTATATGCTGTCAAACGTGGAAAATAACATTGAATTTATATGCTGTCAAACGTGGAAAATAACATTGAATTTTCTATCTTAATGTGTCGTAAAAGCAGCGAAGTGTAGCGGAAATCCGGCAGAAAAAAAAAAAAAAAAAAAGCCAGTGTAGTGTAGTGGTTAGCACGAGTTCCTGTTGATCACATGGTCCAGGGTTCGAATCCTGGGTGGGTTATATGAGGTTTCCCCCTTAAAGTTGAAGGAAAAAGTGTTTGTGTGATACTCGCTACTATAATTAATATTAACCCCTTCACCACCATGAAGTAATTTTCATCATATTCTGGTTACCATTAGACGATTTTCTTTAGTTTATAATCTACCTCTAGATCTCAAAGGGTTAAATACGATCTCAATTAACCCTCTGAATAACATAGGTCCTTCTGAAACTGCATATAATCGTCTAACGTTAGCCAGAATGAAAGTTATAAAGACGTCTTGGTGCTGAAGGGGTTAAGGGGAGGGTTGTTGTTTTCTGGACCCCTCTTCTCATCCATGCTTATCCCCGTTAATTCACTTTGTTCATATAGGCTCTGCGAACAACTTAGGTCTTAGTGTTCAATGACGTGGAGGCAGCCGTTTAGGAGGAGTAGTGCGTCAAATGTTCCGGAGATGACAACACGCAGCGTAATAATCAACTCAGCAAGTGTATCAGGAATCCAGCAGGTACACTTTGTTCACTTAGGCTCTGTGCACAATTTTGGTCTTAGTGATCAATGACGTAGAGACAGCCGTTTAGGAGGAGTAGTGCGTCAAAGGTTCCGGATACAACAAAACGCAACTAAACGACCTACTTAGCGAGTGCAACGGAAATCCGGACAGGTTCACTTTGTTAATTTTGGCCCTGCGAACAACTTTGGTCACAGTGTTCAGCTGTTTAAGGGGAGGTGTTTAGTTTGGTCCCTAGATATCCATCAAGCTTAAGATTACACCCCCTTTGAGTCCCTTTCAAGATAAATGTGTAAATTTTTCGGTAGAAAAATGTCCCGGCTGAAAGCCGGTTCCTCTTAAATTACAGGCTCGCTATCGCTCGCCAGGATAAAATTGACACCTAATTGGCACGAAAGGTCTTAAATTTGACAGAAATGGATCGAACATGCTTAAAATCGCCAAAATAATGGGCCGAACGTCTTAAAATTAGAAAAGCAATGGGGCTAAACATGAGGGAGAAAGGAGTCAAGAAAAAAATCTCTCAAGTGGAATTCTCCCCTTAAAAGGAGTAGTATGGCAAAGGTTCCAAAGAAAAATAAATAAATAAATAAAATAAAAAATAAATAAATAAACAAAAATAACTCACTTCAACAAAAACTCATCATAATTGAATCGGGAATGAAAAGAAGTCATTTTTATACTGAAAGATCTAAGTTACTGTAATATTCAGACCAGTCCACCTTGCAAGATCAATAATGTTTGTTTAGTCTCTATCGCATATTTTCTCAAATAATTTTCCAAAGTAAACTGAATCACCCTACACATTATACCCTAATGTTTGTACAGTCTGTGTACCTCATTATTCTCTGTCAAATAATTTACTAAGGCAACCCGAACCACCCAGCATATCCCCTGACGTTTGTCCAGTTTGTATACCTCATTATCTCTCTCTCTCTCTCTCTCTCTCTCTCTCTCCAAATCATTTTCTAAACCATCACCTAATTAAGTAATGTGGGAAATGATGGCGCCTTTTGTGATTTATGGTTTCCCGCGCTTTTTACTTTTTCCCGCGAACTTTTACGATTTCCCGCGTTCTGCCAGTCTTTTTATCATTTCTCTTTCCCGCGCTTATTTTGGTGATAGTAGTGTATTTTTCCCGCGTTTTAAATACTTTCCCGAGTTTTCTCTATTACCGTGTCTATTATTTTCACGCCCTTCTGTTTGTTATTTCCCCGCGATTTTTACAAATCTTCCCGCCTTTATTAAATGTTTGTATTTTGCGTTTCCCGCGCTCTTTCATGTTTTCCAGCCTTTTGTTTTTGTTTTGTTGTTGCCCACGTTTATTTGCTTTCCTGTGCGCTTTAAAATGTCCTCTCCTTTTTGGTTTTGGTTATTTTATCTTCTGTTATTGCATGTGCGTGCGTGTGTGTGTGTGTGTGTGTGTGTGTGTGTGTGTGTGTGTGTGTGTGTGTGTGTGTGTGTGTGTGTGTGTAATTGTGCAAAGAAAACCAGGTAACTTCAGAGCCATTGATCCTTACCAGGCTGTTTATAGTTTATACAGTATTGAAAGAAGTTATTCGTTTGTAAAAGCAGTTGATTTGGGGTTAATTGCAAGATATGATACACTATTATATTGTCGATCGTTGAGAGGTGTATGTGTGTGTGTGTGTGTGTGTGTGTGTGTGTGTGTGTGCCAGAGAGAGAGAGAGAGAGAGCGAGCGCAATTAGTCGTGAGGAATTAAAGAAAAATCAAACAATTGAATGGGAAACATGAAAGCCGAAGAAAATGGGAGATATAGAGTTTTAAAAAGAATGAAAGAGTGAGAAGGGGGATGCAATGATGAGAGAGAGAGAGAGAGAGAGAGAGAGAGAGAGAGAGAGAGAGAGAGAGAGAGAGAGAGTGTGTGTGTGTGTGTGTGTCATGGTAAAATTCGAATGAAGAAAATTGCAAAGAAAAAAAGAAAATATATCAATACGAAAATATATAATGATAAACAGATAAAGCAAAGCAGAAGATATATAGCAGAAGAAAAAGAAGAAGAAGAAGAAGAAGAAGAAGAAGATATATATAGCAGAAGAAGAAAACAAAACACTTCAGGGGAAAAAATACACAGGAATATTTTGTTTACAGACAGACAGACAAACAGAGAAACGGAGACTAAAAACATAGACCCTTCCAACTTCGCTGGAGGAGGCAATATAGCACAATGAATACAAAGAAAGAGAGGTGAGGTGAGATCAAGAACAGACAAAAAAAAATAGTGTGCAAAACCAAGGCCGACTGTTAAAATACTTTAAAAGAGTACAAGAGTTAAGGGGAGATGGGGCGTTTTTCTGGTCCCCCTTCTTCCTCATGTTTAGCCCCCTTAGTTTTCACATTTTAAGACGTTCGGTCCATTAGTTTGATGATTTTAAGACCTTATGCCCCATTTCTTTGTCAATATTTAGACGAGCGATAGCGAGCCTGTAATTTAAGAGGAACCGGCCTTTGGCCGGACATCGAAAAATGTACAAATATATCTTGAAGGAGGGCATTGGGTATTGGGGGTTGGAGGTTTGGGGGGGGGGGGGTAAGGTGGATGGAGGTTTAGGGGGGTAACTAAAAAATATGATAAAGTTATATGAATGACAAAAATAATACCCCCCCGCCCCCCTTACGCCCAGATGAAAGACCACAGCAATAAGAATGAAGGGAGGGCGAGCTTCCACCTTTGATGTGTCGCACTAACCATTATTCTATCTGGGGATTTTTGTCCACAGTCAAAACGAATCCGAGTCAAAAAAATGCGGTGTTGTGGAGTCTATTATTCGGTGATTTTAACTTCTATTGAGACGAGGGAGACTTTTTTTTTTAGTTTGTTCCCTAGACCTCTATCAAGCTTTAGAAAAAAAAAAAAAAAAAACATAGAAAATCCAGATAAATGTGTTTTCTGGATCCCCTTCTCCCTCATGTTTAACCCCATTAACTTTGAGATTTTAAGATGTTCGCCCCATTAGCTTGGCTATTAATTATGAGCTTTTGCTCCATCTGTTTGTCAATTTTAAGAGCTTTCGTGTCATTTAGGTGTCGATTTTTTCCTGGCGAGCGATAGCGACCCTGCAATGTAGGAGGGATCGGTCTTTGGCCTGGACATCATTCTTTTAAAACATCCACAAATATATATAATTACCTTGATTGGGGGTCATGGGGGTATTTTCGTTTAAGCTTGATTGAGGTCTAGCGAGCAAATTACAAACCTGCCCTTAAACGCGGTGTGTGTGTGTGTGTGTGTGTGTGTGTGTGTGTGTGTGTGTGTGTGTGTGTGTGTGTGTGTGTGTGTGTGTGTGTGTGTGTGTGTGTGTGTGTGTGTGTGTGTGTGTGTGTGTGTGTGTGTGTGTGTGTGTGTGTGTGTGTGTAATAATAATAATAATAATAATAAACGGTTTATTAAAGAATGGCAGCCTCATGAGCTGAAAATACACATTTTACAATTAGTGGATGAACATGAGATGTACAGATATGAAAATGGTAAGCTCAGTTTACAATGGGTGAGTATAATATACTTTACATTAAAACAAGAAATTAATACAATAATTATGCTAGTGCAAAATACAAATTATCATAAATTAACCATGAGAGTAAGTGATGAAGTGTGTGTGTGTGTGTGTGTGTGTGTGTGTGTGCGTGTGTGTGGAGTGTGCATGTGCGTGTGTGTGTGTGTGTGGGTATGTGCGTGTGTGTGTGTAAATTATTCAGTGACACCTTTTAGCCACGTTAGTTAACAAGCATTATCTCTTTCTTTCCCTCTCTCTCTCTCTCTCTCTCTCTCTCTCTCTCTCTCTCTCTCTCCTTCATTGCTTTCAGAGCCCCTGAAGATTATTGGTAATTATTTTAGTCCCCGCTAATTGAGAGAGAGAGAGAGAGAGAGAGAGAGAGAGAGAGAGAGAGAGAGAGAGTATGAGAGTGAGAGCGAGAGTATGAGAGTGAGTGAGATAGAGAGAAATACTGTAGTGGGAGTGTGTATGTTTAACCCCTTATTGGCGGCGCTCGACTTAAGTCGTGCACCAATTTGCAGCAAGTTAGGAGCATTATTAAGGCTTTTAAAGGGTTAAAATCGAGTGCAATGGCCGGGAGCGCAGCGGGCCAGACAGCCGACTCCCAGGGCTTACCGCCGCCCATTAACTCATGTTCCCTGTGTTCTCGAGAGGCCGGCAGTGTAGCCAGTAGTGAGCATAGCTGGGAAAAATATACCGCTATACGCTAAACTCCCATGTTCGTGGCACCACTGCAAGAGAACCACGAGTGCTACGTAGCTCGTTCTGGTCTCATTTTGAAGCTTTTAGCGCCTAGTTTTTGCTGAATAAATTTCTTTTCATGCAGATACTTGATTGATCATTCAGGAGGGCCTGAATATGCCCAAATGAGCCCAAAACACCCTGCTAGACAAGGGTTAAATGGATCTGTTTTATTATATTTACGTTAGGTTAGAGTGTGTGTGTGTGTGTGTGTATGTTAGCATGTGTGTGTGTGTGTGTGTGTGTGTGGGTATGTTAGCATGTGTGTGTACGTATGTGTGTGTGTGTACGTCTCAAGGGCAGGGCAAAGTCAGGTTTTATTTATGCTGACTCACGCCAAAGAGTCGATCGGTGGGGTACCAGAAATAATAAGGAGAAAAAAAAAGATAAGAAATAAAAACGAAAAATAGAAGAAAATGGATCGAATACAAGAAAATACAATGAAATAAAATCATATGAGACGTAATATATAAAATAGAAGAAATTGGGATAAAATTTAATACAATAGGATAAAATAGAAGCAAATAAATTAATATAAAAAGAAACTAAGGAACGTGACAAAACAATCATATAAACAAGATGAAAGTCATAAGAAGAAAAAAAAATAGGAGAAAATTGGATACATAGAAGAACATGATTTAAAATATAGGGTAAGCTAAAGCAAATGACACAAGCCAATTAACACAAACTGACAACAAAATATAATACACAAAAATAGAACATTTGAACAGACAGAAGAAAATTTGAAAATAAAGGAGAGAAGACGGGAAATGTATTGCAAATTAAAAAAAAAAGAAAAGACAAACAAAATGTAAGAAAACAAAGGATGAACTAGAAGAGAATAAGTTAACATAAAGGAGAAAGTATGGCATATAAGAACATTATAAGAAAAGGAGAAAACAGAGAGAGAGAGAGAGAGAGAGATTTACATAGATACACTGGCCACACAGATCTTACGATCCCTGCGAGGTGGCCAGGACTTAATCCTAATAGAGATAGCAACCCTAAGAGAAAGTGGAAGGAAAGGATAGCAAAGATGAAGGCTCTCTCCCCACCCTCCGCTCCCTCCGGCAATATGCCGTACATGAAAATAGTTAGAAGTGAATAACCTTGCAGGGCTTGGAAATCGCCTGAAGGAATTTATAGTATAGTTAGAAATGAAAAGGAAAAGGCATGCACACCTTCACTTTTTTTTTATTATTTTTTATTTATTTTTTCCCTGCTGTCTTCAACTGAAAAAAATCATTTCTGAGGTTCTCTTGAGTGAGAGAGAGAGAGAGAGAGAGAGAGAGAGAGAGAGAGAGAGAGAGAGAGAGAGAGCGAGAGAAAGAGATGTATTGGCAACAGACTCCGGTTAGATCCAGATATTACCGGAACTTTCACATTGTTCCGGTAAGAACCGGCCGTTTTCCAGTGACTTACAGTACATTTTCTATGACATCATTATCTAGTATTATTATGTATTATTATTGTATTATTATTGTATTATTATTGCATTATGTTTAAATACTCCCAGCCGGGATCGAACCTCCGACATTCAGAACGAGTATTAGCAGTATACAGTATGTAGTATTAAGGGGAGATGTCCACTTGAGGGATTTTTTTCTTGACTCGTTTCTCCCTCATGTTTAGCCCCATTGTTGTTCTAAATTTTAAGACGTTTGCCCCATTATTTGACTACTTTTAAGAACTTTCAACCCATTTCTGTCAATTTTAAAACCTTTCGTGCCTTTTAGGTGTCGATTTTATCCTGGCGAGCGATAGCGAGCCTGTATTTTAAGAGGAACCGTCTTTCAGCCGGGACATTTTTCTACCGAAAAATGTACAAATTTATCTTGAAAGGGGCTCAAGGGGGTGTAATCTTAAGCTTGATGGATATCTAGGGACCAAACTAAAAACCTCCCCTTAATGGTATTTTAATGTATTTTACCAAGCTACAGGTATAAATGCCCACACTTAAGGGTTTACTTATATATTTATTATGGTGTAATGGTTAGTGTTTAAGATCTGTATGTGGTAACCCAGGTTCGAATCCCGGGTGGATCACATGCTTGCTTTCATTAATGTCTTTGGGAAGTGTTTGGTGTTGGAGTGAAATTACTATACTGTACACCAGAATATTGCTGTGGGAATTATAAGGGGAAAGACTTATCTCAATTAACTATCAGACTTCCATATACCGTTCCTAATATATATAGAGGATTTTATGCAGTTGAAGGAGAACATATCTTAAGGGGAGGTTTTTAGTTTGGTCCCTAGATATCCATCAAGCTTAAGATTACACCCCCTTGAGCCCCTTTCAAGATAAATTTGTACATTTTTCGGTAGAAAAATGTCCCGGCTGAAAGCCGGTTCCTCTTAAATTACAGGCTCGCTATCGCTCGCCAGGATAAAATCGACACCTAAATGGCACGAAAGGTCTTAAAATTGACAGAAATGGGTTGAAAGTTCTTAAAATCGTCAAAATAATGGGGCAAACGTCTTACAATTAGAAACAATGAGGCTAAACATGAGGGAGAAAGGAGTCAAGAAAAAAATCCCTCAAGTGGAAATCTCCCCTTAATTAGAAGGTTTATTGAGATCCT
>CM064528.1:46875769-46878600 GCA_032716605.1 Paralithodes platypus
GATGGGTGTGTGAAGCAATGTGAGAACACTGAACACTGATGGGTGTGTGAAGCAATGTGAGAACACTGAACAAAACACCAGCTTATCAGTAACGTCTCCTCAAAAGGTTACGACCCATCTTGCAACAAAACTATTTTACTCCAGCCATCTGGTCTGGTCGGCAACAAAACTGGTAGCCTACACATAAGGAATTAATTAATTGTTTGTGCGTTCTAATTTGAATAGATAAACCAAAGAAAACTGGTCGTGTGTACCGTTTTCTGTTACAATTGTTTACAGTATAAAATCTGTAGTATAAAGGATTCTCACACACACACACACACACACACACACACACAAAAACACACTCACTCACTCTTTCTCTCTATATCTCTCTCTTAGGAAGTGACTGTATTGTTTTTGAGAGGTTACTGTTCCGACAAGACTTTACAACTCCTAGTAACAATTTCACCCACCCACAAGTACTCATTCTCTCACGCACACACGCACACACTCTCTCTCTCTCTCTCACTCTCAGTCTCTCTCTTTCTCTCTATCTCTCTATCAGGAAGTGACTATTGTTTTTGAGAGAGGTTACTGTTCCATCTAGACTATACAACTCCTAGTAACAATTTCACTCTCTCTCTCATTCACTTACTCACTCTCTCTCAGCAAAAGACTGCATATTCCTTTCTCCCCTCTTCCCTCTCTAACGTGGATTTTAACTATGTTTACCCTTAACAGGAATACAACACGCAACCATGGCCGGAAGTTAGAATTGAAGAGGATCAGTACTTGTGTATGTGCACATTTTTCACATTGATCTGTTCTACCTGAAACAAACTTCCCTCATAAGTTGTAAGGAGTTCTTCAGTAAAACGGTTTAAGAAGATAGTAGCCAGTATTTTGCACACTCTGCAATGAGTGCAGTACTAAACACACTATCTCTCTTTCCACTTCGAGTATCTCCTTGAAATAGACTGCAAGGCCTTTGAAATATTAACTATTCCTTATAACTCAGTGAAACTAATTTTAACTCCAAGCCTAACACACTCTCTTTCTAACTAACTAACTAACTCTAACTTTAACTCTCTCTCTCTCTCACACACACACCCACACACACATAATCTCTCTCTCTCACTCACTCTCACCAACCAACCAAAATAACTCACTTTGGCCCCCCCAGCTCTTCATTTTAAGACTCACCACTCCTGTAGAGACGTGGTGGCGGTGCGCTAACACAAACATGGGAGGGAGGGGAGAACCAGATGGGTGAGAGAGAGAGAGAGAGAGTGTGTGAGTGGGTGAGAGTGTGTGAGTGAGAGTGATAGAGAGAGAGTAATGAGAACAAGTCAATCTTCTACTCAACAAGTGAACTCTGGAACTCTCTCCTTCAATCAATCTTTCCTTCATCCTATGGCTTAAACTGCATTGAACTTTGTGTGTCCAGGCATTTTGACCACAATGTCCCTTGAATTTGACTCTCTGTCACTCTTTTGACTCTGAGGGAGACACTCGTCACAGGCAACCTGCCTTTTGTCTCCTTCATACACACAGAAAAACAAAAACAAAAGTACGGTTGATTATTTGTGTATTATAGATAGATAGATAATGAGAGAGAGAGAGAGAGAGAGAGAGAGAGAGAGAGAGAGAGAGAGAGAGAGAGAGAGACAGAGACAGAGACAGAGAGAGAGAGAGAGAGAGAGCGAGAGCGAGAGAGAGAGAGAGAGAGAGAGAATGTGTTTGGGAAGAAAGGAACGGCTTTGAAATGGAGTGTCTCTTTTTGTTAAAGGCCCGCGTGTATGTGTGTATGTGTGTGTGTGTGTGTGTGTGTGTAAGAGTTGAAGCTGTGAGTATGTTGAAGTTGTAAGTGTTTTGTTTTATAGCGTAATGGTTAGTGTGTGGAATTTCTGTGTGAGTAGTATCCTAGGTTCGAATCCTTGGAGTACCACATGTATTCATTAGCTTCACTGATTAGGTTTATTTGTAAGTTAATTGGTGGGTTGGTGATAATATGAATGAATATATATATATATGTTAGTATAGCCAGGTAATAGATTCTCTTTTAAACAGACGAGGTTAAAGGCAATGGCAGTTTCAGCATTCAGGATTTTATTGTTATAGCTTTCAATAGTTCTAACAATTTTCCTCTGGGGTTCAGAGATGAGGTACAACAGGTTAGCAAAATTCATGGTGGATCCAACGTTTCACAAGAAAACATCTTGCATCTTCAGGGAAGGAGAGGTAATGATTAGAATAGGGACAAAGCATCATATTTATACAAAATTCGAGGATCAAGAATAGGGAGGTGGGCGGAGCTACTGGGTGTATGGTGGCTGTTCATTGGTGGAAGGCAGTCTATTCGCGAGACGGGCACTAAATCTTATCGGTGGTTGGTTGTTGGCTGTGGGTGGCTGTGATTGGTTGGTGTTGTCAGTTGTGTGCTGAGCGCGGAAGCGTACAGGAGGGGGCCACAGGGCGAGAGGAAGGGGGGCAGTATGCCTGTAGCGCTTGCCTGAAGGAAGAATTTGAAGGTCTTGTGTTTTGGTTGTTGATGCTGGGGTTGAGTGTTTGGATGTATAGAGCTTCTAAAATAGCTAGTCTTCTGGGGTCTAATTCTTTGTCGAGTATGGTGGTTTGTTTGTCTAGGTCGGCGCGACCTACGGAAAATGGACGACATTCTTAGTGATAAACACAAATTCAAAAGGATCACTCGCAACCCTACTGACGAAATAAAAAGGAAAGCCAACACCACCATCACTGCTATCAACGCCAAAGCCGATGGCGTACACCTGAAGAAACTCATCAGCGAATTCACCCCAGGTTATGCTTACGGTACTATAAAAACCCAC
>CM064528.1:46878700-46927882 GCA_032716605.1 Paralithodes platypus
AATGAAGCCAGGGATTATAACGAAAGAAGGAATAGAAAGAATGATGGATAATTGTGAAGGAAGGACAGAAAATAGAAAGAGTAGTAAAGAAGGAAGAAAGATAGAGAGTAAAGCAGGAATAGAAAGAAGGCTGGATAATGATGAAGGAAGGAAGGAAGGAAGGAAGCCTCTCAGAAGACTGTTAGCTCTGTAATGAATGGATCAGAGAGAGAGAGAGAGAGAGAGAGAGAGAGAGAGAGAGAGAGAGAGATGGAGGGAGAGAGAAGAGAGAGAGAGAGAAGAGGAAGAAAGAAAGAATTGGCAGAAGGATAAAATAATAATGATGTAAGATAAACACACACACACACACACACACACACACACACACATACAAACACACATAATCCAACACATACACACACGCTAGCACATAATCATTCTCTTCATGTACACCCACCCTCGTACACACACGACTGTACACAAAAACGTACACATACATAATACGAGTTCTTTTCAGGATTCGAAACTGTGCTCTCTTTCCTTAAGATAGTGTATGCTCAGGCCTTCACCCATAAACTCTGGGGTATTGGCTGGACACACACACCACACACACACACACACTCCCCCCCTCTCTCCCTCTCTCTCTCTTACACACACACACACACACACACACACACACACACACACACACACTCCCCCTCTGTCTCTCTCTCTCTTACACACACACACACACACACACATACACATTTACAACCATTGAGAGGTCACACACACACACACACACACACACACACACACACACACACACACACACACACACACACACACACACACACACACACACACACACACACACACACACACACACACACACACACACACAGGTAAGACTATGATGATGATGATCAAATAAATATATAAAAATATAAAAAGGAAGATATCAAAGACTGAAGGCTGAAAGTCACTGTTAATACAAGGTAATTACTCCAAGGGGCAAACTATAACAATGTCATAACAAGGTGAAGGGAAGACAAAACAAGGACAAATATAATAAGCAGGACAAAATTGTATGAAATAACTTGTGAATGGTCGTGGCAAAGTGTGAGAATGTGTTACTACAGCCTGGTGGAGGTGGCTGGAGGTCAAGAGGTCAAAGGTCAACCCACATAATGGTTTAGTCTGATACTGGTATTAGTAGGTGGGTTGTTAGGACGTAATTGGGGGTGGAAGTTCTGGTTTGGTGTTTATATATATACCAGTATATATATATATATATATATATATATATATACTATAGTATATATATATATATATATATATATATATATATATATATATATATATATATATATATATATATATAAGAGAGATAGAGATAGAGAAGGAATAATTTGTACCTCAAAGATTGTGTAGTGCATTACACTCATTGAAGAACTGTTTACAACTTCTGAAGGAAGTTTGTTCCATGTAGAACAGATAATTTATGTGAAAAAGTTTCCAGAAAATACTAGTGCTGAACATTTTCAATTCTAACTTACAGCCATGGTTGCGTGTTAAATTCATATTGAGGCTAAACATATTGCTATAATCCACATTGTCAATCCATTAAGTGTTTATATATATATATTATATATATATATATATATATATATGTCTATTTGCTCAGGTCCATTCCCCATTTTTTGTTTTTGTTTTCTGTTTTCTTTTACTGGGGGTGGCCGACTCGAGACAGCCCGAATAGGAAAACAAACAGAAAAACAATGAGCACACAAAAACACACAGAAAAACAATGAGCACACAAAAACACACAGAAAAACAATGAGCACACAAAAACACACAGAAAAACAATGACACAAAAACAAAAACACAAATTCCCACACATCTAGGCCACGTCTACTATTCAAACAACTTTAATTACAGTATGGCGATCAAAACTGGACACAAAATTCCAGATGCGGACGACCCAAAATATTATATAATATAATTATAATAGCCTAATTGCAAAATCATAAAATGAATTATACAGATGGAAAATATGTGCAGATAAACATACAGACAAGCAATAACAACAGATAGATAGACAGGGAGACGGTTAGATAGACAGTTAGTTAGATAGACAGACAGAGATATAGATACATAGATAGAGAGATAGACAAACAGACACCGAGACAGATAGACGAACAGGAAGCTAAACACAGAGATAGATGAATGGATAGACAGACATATAGATAAAGAGATAGATGAACAGATAGATAGATAGATAGACAAACAGATAGATAGACAGACAGACAGACAGGGAGATAGACAGTTAGTTAGATAGATAGATAGACAGATAGATATACAGATAGATAGATAGATAGACAGACAGGGAGATAGACTCAGACTCAGACTCAATATTTTATTTCGTAAAAGCTACATAAAACTTTGTACATAGTAAGAGAATTGTGAAGCACATTTATCTCATAGTTGGTTCACGGCTTTGAATAAAAGTAATTCTAGATTTTACTGCGTCAATGTCATTTTCCATTAAACATTCGATATTATAAATATTCAATAAAATATTCTTTACTTCCTTCATCAAATATAAGCTATCATCATTGTTAAGTAAACATTTTCTTAAAAAGATACAAGGCTTCACAGTTAGCTAGATTGATAGCTAGATAGCTAGATAGATAGATAGACAGACAGACAGGGAGATAGACAGTTAGTTAAATAGATAGATAGACAGATAGATATACAGATAGATAGATAGACAGACAGACAGGGAGATAGGCAGTTAGTTAGATTGATAGATAGATAGATAGATAGATAGCCAGACAGACAGGGAGATAGACAGTTAGATTGATAGCTAGATAGATAGCCAGACAGACAGGGAGATAGACAGTTAGTTAGATTGATAGATAGATAGATAGATAGATAGATAGATAGATAGATAGCCAGACAGACAGTTAGTTAGATTGATAGATAGATAGATAGATAGATAGATAGCCAGACAGACAGGGAGATAGACAGTTAGTTAGATTGATAGATAGATAGATTAGATAGATAGATAGACAGACAAACAGACAGACAGGGAGATAGACAGTTAGATAGATAGATATATAGTTAGATAGATAGATAGATAGATAGATAGATAGATAGATAGATAGATAGATAAACAGCCAGCCAGCCAGGGGTTGGAGCCACAATGAGTCATATAGTGTTTTATTGGTCCGACCAGATGGCTATATTGTGGCCAACATGGGGATTTATACACTGATAGATACACACACAGTTAGTTAGATAGATAAACGTATATATAGATAGATAAATAGATAGATAGATAGATAGATAGATAGATAGATAAATAGATATACAGACAGGGAGACAGTTAGTTATATAGATATACAGACAGGGAGACAGTTAGTTACATAGATATACAGACAGGGAGACAGTTAGTTAGATAGATATACAGACAGGGAGACAGTTAGTTAGATAGATATACAGACAGGGAGGCAGTTAGTTAGATAGATATACAGACAGGGAGACAGTTAGTTAGATAGATATACAGACAGGGAGACAGTTAGTTAGATAGATATACAGACAGGGAGACAGTTAGTTAGATAGATATACAGACAGGGAGACAGTTAGTTATATAGATATACAGACAGGGAGACAGTTAGTTAGATAGATATACAGACAGGGAGACAGTTAGTTAGATAGATATACAGACAGGGAGACAGTTAGTTAGATATATATACAGACAGGGAGACAGTTAGTTAGATAGATATACAGACAGGGAGACAGTTAGTTAGATAGATATACAGACAGGGAGACAGTTAGTTAGATAGATATACAGACAGGGAGACAGTTAGTTAGATAGACAGGGAGACAGTTAGTTAGATAGATAGATAGATAGACTTACAGACAGATCTTTGACACAATCTTTGAGGTACAAACTATTCCTTTTCTCTCTCTCTCTCTCTCTCTCTCTCTCACTCACTTTCACACTCATTCACTTTCACACTCTCTCTCTCTCTCTCTCTCGCTTCCCGCCTCATTAAGACATAATTACAACTTCTCCCCATTATTTCTCACCCCGGGTAATCTCAGCCGGGGGGGGGGGGGAGAGAGAGAGAGAGAGAGAGAGAGAGAGAGAGAGAGAGAGATAAGAATGACGGAAGAGAAACAGATGAGGAGAAGGAGCACCAATAGGGAGGAGAAAGACAGGGAGATAAGAAGGAAGGAAGGAAGGCGGGAGGGAGGAAGTAATAAAGGAAGAATAGGAGAATATGAGTAAAGAAGGAAGGGAGGAAGGAGGGGGGGAAGTAATTAAGGAAGAATAGAAAGACAGGGAGATAAGAAGGAAGGAAGGAGGGAGGGAGGAAGTAAAGAAGAAATACAAGGACATAAGAAGGGAGGAGGGAAGAAGGGAGGAGGGAAGAAGGGAGGAGGGAAGAAGGGAGGAGGGAAGAAGGGAGGAAGCAATAAAGGAAGAAGGAGGGAATATTTGTTTTATTAACTGGCTACCCAAGGAACAAAACAGGGCAACACACCTTAAGGGGAGGTTTTTAGTTGGTTCCCTAGACTTCCATCAAGCTTAAAATTACTCCCCCTAGACCCCCTTTCAAGATACATTTTTACATTTTTCGGTAGAAAAATGTCCCGGCCGAAGGCCGATTCCCCTTAAATTACAGGCTCGCTATCGCTCGCCAGGAAAAAATCGACACCTAAATAGCGCGAATAGTCTTAAATTTGACAGAAATGGGGCGAGGGTTTTTAAAATCGCCAAACTAATGGGGCAAGCGTCTTAAAATCTCAAAAGCAATGGGGCTAAACATGAGGGAGAAAGGGATCCAGAAAAAAATCCTCCATGTGGAAATCTCCCCTTAACAGTTATAAGTAGGTAATATTATACATACAACATTAAATTAACTTCAGTACACTCGAGGGGAAAAAAAACGATCTTTACACAAACGCTCTAAGCATTCTGAAAGTGGGTCTAAACCTTGCGATACACAGTACAGATTCACCCGGTTCATTCCGTTCACACAGGTATATTATCAGCTCACCAGTGTCAAGATTGTTTTATCCTTCAGTGTACGGTAGCGCTAATAATTCATGTCCCAGCTGTCATTACGTTTGGCTTGCGTCAGATGTTGAATAGGGTGGGTAAGTGTAGGAACATGTTTATATATTTCACTCGATATGAAGAAATGAAGCTTAGACATTGCTGATACCGATTACTGATCAAAACGTACTTGGTGCCGAGACATCACTTATTAGCGCGACTGTACAGTCGGTCAAATATGTGATGTCGGGGCACCAAGTATATCTCGAGCAATATATGGTATCAGCACTATTAATACTTGACTTCATCGTTTCCAGTGAGATATACAAACATGTTCCTATCTTTACACATCCTATTCAACATCTGACAGACATTAATACAGCACACAGCGATCAAAACGTAATAACAGCGGAGACAAGGCTTATTTGGCCAACTGTACCAAACTTAATGTGTGATATATATATACATAATTAAACACAGGTACAAAACTTAATGTGATATATATATATATATATACATAATTAAACACAGGTACAAAACTTAATGTGTGATATATATAAATAATTAAACACAGGTGCAAAACTTAATGTGATATATATATATACATAATTAAACACAGGTACAAAACTTAATGTGATATATATATATATACATAATTAAACACAGGTACAAAACTTAATGTGTGATATATATAAATAATTAAACACAGGTACAAAACTTAATGTGATATATATATATATACATAATTAAACACAGGTACAAAACTTAATGTGATATATATATATATATACATAATTAAACACAGGTACAAAACTTAATGTGTGATATATATAAATAATTAAACACAGGTACAAAACTTAATGTGTGGTATATATATACATAATTAAACACAGGTACAAAACTTAATGTGTGGTATATATATACATAATTAAACACAGGTACAAAACTTAATATGTGGTATATATACATAATTAAACACAGGTACAAAACTTAATGTGTGGTATATATATACATAATTAAACACAGGTTCAAGACTTAATGTGTGATATATATAAATAATTAAACACAGGTACAAAACTTAATGTGTGATATATATACATAATTAAACACAGGTACAAAACTTGGGAGATCTCCACTTGAGGGATTTTATTCTTGGCCCCTTTCTCCCTCATGTTTAGCCCCATTGCTTTTGATATTATAAAACGTTCGCCTAATTAATTTAGCGATTTTAAGAACTTTCACCCCATATGGCACCTTTCGTGCCATTCAGGTGTCGATTTTATCCTGGCGAGCGATAGCGAGCCTGTAATTTAAGAGGAACCGGCCTATGGCCGGGACATTTTTCTACCGAAAAATGTACACATTTATCTTGAAAGGGACTCAAGGGGGTATAATTTTAAGCTTGATGGAGGTCTAGGGAACAAAGTAAATACCTCCCCTTAATACGTGTGATGGTATAATGACAAAAACACATTACGGTATATTAGAGATTGAAGACTGTACCGAGTCACCAAATTACAAACTACTCAGTCAGATAATAATACATTACAGAACTCCTCGAGATATAACAGTTATATAACGGGGATAACAGTAATATAACGGGGATAACAGTTATATAACGGGGATAACAGTAATATAACGGGGATAACAGTAATATAACGGGGATAACAGTAATATAACGGGGATAACAGTAATATAACGGGGATAACAGTAATATAACGGGGATAACAGTTATATAACGGGGATAAGCCAGGCTGGGGATATTAAACGTTTATTGCGATACTTAACCATATTTGACCCGAGGGAGGGCTTTTTAGTATCCAATGTTGCGCTCCATAATACTAAATAATACTTAAATCAATAGTACTTAATAATACTTAACAATACTTAACAATACTCAATTACACATAAACATAATATGATAGCCCACAAGATGTTGGACCAAATAGTGTTAATTTCTCCATACAATGCTGGCTCGCTATTGCTCGCCAGGAAGAAATTGACACCTGGATGGGGATAAACGTCTTTAAACAGTTGACTAAATGGGGCCGAATGGATACAAGCCAGAAAAGGAGAGAAAGATAAAAAACAAAAACCGGTGAACCCCTTTAATACTTATAGAGCATTAGATTAATTGAGGTGTTTTAATTGGAATGTATTTCCGTGATAAAACACAAGCAGGAAGGAAGAAAGAAAGAAAGAAAGCAAGGAAGAAGTGAATGAAGAAGGAATTATATGAACTATGTAGAGGAATGACAGGTAATAAAAGTAACATGGAAAGATAATTAGAATACTTCGAATAATCTATTGTATTTGTCGAAGAACACATGTGTGTGTGTGTGTGTGTGAGAGAGATTGTGTGTGTCTGTATGTGTTTGTATGTGTGTGTGTGTGTGTCTGTCTATGTGTGAGAGAGAGTGTGTGTGTGTGTGTATGTCTATGTGTGAGAGAGAGTGTGTGTGTGTGTGTGTGTCTGTCTATGTGTGAGAGAGAGTGTGTGTGTGTCTGTATGTGTGTGTGTGTGTGTCTGTCTATGTGTGAGAGTGTGTGTGTGTGTGTATGTCTATGTGTGAGAGAGTGTGTGTGTGTGTGTCTGTCTATGTGTGAGAGAGAGTGTGTATGTATGTGTGTGTGTGTCTGTCTATGTGTGAGAGAGAGTGTGTGTGTGTGTGTGTGTGTCTGTCTATGTGTGAGCGAGAGAGTGTGTGTGTCTATGTGTGAGAGAGAGTGTGTGTGTGTGTCTGTCTGTCTATGTGAGAGAGAGAGAGTGTGTGTGTGTGTGTGAGAGTGAGTCAGAGTAGAAAGGAAAACAAGCAACAACATATCTTCAATCCTTACGTAACTGTTTCTACAAAACATTGTTATTAATTTTATTTGTGATAATGGCAGGTAATGGAGGGTTAAGGGGAGGTATTTAGTTTGTTCCCTACGTTTTCATCAACTTAAAATTACACCCCCCATGACCCCCTTTCAAGATAAATTTGTACATATTTCGGTAGAAAAATGTCCCGGCCGGAGACCGGTTGCTCTTAAATTACAGGCTCGCTATTGCTCGCCAGGAAAAAATCGACACCTTAATGGCACGAAAGGTCTTAAAATTGACAGAAATGGGGCAAAAATGTCTTAAAATGTCAAAACTACTAGGGCGAATGTCTTAAAATCTCAAAAGCAATGTGGCTAAACATGAGGGAGAAACGGGTCCAGAAAAAAATCCCTCAAGTGGAAATCTCCCCTTAAGAGAAAGATATTTAGCAAGTCTATGTGTTTTTTTTTTTTTTTTTAACAACATATATAGCTATACTCGATTTAATTTCATCTGACGGTAAATTGAATCCCGTAGCAACTGATCTTTCGATAAGTAACAGTTCAATTAAGAAACTGCTATGTCTATGCGTCTTATTAGTGCCAAGACCTAAAGTATATTTAGGTATAACTAGTAGGATAAGTAAATTCGCAGACGATACTAAAATGGGGAGATCAATTGATTCAGATAGCGATATAGAGTGCCTCCAAAGGGATCTAGATACCTTACATGAATGGTCAGTAAATTGGCAGATGAAGTTTAACATTGACAAATGCAAGGTATTAAAGATAGGGAAGATGCAAACAAATGTTAAATATAAACTAGCTAATTTAGAATTAGAAAATTCAGACTGCGAGAAAGATCTAGGTGTGTTTGTTAGCAATGATTTGAAGCCTAGAAAACAGTGTATAAGCGTTATAAGGCAAACAGGATTCTCGGGTTCATCTCTAGGAGTGTGAGTAACAGAACTGCTGATGTTATCTTAAAACTTTACTTGTCATTAGTGAGACCCCACATGGATTATGCTGTCCAATTTTGGTGTCCTTATTACAGAATGGACATAGATTCATTGGAGAGAGTACAGCGTAGAATGACAAAAATGATCCATAATATTAGAAATCTTCCGTATGAAGAAAGGTTGAAGAAATTAGGTTTACATTCGTTAGAGAGACGCAGAGTTAGAGGGGATATGATAGAGGTCTTCAAGTGGGTTAGTGGGATTAACAAAGGGGACATGATAAATGTACTAAAGCTCAGTGATAGCGAAAGAACTCGTACCAATGGTTTCAAATTAGATAAATTTCGTTTCAGAAAAGATATAGGCAAATATTGGTTTGGTAACAGAGTTGTAGATGGGTGGAATGGACTACCAAGTGCTATAGTGGGATCTAAAACTGTAGGGAGCTTTAAGATAAAATTGGATAAGCATATGGACGAGAAGGGTTGGGTGTGAAGGGGGATCAGCCGGGTTGGGCCAATCAGCGCTCTGCAGACCCCCATAACCCTGCGTTAATCTCTAACCGTTTTGGTAAGATGATCCTCAGGGTATTAGAGTGTTGAGCCTATAATTAGGCTTTGTAATTGATTTGGGGTTGTGTGGGACAGGGATCTGCCTTGCTTAGGCCAATCGGCTTTCTGCAGACTCCCATTTTCTTATGTTCTTATGTTCTTATGTTCTTAAGGTTTAGTTCCAGAAGCTTGGAAGCTTGCAAATGTAGTTCCGATCTTCAAAAAAGGTGATAAATCGATAGCATCCAATTACCGTCCCATTAGTCTCACATCAATCATAGGAAAGTTGCTAGAGTCTATTATTGCTAGGAAAATTAGAAGCCACTTAGACAAATTTAACTTAATAAATTCTTCTCAGCATGGATTCACTCAGGGACGTTCTTGCCTTACTAATTTGCTTAGCTTTTTCTCAGAGGTATATGAAGCAGTAGATAGTGACAAGTCATATGATATTATTTATTTAGATTTCAGTAAAGCTTTCGACAGAGTCCCTCATGAGAGATTGATGAGAAAGGTTGATGCACATGGGATAGGAGGATCGTTGTTGGGATGGATTAGGTCATGGCTAATTGGTAGGAAACAGAGAGTCAGCATAAATGGTACCAAGTCAGAGTGGGGAGCAGTCAAAAGTGGTGTCCCCCAGGGATCGGTATTAGGTCCCCTGTTGTTTCTTATATACATAAATGACCTAGATTTAGGTATAACTAGTAGGATAAGTAAATTCGCAGACGATACTAAAATGGGGAGATCAATTGATTCAGATAGCGATATAGAGTGCCTCCAAAGGGATCTAGATACCTTACATGAATGGTCAGTAAATTGGCAGATGAAGTTTAACATTGACAAATGCAAGGTATTAAAGATAGGGAAGATGCATACAAATGTTAAATATAAACTAGCTAATTTAGAATTAGAAAATTCAGACTGTGAGAAAGATCTAGGTGTGTTTGTTAGCAATGATTTGAAGCCTAGAAAACAGTGTATAAGCGTTCGTAATAAGGCAAACAGGATTCTCGGGTTCATCTCTGGGAGTGTGAGTGACAGAACTGCTGATGTTGTCTTAAAACTTTGCTTGTCATTAGTGAGACCCCATATGGATTGTGCTGTCCAATTTTGGTGTCCTTATTACAGAATGGACATAGATTCATTGGAGAGAGTGCAGCGTAGAATGACAAAAATGATCCATAATATTGGAGGTCTTTCGTATGAAGAGGGGTTGAAGAAATTGGGTTTACATTCGTTGGAGAGACGCAGAGTTGGGGGGATATGATGGAGGTGTTCAAGTGGGTTGGTGGGATTAACAAGGGGGACATGACAAATGTACTAAAGCTCAGTGATAGCGAAAGAACTCGTACCAATGGTTTCAAATTGGATGAATTTCGTTTCAGAAAGGATGTGGGCAAGTGTTGGTTTGGTAACAGAGTTGTAGATGGGTGGAATGGACTACCAGGTGCTATGGTGGGGTCTAAGACGGTGGGGAGCTTTAGGATAAAATTGGATGAGCTTATGGACGAGGGGGGTTGGGTGTGAAGGGGGATCAGCCGGGTTCGGCCAATCAGCGCTCTGCATACCCCCATAATCCTGCGTTGATCTCTAACCGTTTTGGTGGGATGATCCTCAGGGTATTGGAGTGTTGAGCCTATAATTGGGCTTTGTAATTGAACTGGGGTTGTGTGGGACGGGGATCTGCCTTGCTTGGGCCAATCGGCTTTCTGCAGACTCCCATTTTCTTATGTTCTTATGTTCTTAAGTTTCCATCATTAACAGCCAATTTCGCTACCAAACCTCCCTGCAAGCGGAGTAATTAATCAAGCTGGATATGCCAATTTACCGTCAGTTGGATTTTTTTTTTTTTTGGTTAAACAGAGTAGCCTATATATTTGTGTTTTTCATTAGTTTAACAAGGCCGACACTAATAAAAAGTGCATTCCATAACCATACTACTCTATTGATAAGAGAGAGAGAGAGAGAGAGAGAGAGAGAGAGAGAGAGAGAGAGAGAGAGAGAGTGAAAGTGAGTGTGAATGAGTAAAAGTGGGTGTAAATGAGAAAGAATGTGTATGAGAAAGTGTGTGTATGTATGTGTGTGTATGAGAACATAATAGGTGTGTATGAATGAGTCTGCGTGTGAGTGTGTGTGATAGTGAGTGAGTGAGTGTTGTTCTGCATTGTATTCAGTTTTAAATGTCAAGTAATCAATGACATCTTGCCTTTATTAATTCATACCTCTCTCTCTCTATCTATCTATCTGTCTGTCTATTTATCCAACTAGCTTTCTGCATTTCTATTTGTCTATCTATCTACCTGCCTACCTACTTAACTACCTACCTATCTATCTATATATCTATCTTTCTGTCATTCTGTCTATATATCTATCTATCTAGAGAGAGAGAGATACAACTTGGCTAATAGGAAGCATAATGAGAGATTGAGAATATATGAGCTATTATAATGATCCTAAGAGAGAGAGAGAGAGAGAGAGAGCTTGGCTAATAAGACACATAATGAGACAAGGAATATTTAACCTATTATAATGATTGAGAGAGAGAGAAAGAGTGAGTGTGAGTGAGTGTGTGCTGTATGTGTGTGTCTGTCACCGGGAGTAGTTATTATCTCAAATTGCTTGCGGTTTATTCCAGGGAGATAATATAGAATACATTAACTATAGTTCGTTCATTCTAGGTTGGGAGATATAGAAATCGTAACCCCTAACCTCTCATAACTCAAAAAGGACTAGAGTAACCGAGCTAATAGTTCTACCAAATAGGAAGACTTGGCTTGGGAATATGGGTATAAATTGACGGCTCATTTGCTCCAGCCCATTTTGAGTTACAGAGGCTAAAAAGTTACAATGTCTGCCCAACCTGGAATGAACGGACTATAGTAATTGTAAGTAAAGTGTCATTCTCACAGTGCAGAGGAAAGTTTGCTCCAGGTAGAGCAGGTTTCTTATGTGAACAAATGCCCACATGTGTGTACTTGCCTTAAACCTCCTCAGCTCCAACTTTCACTCGTGATTACGTGTGGTATTCGTATTGGGGCTAAGCATTAATGAGTTGGCTCAGCAGGCTACCATTTTTCATGAAGCTCAAGAACTTAACCCTTTCAGACTCATATGACGCAGAGATTGCCAGATTAGCAATAAGAAATAGAGTTCTCTCACTCTTATAATTACCTCTCCAAAATTAGTGTTCTGTCCACAGCTAACTCAAAGACAACTGCAGAGGTTGAAGTAACTAAACTAAAGGTTTCTAAATACCCCTGATGGTAACAAAGGTTTAAAGTATCCCCAATAGGCTCAAAATCGCGTCATATGTCGGAGAGGGTTAATATGCAATTCACATTATAATTTGGTTATCATAGATGATTGTATGCAATTTAGGACGGATTTGCAGTAATTGAAAGTTATAAAATACCCCAATTAATACCCCAATTAATCCATTAACTTCTATAATTTCTTCTGAAATTGAAAAAAAAAGGCAAAACAATATAAAAAAGTATAACATCTACTTAACCCTCTCCGACATACGACGCGACTTTGAGCCTATTAGGGATACTTTAAAGCCTTTGTTACCATCAGGGGTATTTAAAAACCTTTAGTTTAGTTACTTCAACCTCTGCAGTTGTCTTTGAGTTAGCTGTGGGCAGAAAACTAATTTTGGAGAGTAATTATAAGAGTGAGAGAACAATTTCTTATTGCTAATCTGGCAACCTCTGCGTCATATGAGTCTGAAGGGGTTAAGATGTTTATGGGATAAGTTTCACAGCCCTGGTTTGGACACCTTCTAGTTGCTCAATATCTCTCCTTAGTGCCGGGGCCCAGAATCGTGCTTCATATTCCAGAAGAGGTTGGTTGTATCCCATTTTAATATAACTAACTCCATCTCCATATTTGTTCTAAGAAGAGAGAGAGAGAGAGAGTGTGTGAGTGAGTGAGTGAGTGAGTGAGTGAGTGAGATAGAGAGAGAGAGGGGGGGGGGGGTTCGAGAGAGATCTAGTCATAAGATAATAATATTGTATAATGGCTCTCTTTTTTTCACTCTTGAGTAGCATCACATGTACTGTAATGCTTAAGAGAGGAGGAGTGTGTGTATGTGTGTGTATGTATGTGTGTGTGTGTGACTTACATAAATAAATACAGACCATACAGACCTTGCGATCCCAACAGAGCAGCTTTCAGTTACATAGATACCCAGACTGCACAAACCTTACGATTCCATCAAAGAAGTTTCAGAGAGAGCTAGTTATATAGATATTCGACTGCACAGACCTTATATTATGATCCCAACATAACAGTCCTGAGAGAGACCGAGGAAGATTGTGTTGTGTGTACAATGGAGTTACATAAATACTCAGACTGTACAGATCTTACGATTTCAACAATGTAATCATGAGAGAGAGAGAGGGAGAGAGAAAGTTACAAGGAATATTTAGTATCTCAGAGACCTTGCGGTCCATTCCGGGGAGATACTTGAAGTGGAAGGAGAGAGATTGCTTAATGTACTACAAACATTACAGAGTGTGTAAATATTATCTACTCTCTTCTTGAACTGCTCTTCTGAAGAACTGCTCACAACTTCTGAGGTAAGTTTGTTCCAGGTAGAACAGATCTTAAATGTGCTAAAGTTTCCACAAATACTAGTGCTGAACCTTTCTAATTCTAATTCTAGCCATGGTTGCGTGTTGTATTCATATTGAGACTAAACATTTTGCGAGAGAGAGAGAGATAGAGAGAGACTCCCTAACCACAAAACTTCACCTCTCAGCCCGGGAAGGTTTGTGTTGCTCCTGTATTCTCTCTTTTTTTTTCTCTCTTTCGCTCTCTCGCTCTTTTGTGGGGGAAGGACGGGAGGGGGAGGGGGGCTTGGAGAAACAAAATACCATCGAGGGGTTCTTATTGGCTGGTGGTTGGCCAATGGGGTGAGAGTGTCCACGTGGAGTCGATCTGCTCTCTCTCTCTCTCTCTGGACTGCTTTGTTGGGATCGTAAAGGTCTGTGCAGTCTATGTATCTATTGTATGTAATTCTCTATCTCTATCTATCTCTTTTCCTTCCTATCTCCCATTCGTTTTTCTCTATATTTATTCTTCCATTCTTTATCTTATTTTCTTTATACCTCCTTTTCATCAATTATTCCAGTTATGCTTTATCCAGTGTTGCCTTCTTCCATGGCTTTCTTTCCCCCCCTTTTATTCTCTCCTCCCTTCCTTCCTTGCTTTCTTATAGTTTCTGCTTCTCTTTCTTTCCATTCCTCCATTTGCCTATTCCGTGTTTATACTCTTCCCCATTTCAATATTCCTTCATTCATTCCTTTCTCAGCATTCCCCCTTTTCTCCATTTCTCCCTTCGTTATTACATTTCCTCCCTCCCTTCCTTCTTTCCCTCTTTCCTTTATTCGTTTCCTTCTTTCCTTCCTTTTTCGTCCATTCCTTCATTCGCTGTGCTTCTATTCCTTCTCTAATCCCTTCTTCCTTCTCTCCCTCCATCTGTCATGTTGTTTCTATCCCCTCCTTCTTTCAATTCTCTTCATTCCTCCCTTCCTTCGTTCCTCCCTTCCTTCATTCCCGCCGTCCTTCGTTTCTCCCTTCCTTCATACATTCCCGTCTTCCTTCGTTCCTCCTTTCCTTCATTCCCCGCTTTCCTTCATTCCCGCCTTCATTCGTTCCTTCTTTCCTACACTCCCTCCAGAAGCCGAAGGTTTGAGTGATAGATGAACAGGAGGCAAGGGAGGGAGGGAGGGAGGGAGGTAGTCAGGGAGGAATAAACAGAGAGGGTGGAGGGAGGGCTGGGCGGGAAAACAAGCGCCCCCATTGGCCAGCCCTCCGCCAATCAGGCGCCAGAAGCCGCCTGAATCCACGTGGATCAACCCCGAAATGTCAACAAAAAACAGGAATTTTCGGTTTTCATTCGCCGATTCGCCCCCACCCGCGTCCCAATTTTGTTCCCGAATGCCACCGAAATTGTACTAGAGCATCGGTATTAAAGCTAGAAGAATCCAATAACCTAGAATAAAAATAGTCTAGAGCACATTCGGCATTAATGTTGTCGATTGGAAGTAATATCTCGCGCCCTTGCTGCTCCCCAGGATGGTTCGCCGAAATTGCGGTTTATTATTATGCAATTGATTAATGAGGACCGAACGGGTGATGATGTGTATGTTTTGTTGTGTGTGTGACAGAGAGAGAGAGAGAGAGAGAGAGACAGAGAGAGAATGAGGACCGAACGGGTCATGATGTGTATGTTTTGTTGTGTGTGTGTGACAGAGAGAGAGAGAGAGGGAGAGAGAGCATGCAGAAAGTACCAGTATGTGAGTGAGTGTATTTGTGCCATTGAGTAATGAGGACCGAACGGGTCATGATGTGTATGTTTTGTTGTGTGTGTGACAGAGAGAGAGAGAGAGACAGAGAGAGCATGCAGAAAGTACCAGTGAGTATGTGAGTGAGTGTATTTGTGCCATTGAGTAATGAGGACCGAACGGGTCATGATGTGTATGTTTTGTTGTGTGTGTGACAGAGAGAGAGAGAGAGAGAGAGACAGAGAGAGCATGCAGAAAGTACCAGTGAGTATGTGAGTGAGTGTATTTGTGCCATTGAGTAATGAGGACCGAACGGGTCATGATGTGTATGTTTTGTTGTGTGTGTGACAGAGAGAGAGAGAGAGAGAGACAGAGAGAGCATGAGGACCGAACGGGTCATGATGTGTATGTTTTGTTGTGTGTGTGCCAGAGAGAGAGAGACAGAGAGAGCATGCAGAAAGTACCAGTGAGTATGTGAGTGAGTGTATTTGTGAAGCTGTGTGTGTGTGACAGAGAGAGAGAGAATGCAGAAAGTACCAGTGAGTATGTGAGTGAGTGTATTTGTGAAGCTGTGTGTGTGTGTGTGTGTGAGAGGGAGAGAGAGAATGCAGAAAGTACCAGTGAGTATGTGAGTGAGTGTATTTGTGAAGCTATGTGTGTGTGTGTGTGTGTGAGAGGGAGAGAGAGAATGCAGAAAGTACCAGTGAGTATGTGAGTGAGTGTATTTGTGAAGCTGTGTGTGTGTGTGTGAGAGAGACAGAGAGAGCATGCAGAAAGTACCAGTGAGTATGTGAGTGAGTGTATTTGTGAAGCTGTGTGTGTGTGTGTGTGTGTGAGAGGGAGAGAGAGAATGCAGAAAGTACCAGTGAGTATGTGAGTGAGTGTATTTGTGAAGCTGTGTGTGTGTGTGTGTGTGTGTGTGTGAGAGAGGGAGAGAGAGAATGCAGAAAGTACCAGTGAGTATGTGAGTGAGTGTATTTGTGAAGCTGTGTGTGTGTGTGTGTGAGAGGGAGAGAGAATGCAGAAAGTACCAGTGAGTATGTGAGTGAGTGTATTTGTGAAGCTGTGTGTGTGTGTGTGTGAGAGGGAGAGAGAGAATGCAGAAAGTACCAGTGAGGATGTGAGTGAGTATATTTGTGAAGCTGTGTGTGTGTGTGTGTGTGTGTGTGAGAGAGAGAGAAAGAATAGATACACATATAGATAGTTAGGAAGTTCGAGTATGTGTGTGAGTATATGTGTGAGGTTTTGTGTATGTATGAGAGAGAGAGAGATGGGTCTTTTTTGCTCACGCACACACACACACACACACACACACACATATCTCTATCGTGTTACATTTTTTTTACCGAACCATGAATCTTAATGTTATTTTTTCAACAACGAAACTGGCATACCTTATTAAATTAAATATGTCGGTTTCTCGGCTTATAATGATTTAGATTTTGCTATTTACACACACATACACACACTCACACTCTCTCTCTCTCTCTTTCTAAGGATCATTATAATTGCTCATATATTCTCAATCTCTCATGCTTCCTATTAGCCAAGATCTCTCTCTCCCTCCCTCACACACACTAACTCACCCTCTCCCTCTCTCTCTCTCTCTCTAAGGATCATTATAATTGCTCATATATTCTCAATCTCTCATGCTTCCTATTAGCCAAGTTCTCTCTCTCCCTCACTCACACACTAACTCACCCTCTCCCTCTCTCTCTCTCTCTCTAAGTGAAGGTGTGCATGCCTTTTCCTTTCCATTTCTAACTATACTATAAATTCCTTCAGGCGATTTCCAAGCCCTGCAAGGTTATTCACTTCTAACTATTTTCATGTACGGCATATTGCCGGAGGGAGCGGAGGGTGGGGAGAGAGAGCCTTCATCTTTGCTATCCTTTCCTTCCACTTTATCTTAGGGTTGCTATCTCTATTAGGATTAAGTCCTGGTCACCTCGTAGGGATCGTAAGATCTGTGTGGCCAGTGTATCTATGTAAATCTATGTAAATCTCTCTCTCTCTCTCTCATTATAACAAAGTGGTATTATTTTCCCGTAAATTCCCAGCGTTTCATTCTAATTTCTGACCATCTGATAAGTGCCCCCCCCCCCCCCCCCTTGGTCGTTCCTACAATAGTGAAAAGCGAGGGGATATATTATTTACTGCCTTGATGTGTGTGTCGGGGGAACGGGTGGGCGTGGAGAGAGCTTTATATAGTGGATGGATTAAGTTTTTTTTTTATCAATAACCCCTTTTTTCAACTGAGAACTATTATGTATAGACTTTGAAAGGGAATCTGATTGAATACTATAAAGGTATCTATATTTGTATTGTTATGTATTGTATTATTTTGTAGTTATGTATTGTATTATTTTGTAGTTATGTATTGTATTATTTATGTTATTTTGTATTTATCATATTTATTACTATGCTTCTTCATTGTTGATACTACTGTTCTTCCTAAGCTGAATATATTTCGTTTGGTGGATTTTAAGGGGTGATGAATTTGGGGTATTTTATATATTTGTACATTTGGCTCGAGTAAAGCCTGAGGCGTTTGTTGCTCTACTGTTGTAATATATAGTATCTCTCTCTCTCTCTCTCTCTCTCTCTCTCTCTCTCTCTCTCTCGTAATCACTTCCCTTTAGACTCCTATAAACGCACTCTAATCCTAACTTCCTCTTACTCACTCTCTCTCTCTCTCTCTCACTTGAAGTCCCTATATAGCTCAGTTTGTTTACATCGTCTTATACATATACATATACGGTACACACACACACACACACACACACACACACACGTACCACCGAACAAACATACACGGGAACAAAGACAAACAATCAAACAAAGACGGGTGGAGTGCAGTTTTGTGTGAGTGTGTGTCTGTGTGTTTGTGTGTGTGTGTTTGTGTGTATTAGTGTTGGTATGTGTACGTGTATCATTGTTTGTGTATGTGTTCGTATTAGTGTGTGTTTTAGTGTGCGCGTGTGTGTTAATATGTGTGTGTATGTGTATTAGTGTGTTGGTGTGTGTGTTTAGTGCTAGTGTGTCTGTAAAGGAGAGAAGAATAGTGAGATTGGTCAACGTGTGTCTGTGTGTGGCGGTGTGTGTGCGTGTGTGGCAGACTGTATCACACACACGCACACATACATGTTTCCTGATATGTCTACACACACACAATCAAGGAGGCGTGTACATTCACTATGACACGTACAGCTGAAAAAAAGAACACACACACACAGAGAGAGAGAGATAGATAGACCTACTCACACATACCATCTATCTATGTATCTCTCTCTCTCTCTTAAACAAATACTCACACATCTGTGAACTTAATATCTCAGCAATAACAACAACACACACACACACACACACACACACTAAAACTAACACATACTAATACACACACACACACTAACATGCACTCACACACACCAACACTAAAACACACACACACACACACTAATATCCCCCGTATTTAGCATAAGCATCACTATCAACATTTACTAGAATTCAAACAAGGACGTCAAATATGTATATATATGTTATTGTACTGAGGCATTAAGGGGGCAGTACTCGCTTTTCCGGACCCCCTTCTCCCTCATGTTTAGCATATTTGTTTTGAGGTTTTAAGACGTTCGTTCCGTTAGTTTGGTGATTTTGAGACCTTTCGTGCCCTTTATAGGTGTTGATTTTTTTCTGGCGAGTGATAGCGAGCCTCTGATTTTAGAAGGACCGGGAAATTTTTCTACCGAAAAAATGTACACATTTATGTTGAAAGGGGGTTTAGGGGGTGTTTTTCTAAGTTTTATGGATGTCTAGCGAGGAAACTCAAAAATAAATTTAAAAATAAATATCTAGACCAAAAAACCGGCCACTGACCCTTAAGTTAATTATATACTCTAACATTCCGGTTTAATCAGTATTAACATTAAACTAAGTAGATTCCCTTTGTTAAACTCAAGGTCATTCTTATTTATCTCCTATTTTGTATCGTTATTATTATTATTATTATTATTATGTATTATATTATTATTAATATTTGTATTATTATTATTAATATTATTATTATTATTATTAGTATGAGTATTATTATTATTATTTTTTTTTTTTTATTGCAGTCAATAAATCACAAAGATGTATTAATCTGTGACACACATACACAGATAAAAACACTCTCTCTCTCTCTCTCTCTCTCTCTCTCTCTCTCTCTCTCTCTCTCTCTCTCACGTCAATCAGTATACACCAAATTAGTGATATAATCTTTGTGTGTGCTTGGCAAAATATCATATATTTTACTTTGAGAAATATCATAGTGTTCTGAAGGAATTATTAATACACACACATACTAGCGGTGAGAGAGAGAGAGAGAGAATGTGTGTGTTTGACTAGCAAAGTGTGTGTGATAGAAAGAGAGTAAGTGAGTGAGTGTGTATGCAAGCATGTCTGTGAATGTGTTCCTGTTTATCTGATTGTAGCAAAATGCGTGTGTTTTCTGCAGACTCCCATTTTCTTATGTTCTTAATGTGTGTGTTCGATAGAGAGAGTTTGTTTGTGTGTCTAAGAGTGAGCGTAGTGTGAGAATACGTGTGAGTGTATGGTGTTGTTGTTGCTGTTCCCCAAGCTGCCTGGCCGAACAGCCCCAAGGCCCCGAGCAAGGCCAAGGCCATAACCGAGCGCCCCCACAGAACCCTCCCTGCCGACCACAATAAAGCCTGGGTGACCGAAGCCACTCCATGGCGGGGAGCTGGGGAGGGTGAGGAAACGCCCGGGAAACCAAAGCCCCACCCAGGGCCCTGTGCCCCTCAGCAATTATGAAGAGAAAGTTGAGGGGCAAAGGAAAAATGTGACGCTTTGGCTCCCAATCTTGGTAGATTGGGAGGTCAATCCACGGAAGAGACGCCGTCACTTGAGATCTAGAAAATATATAAGTAAAAGGAACAGTCACAGTAAGCTATGGGTATGGCAGAGATCGCTCAGTTCTCACTCTGATAGACCAGCCCATCACCAGTGTGAGTGTATGTCTTAATATCTGTTTGTATCTACCTATGTGTGTGAGAGAGAGAGATAGAGAGACTGTTAGTACGTGTCTGTGTGTATGTGAGAGAGAGAGAGAGAGAGAGAGAGAGAGACTGTTAGTACGTGTCTGTGTGTATGTGAGAGAGAGAGAGAGAGAAAGACTGTTAGTACGTGTCTGTGTGTATGTGAGAGAGATAGAGAGACTGTTAGTACGTGTCTGTGTGTATGTGAGAGAGAGAGAGAGAGAGAGACTGTTAGTACGTGCCTGGTGAGGTGTGGTGGAGTGGTCTTGCCACTGAACTGGTAATCCAATGGACCCGGGTTCGAATCCCGATATGTCAATGGGAAGATGTTATTGGGATGGAATTTGTGCTGTACCTAGTATCAGCGCATTACCACGAAGCACACCGTAACGCCAAATATATACCCTCGTTGTTCCCTGATTAAATAGCACTGTATGAATATTCTCATATTCAAAATATGCTATAGGGGTCAATGCCTAGTGAGTTAATTGCTCAATAGATGGCGTTCTGAGAGTGAGGGTCCAAGTCTAGGAGGTGCGACAGGTGAAGTACTGGAGCGAGGCAGCTTCAGAGAAGGGGCTGCTTCGAGCCATGGGTGGGCAACTATGGCCCATGCATCCTGTGAAGGTTAGATGGCAGGGGCTGCTTACAGCTAAAAGTGCGTCACATGTCTCACCCCTAGACTGGAACGAGACCTCACGGGCTTCACCGTTCAATGTAGAACGGTTAAATGTACAGGTTTTCAGCCTATGCCCGAGAGGGAGTAGTAGTTGGAATATACAGTAGAAGAAAACAAAATGTGTGTGAATGTGTGTGTGAGAGAGAGGGAGAGAGAGACTGTTAGTACGTGCCTGTATGTGTGTGTGTGTGTGTGTGTGTGTGTGTGTGTGTGAGAAACTGCGGTTACCCACTCTGCTGTGAAGATGTGGTCTGTGGGTTTCAAGGGGAGGGGGAAGGAACAACGTGAATGAGGAAGAAGGAAGAAGAGAAAACAGAAGAGGAAATGGAGGAGGAGACAAGAAGAGGAAGGGGAAGATGAGGAAGAGAAGACAAGAGGAAATAGAGAAGAAGAAGAAGAAGAAGAAGAAGAAGAAGAAGAAGAAGATGATTAGGTAGAGGAGGATTTGCAGTTGGAAGAGGAAGTTAAATCTATCCATCTATCTATATATTGTCAGACGATTGAATTCCGAGGGGGTGACCACGAATGAATCGCTTCCATATGCCGAGGCTATTCGTTTGATATTCTAGCTTGTGAGGAGGAGGAAGAGAAAGAGGAGGAAGAGGAGGAGGAGGAGGAAGAAGAGAATATGGAGGAGGAGGAAGAGGAAAAGGAGGAAGAATGGGAAGTAAAATGCGATAAGGAAACATGAGGAGGAGAATAATAATAATAATAATAATAATAATAATAATAATAATAATAATAATAATAATAATAATAATAATAATAATCTAGAATGAATATGTTAGGAAATATGTGATTTTAAAATATAATGAAGATTTAAGAGAGAGAGAGAGAGAGAGAGAGAGAGAGAGAGCGCGAGAGACCAATAACAGAATTACAACGAACACGGAAGAACGGGCACAGGCGAGGAAAACCCACCCAATTTTCAAGCAAGTCCAATGTTGATAGTTGAAGTAATAATGTTGGTAGTTTGACGAGGTAGTAATGTTGGTAGTTGCTTCCGATGTTGGTAGTTGTGGTTACTTGAGGAACTGGTATATATGAGGTAATAATGTTGGTAGTTTGACGAGGTAGTAATGTTGGTAGTTGCTCCCGATGTTGGTAGTTGTGGTTAGTTGAGGAACTGGTATATAGTTTTTCCAGCTCGTGATAATGTTGGTAGTTCTAGGTTAATGTTTGTAGTTAAAGTAATAATGTTGGTAGTTGTGGTTGTTTGAAGAGCTGGTCTATAGTTTGTCCAGCTCGTGATAATGTTGGTAGTTGTAGGTTAATGTTGGTAGTTTGTTGAGGTAGTAATGTTGGTTGTTGTTGTTGTTGTGGTTGTGGTTGTGGTTGTGGTTGTTGTTGTTGTTGTTTAATGTTGATAGTTAATGTGCCTTCTATGATTCACCTGTTTCGTTTCAATATTTTGTTGATTATAAGATGTTACGCCCCACACGTTCGGTGATTATAAGACGTTTCGATTCGTTCAGGTTTTTGCTTTTCTCCTGGCGAGCGATAGCGAGCCTGCAATATACAAGCATCCGGGTCCTTGTTCTACCGAAATAATGTACAAATTTATCAGAAAGAGGAGTCTAAGAGTGTTATTATATATACAGGGTGTTCCAGTAATGCTTTATTATATATACAGGGTGTTCCAGTAATGCTTTATTATATATATAGGGTGTTCCAGTAAAGCTTTATTATATATACAGGGTGTTCCAGTAATGCTTTATTATATATACAGGGTGTTCCAGTAATGCTTTATTATATATACAGGGTGTTCCAGTAATGCTTTATTATATATACAGGGTGTTCCAGTAATGCTTTATTATATATACAGGGTGTTCCAGTAATGCTTTATTATATATATAGGGTGTTCCAGTAATGCTTTATTATATATACAGGGTGTTCCAGTAATGCTTTATTATATATACAGGGTGTTCCAGTAATGCTTTATTATATATACAGGGTGTTCCAGTAATGCTTTATTATATATACAGGGTGTTCCAGTAATGCTTTATTATATATATAGGGTGTTCCAGTAATGCTTTATTATATATACAGGGTGTTCCAGTAATGCTTTATTATATATATACAGGGTGTTCCAGTAATGCTTTATTATATATATAGGGTGTTCCAGTAATGCTTTATTATATATACAGGGTGTTCCAGTAATGCTTTATTATATATACAGGGTGTTCCAGTAATGCTTTATTATATATACAGGGTGTTCCAGTAATGCTTTATTATATATACAGGGTGTTCCAGTAATGCTTTATTATATATACAGGGTGTTCCAGTAATGCTTTTCATAAATTATATGGTGGACTCATCAGACAAAAATAAGAATAAATTACTCCATGAACATGAGGTTGAGTATTTATAATAACGGAGTTATTATACGATTTAAGTTAACGATAGATACAATGCCATTCAGTCCAAGGGGTAATGTTGCCATTTTAGTGGATTATATCCATTTGGCCTTCGCTATCGCTTGCTAGCCTCAAGATAGTGAGCAGTAGCGATCTGACTTTTCGGTAGAAAAATATGTCCGGCTTCGCCGGTAGAAAAATCAAATCCGGCAAAGCCGGACATATTTTTCTACCGAAAAGTCAGATCGCTACTGCTCACTATCTTGAGGCTAGCAAGCGATAGCGAAGGCCAAATGGATATAATCCACTAAAATGTCAACATTACCCCTTGGACTGAATGGCATTGTATCTATCGTTAACTTAAATCATGTAGTAACTCCGTTATTATAAATACTCAACCTCATGTTCATGGAGTAATTTATTCTTATTTTTGTCTGATGAGTCCACCATATAATTTATGAAAAACATTACTGGAACACCCTGTATATATATATTATATATATATATATATATATATATATATATATATATATATATACACAGTATACTGTATATATTGTTTGTTTTCATTATATATATATATTTTGTTTAAAGTTTGAGTGGCGCCTACAGTAGATGGCAAACTTTAGAAAATGTTCGACGAGTATGAAAACAAAAATCAAAATACCCCCTCCCCCCCAAAAAAAAAAAAAATTAAACAAAAAATGAAAAACAATGTCGTATAAATGTTGGTAGCAGCGCCGCGGATGGTGGTAGTTTGTGGGTGACGTGATAGTGGTAGTTGAGATAATTGTGGTGATCCAGCGGGTGATAATGGTGGTAGCTGTGACAATTGTGGCTGAGGGATGATGGTGGTGGTTTTGTTTTGATGGTGGTGGTGATTGTGAAGGAGTGATAATGGTGGTGGTGATTGTGGTGGTTTGGTGGTGATTGTGGTAGTAGTTGTAGTTATTGTGGTATACAAAATGGTGGTAGTAATTGTGTTTATGCTGATTGTGGTAGTTATTGTTATTGTGATGGTGATTGTGGTAGTAATGGTATGGTTGTAGTTATTGTGGTAGTGGTGGTGATTGTGGTAGTGGTTGTAGTTATTGTGGTAGTGGTGGTGATTGTGGTAGTGGTTGTAGTTATTGTGGTAGTGGTGGTGATTGTGGAAGTGATAGTTGTGGTGATAGTGGTAGTTGAGATAATGGTGGTAGCTGTGATGATTGTTTTGTTGGTAGTGATTGTGGTGATTGTGTGTTTTCTTCTTGTTGTATTGTTGGTGGTGGTAATTGTATTATTGGTGGTGGTAATTGTGGTAGTGATGGTGGTTGTGGTTATTCTGATTGCAGTAGTGATGGTGGTGATTGTCGTGGTTTGTGTAGGATTGTAAAGTCTGTTTTTTTTCTTCAACTGACGGTAAATTGCAAAGTTCCCATCAAGATTTCTCAGTTATTTTGAAGATTTTGTAGTGAAATAGGGGGGTAATTATATACACTTGGTCTTGATATGATGAAGAGACATAGTATTTGCATAGGGGTATGTGCCTGAGTACATACATACATACATACATATATATTATATACATACATACATACATACATACATATATATTATATACATACATATATTTTAAAATGTGTATACCTATAGTGGTAATGATTACTGTGTTATATATGTGTGTGATAGTGGTAGTGGTGGTAGTTAGTTCCTTGTTATATGTGTGTGATTGTGGTAGTGGTGGTGGTGGTGATAGTGGTAGTGATTTCCGCTTAATACAGGAACACATGGTACAGTGGATATTATGTGGTAAGTTTATGAGAGAGAGAGAGAGAGAGAGAGAGAGAGAGAGAGAGAGAGAGAGAGAGAGAGAGACAGACAGACAGACAGACAGACAGACAGACAGACAGAGATAGATAGATAGATAGATAAATAGATATATTGATAAAGAGAGAGAGAGAGAGAGAGAGAGAGATACATATAATAGATAGATAGATAGATAGATAGAGAGAGAGACATAGATACATAGAATAGATATATAGATAAATAGATAGATAGAGAGAGAGACATAGATACATAAAATGGATATATAGATAAATAGATAAATAGCGAGAGAGAGATACAGAGAGAGCTACAACACACACACACACACACACACATACACATACACACATACACACACACACACACACACATATACACAAACACACACACACACACACACACAGGACCTAAGGCATTACTACCCCTCTCTTTGTTTGTTCGCTGTGTTTAGATGTTACACTGTTTGTTCTTCTTATGTAACCACTTAGTGTTCACAAAATGTTGGTGTTCTGTGGATGTGGGTGAGAGAGAGAGAGTGTGTGGGGGGGGGGGGGAAGTGTGTGTGTGTGTGTGTGTGTGTATGAGCGAGTGTGTGTGTTTGTGTGTGTATGAGCGAGTGTGTGGGAGAGAATGTGTGTATGCCAGGCAAAAAAATAATAAAGACGTCCAATTCACCCTTAGATAGTTTCGAATATATATGTATCAGTATTTATGTTCCCGACTGTATGTACTGTACAGTCGCGTTAATAAGTCCTGTCCCAGCTGTCATTACGTTTGGCTTGCTCTGTGCTGTATTAATGTCTGTCAGATGTTGAATAGGGTGGGTAAGTGTAGGAACATGTTTGTATATTCACTCAATATGAAGAAATGAAGCTTAGATATTGCTGATACCAATTATTGATCAAAACATACTTGGTGCCGAGACATATTTTTTTTTTTTTTTTTTTTTTTTTTTTTTTTAAAGAGACAATGAACGGAGGAAGGAAAAACACATAAAACAAAAAGGTCCATGTGCCTAAAGGCATCCTCCATTCATAAAATGTTTGTAACAACTGGATTTAAACTTTTGTAGATTGTAAGTTTGTGGAAAGCAATTCCAGGGAAGTGAATTCCAAAGAGTAGTAGCTCTGGGGATAAATGAATTCTGATAAGCAGAAGCTCTGCATTGTGGAGGAGAAACTGTAAATTCATGGGCGCTCTCAGCTGCCCTAGTTCTACGGGGAAAGATGTGGAGAGGCGGCACAATTGAAGCAAGTTTCTCGGAACAATTGCTGTGAAAATATCTGTAGAATAATGCCAGGGATGCAACGTTTCTTCGTATGGATAATGTAGGAAGGTCCTGTGTGATTGCAGGGTTATTGATTAATCTAATAGCTTTATTTTGAATTTTGTCCAACTGCCTCAATGCAACCACTCCACTTCCACCCCACAGAGGTGAACAGTAATCCATCTGAGAACGCACATGACTTTTATATATTACGGCCAACTGCTCGTCAGTGAAGAATTCTCGAACTCTGTACTGGAGTCCCAGTTTTTTAGAGGCATTCTTAGCAATGCTTCTAACATAATGTGTCCAGCTCAAGTTAGTAGTTAATGTTACACCGAGAATGTCAATACTAGGGGAAGGGGGAATATTTACATCATTAAAAAATATATGGGAGTCAGTGAGATTCTGTCGGTTAGAAAATTGAATGTACTTGGTTTTCTGTGCATTAAAGGGAACTAGATTATTTTGTCCCCAGTCATTAATTCTAGAAAGGTCCTGGTTCAGAGAAATTGCAGTGTTTATTTTTGAATTTATAAGATCGGGTTGGGTGAAAGAATTGGTAAATGTGAAGGAACTGTGGAGTGTTGAGTCATCTGCGTAGGAATGTATTGGATTATGTGGGAAAGACTACATGTGTGTATGCGAAAGACTACATGTGTGTATGCGAAAGACTACATGTGTGTATGCGAAAGTGTGTATGTGTGAGAGAGATATACAGTAGCTGGAATCCAGTACAAAAAGTCGTCACCGGTATTGAAAGGGATATATATTAATGTATGCCGAATGTATCACTAATATTAAGAGGGGAATGGCCGTATTAAGGGGGGGGGGATGGCCGTATTAAGGGGGGGGATGGCCGTATTAAGGGGGGGGGGATGGCCGTATTAAGGGGGGGATGGCCGTATTAAGGGGGGGGGATGGCCGTATTAAGGGGGGGGGGATGGCCGTATTTATTGGCTTATTTATGTATTTTTCATTATTATGTTCAGTTTCCTCCCTAGACCTCCATCAAGCTTAAAACAAAACACCCCCCAAGACCCTCCTTCAAGATAAATTTGTAAATTTTTTGATAGAACAAATTCCCGGCCAATGGCCGGTTCCTCTTAAATTACAGGCTCGCTATCGCTCGCCAGGAAAAAAACGACACCTATATGACACAGTCTTAATAGTGACTAAAAATGGGGCGAAAGGTCTTAAAATCGTCAAACTAATGGGCCGAACATATTCAAATCTGGAAACTAATGGGGCTAAACATGAGGAAGAAGGGGAAGCAGAGTGGTCTTGCCACTGGACTGGTAATCCAATGGACCCGGATTCGAATCCCAATATGTCAATGGGAAGATATTATTGGGATGGAATTTGTGCTGTACCTAGCTTAGTATCAGTGCATTACCACAGCACACCGAAATGCCAAATAAATACCCTCATTGTTCCCTGATTAAATAGCATTGTATGAATATTCCCATATTCAAAAATATGCTACAGGGGGGCAATGCCTAGTGAGTTAATTGCTCAATAGGTGGCGTTCTGAGAGTGAGGGTCCGAGCCTGGGGGATGAGACTGAAGCACAGAGGCGGAGCAGCTTCAGATATGGAGTTCCTTCCAGCCGTGAAGCTTCGCATGTCTCACTCCCTAGACTGGAACAAGACCTCACGGGCCTCACCGTGTTCAGCGGTAGAGTGTAAAGGCTATCAGCCTATGCCCGAGAGGGAGTAGTTGAAAAAAAAAAAAAAAAAAAAAATCAACCTGCATATAATTATATAAAATTATCTTATCTCTGGTTTTATCCATGAGTCATGTTTCTTATCGCAGTCTCTTTAAGGGGACATGGGCCGTTTTTCTGGTCCCCCTTCTTCCTAATCTTTCGCTTAATGATGTACACTTGTTATCTCTTACGTACACACAGTCTTATACGCTCATGTGTACGTCTTTCGGTGCACATGCAGTATACGCACACATTGAATATAGAACAAAAGGTCTTATGTACACGACTAGGGATGTGAGGGTTTTTGTTGGTATAAGGGTATACACTCACGCACACACACATACACACACACATATTCGAATACAAATCTCTCTCTCTCTCTCTCTCTCTCTCTCTCTCTCTCACACACACACACACACGCACACACACACACACACACACACACGCACACGCACACACACACACACAGTAAAAAAAAAAAACACGGATAGCAAAAAAACAAGGGCTTTTGTTCCCATTAAAAAATACCACTCCAAAAATATTTATATATATACTGTATATATGTGCTTCCTGCGTGGTGTGAACGAACTGAGAGAGAGAGAGAGAGAGAGAGAGAGAGACTTAGATAGACTGATAGATGAATAGGTCAAACGAAAGAGACAGACAGACAGAAAAACGCATAGATAGATAGATAGATAGAGATAGATAGATAGATAGATAGATAGATAACTTGAGAGATAGTCAATTAGATGGACGGATAGATGTATAGATTGATTGATAGGTAGATAAATTGATACACTTTGAGAGAGAGAGAGAGAGAGAGAGAGAGCAAGAATGTTAAGTGAAAATAACACGTAAAAGAAGATAATATTTCCCGTCCACTTTAAAAACACCCCACTCTCTTGCTCACTTTTAAAGATAGCTCTCACTCACTCTCACACACACTCACACTCTCTCTCTCTCTCTCTCACACACACACACACACACATAAAACACAGCTCTCACTCTCACAATATTCTATCTATCTGTCTATCTCTCTCTCTCTCACACACACACACACACACACACACACACACACACACACACACATTTAACCCATTGGCTGCGGGTGACGTTCCTGAATGTCCTGGCAATTTACAGCAATTTCCAGGCTTTAAAAGCCTGTAAAAGCCGTAGAAATAGAGTGTCAGTGGGCGGGAGCGTGAGGGACCCACCTCCGACCCTCAGAGCAGCGAGCTGCTCACTGAGGGAGACTGTCTCGCACGGGTGTCTCACAACAGTGTTGCCGAGCGAGCGAGAGCTAATAATTAGCGGTTTTCCCTTATGTCTATGGCACCGCTGCGGGTGAACCCGCCACCTACGAAGCCCGTTCTGGTCTCATTTTGAAGCTATTTTCGCCTAGTTTTTGGCAGAATACAGTTAATTTAATGCAGATGCTTGAATAATCATTCAGGAGTGCCTGAATATGCCCTAAATAGCCCAAATATGCCCGCAGTGTAAGTGTTAAAGTTACCTCTCTCACAATATACAGTAGAGATAGCTCACTGGCTCACTCGGTTTCAATATCTCGTTCATATTACTGTCTCACATTTTTTAAACTGCTTTCAACATGGCATCGTTTTATTAATAGATTTTTACTCTTTTTACTGTTATTTCACGTTGCCTTTTACAGTTTATTTGTTATATATATTTGTTCAGTTTGCAACATTGAATCTTTATATTAATTTTGTATTTATATTTTGTTGTTAACAATTAGATTTTGTTTATTACGCTTACAACATTGATTCGTTGTATTATTATTTGTTACGCTTTTGTTTACAATTACACTGTTAGTTTATGCAATGTTCTACTACTTGCAACATTAAATCGTTACATAATTATTTTGTATGATTTGTTATATGTTTCTTACACTTACACTTATGTTTTCATATTTCTAGTTTGCAATATTGACTCGTTATATTATTATTGTTTACACTTTATACAGTAAAAAGAAATTCTAATTTTTTTACCGTTTGCAACGTTGAACCGTTGATATATTATATTGCTATCTTGTTTACAGTTTATATATATATATGTGTGTAAAGCCGGAGTCACACGAGCCCTTTTTCGAGCAATTATTACGGGCAATTATGGTCTGGAAGCTTACAAAAATACAGTTTATCAGAATTCAGCCGCCTAACATAATCTACCGTCAGTCTAGTTACCGATACCAGTGCGAAAATGTCCCGAAATAATACGAGAAAGAACTTGCTCAGGGAAAATTGACGGAAAAAGTGCTCGTGTGACAGCGGCTTTTACACTTACAACAAAACATCGCTATATTTTTTGTATTGTCACTTTCTTTTCTTTGCTTTTTTGCTTGTTCACTTTCAAAATATCACACTCTCTTTAATAATTGCATTCATATTACCGGAGTCATATGAGAGACAGCTCACTTGCTCATTATTAAAGCTAGCTCACTCTCTCACATTAGAAATAGCTCGGACGGGTTGATTAGGTATTGTTTTTGTTGTCTGTGTTTATTAATTATGGCATTGTGTGTGTGTGTGTGTGTGTGAGTGTATGAGTGAGTGAGTGTGTGTGTGTGTGTGTGTGTGTGTGTGTGTGTGAGAGTGAGTGAGTGTGTGTGTACGTGTGTGTGTGTATACTTCTGTTTGGCATTATGTGTATGTGTGCTTGTCATTGTGTGTGTGTTTGTTTATGTCATAATCTGTATTTACCTAATTGTATTTTACAGGATTGAGATTACTCTCGTAGTGTCCCGTTAGCCTTTAACTTATCATAATTTACTTTAAAAGCTTGAATACTTTGTGCACACACTAGGTCGTTTGGTAACTTATTCTATCTGGAAAACCAAACTTCCTAACATCCTTCCTAGCTCTCCTCCTCAACAGTTTATAGTCATGTCCTCTCGTCCTCCCCACCGCTGGCCAAACAAAATTTGTTTGATCAATATATTCCTTTCCGTGAACACACCTAAATAAAGCTATCATGTCTCCCCTCTCCCTTCTCTGTTCAAGTGAGGGAATCACCAGGTGACACAGCCGGTCTTCATATTGTAAGTTTTTTAACCCTGGCACCCATCTTGTGATCACACGCTGAATTTTCTCTAGCTTACTTATGTGTTTTTTCATATGTGGATTCCATACAACCGCTGCATACTCCAGGCTAGGCCTTAAAAACTGTGTTATTAATAATCTTCACCATGTCTTCATTTAGGAATTTAAACGCTACCCTAATATTAGCCCACCACGAATATGCCTTATTTACCAAGTTATTGATATGGTCACCGGGATCTAACCTCCTGTTCACTACAACTCCTAAGTCTTTTTCCTTCTCTGACTTTTCCAACCTTACATCGCCCATACTGTACTCCCCATGGGGTCTTCCCTGGCCGTCTCCCATCTCCATCACGTGGCATTTATCAATGTTGAACTCCATTTTCCACATTCGGCTCCATTGATACAGCTTATTGATGTCCTCCTGGAGCATTTTACAGCAATTGTTATCAACCACTTTCCTTACTAATTTTGCGTCATCGGCGAACATGTTAATATAGCTGCTAATTCCAAGAGGCAGATCATTTATACAAATTAAAAACATCAATGGGGCCAACACTGAGCCCTGGGGCACTCCACTTATCACATCACTCCATGATGAATATGTCCCTCTTATGATGGTTCTCATTTTCCTCCCGGTTAAGAAATCCTTCATCCATTCTAAGAGTCCACCGGTGATTCCTCCACACATTTCAAGTTTATATACACACACACACACACACCGGTTGCTCTTAAATTACAGGCTCGCTATCGCTCGCCAGGAAAAAGTCGACACCTTCATGGCACGAAAGGTCTTAAAATTGACGGAAATGGGAGGCGAAAGTTCTTAAAATCGCCAAACTAATGGGGCGACTGTCTTAAAATCTCAAAAAAGCAATGGGGCTAAACATGAGGGAGAAAGGGGTCCAGAAAATAAAAAATCCCTCAAGTGGAAATCTCCCCTTAATATCTGATTGTAACCATTGAACTGCAACTCACCAATGGCTTATGATATCAAAGTCCATAAACAATCTCCCCTTAATGGCTGATTGTAACTATTGAACTGCAACTCACCAATGGCTTATGATATCAAAGTCCATAAACAATCTCCCCTTAATGGCTGATTGTAACCATTGAACTGCAACTCACCAATGGCTTATGATATCAAAGTCCATAAACAAATAGCCCCATAACCCCTTCAGTACCAGGGACGTCCTTTTCATCATATCCTGGCTGCTATTAGACGGTGTTTTTTCAGCTTAGGAAGGACCTCTAGTAATCAATAAGGCTTTCCAACGATCTCAACCCACCCTTTTAAATGCCACAGATCCTTCCTAGGCTGCGTAATATCGTCTACATTTAGCTAGAATAAAATATAACACGTCGCTGGTACTCCAAGGGTTAAGGGGGGTGACCTGCTTTTTGTTATTTCTGTCCTTTTCTCTCTTTCTCGGGCTTGTATCCAATCGGCCCCATTCAGCCAACTATTTTAAGACGTTTATCCCCATCTAGGTGTCGATTTCTTCCTGGTGAGCGATAGCGAGCCAGCATCATATGAAAAAATCCGGCTTCGCCGGAGACATTTTTCTCTCGAAAAATGTACAAATTTAGCCTGTCAAACAAAAATGAAAAATATGCTGGCTCGCTACCGCTCACCAGTAAAAAATTGACACCTGGATGGGGATAAGCGTCTTAAAACAGTAGGCTGAATGGGGCCAAATGGATACAAGCCAGAGAAAGATAGAAAAGGACAGAACCAAAACAGGTCAGCCCCCTTCATAAAATATCCACATTATAGCTTTATCTTACCCCTCTAGATTGGCCCAATATATAAGTGTTTTGGGCAGAGCGGGCCAAGGACCATTTAACCCCTTCGGTACCGGCGACGTCTTTGTAATTGTCATTGTCTGGCAATGATTAGACGATTTGATTCAGCCTAGGAAGGACCTGTAGCCATTAACCAGGCTTCGAACTCTTCTCAACCAACCAACAAACACCCCCTTTGACTGCCACAGATCCTCCTTAGACCACACACCCAGTCGTCGAAATATAGCAAGAAGACAATATGAAAAGCGTTGCCGGTACTGAAAGGGTTAAAGATGATAAAGATAGTGGTGTGTCAGATATAAAGCCCCTGCCCCCCTGATAAAGGTGTGAAGCATCATACCTCTTATAAGGGCAGATATCCACTTGAGGGATTTTTTTTCTGGACCCCTTTCTCCCTCATGTTTAGCCCCATTGCTTTTGAGATTTTTAAGACAGTCGCCCCATTAGTTTGGCGATTTTAAGAACTTTCGCCCCCATTTCCGTCGATTTTAAGACCTTTCGTGCAATTTAGGTGTCGATTTTATCCTGGCGAGCGATAGCGAGCCTGTAATTTAAGAGGCACCGGCCTTCGGCCGGTACATTTTTCTACCGAAAAATTTACAAATTTATCTTGAAAGGGGGTCTAGGGGGTGTAATCGTAAGCTTGATGGAAATATTGGGAACAAACTAAAAACCTCCCCTTAAGGGGGGGTTTCCACTTGAGGGATTTTTTTCTTGACCCCTTTCTCCCTCATGTTTAGCCCCATTGCTTTTGATATTATAAAACGTTTGCCCCATTAGTTTAGTGATTTTAAGAACTTTCACCCCATATTAAGACCTTTCGTGCAATTCAGGTGTCGATTTTATCCTGGTGAGCGATAGCGAGTCTGTAATTTAAGAGGAATCGGCCTTCGGCCGGGAAATGTTTCTACCGAAAAATGTACAAATTATCTTGAAAAGGACTCGAGGGGGTGTAATTTTAAGCTTGATGGAGGTCTAGGGAACAAACTAAATACCTCCCCTTAATATCTGTACTGACCAATAGACCAACACTCAGTCTAACAGTCTGTACTGACCAATAGACCAACACTCAGTCTAACAGTCTGTACTGACCAATAGACCAACACTCAGTCTAACAGTCTGTACTGACCAATAGACCAACACTCAGTCTAACAGTCTGGCCTTAAGTTCCTATGGATTTACTTATTAAATATTATATATATTGTTATCAAGGGACTGGAGTTCTCGTTCACAGAGGCTTCAGTCCTGACGTTATTCTTGACTTACAGTGTGCTGGCTTAATAATCCAGAAGGTTTGATAGCCTCTGAAGTCCTATTTTAACTAACTAAATTATTATTATCATTGTTATGTTATATTTAGTTCCTCCCAAGACTTATATTTAGTTCCTCCCAAGACTTATATTTAGTTCCTCCCAAGACTTATATTTAGTTCCTCCCAAGACTTATATTTAGTTCCTCCCAAGACTTATATTTAGTTCCTCCCAAGACTTATATTTAGTTCCTCCCAAGACTTATATTTAGTTCCTCCCAAGACTTATATTTAGTTCCTCCCAAGACCTCCATACAACTTTTAGATAAATACGACCAAGAACCCTTCGAGATAAATATGTGCATTTTTCGGTAGAAATATACACCGGCCGAAGGCCGGTTTCTTATATATTGCAGGCTCGCGATCGCTCGCCAGGAAAAAATATACACCTGATTGGCACAAAAGGTCTTAACATCGAAAAAATATGGGACGAAAGCTCTTAAAATATCCAAACTAATGGGGCGAAAGTCTTAAAATGTCCTAAATAATGGGTTTAAGCGTGACGGATCAGGGGGTTCAGAAACAACAAATACCTCCCTTTAAGATGAAGGGTAACTCTTCTTGTTTACAGTATATGAGGTATATTTCTGTTATTGTATTGACATGTCCTACAAACGGCACCCCTCATAATTATGTTGTTAGGTATATATATATAGACAGACAGACAGACAGACAGACAGAGAGAGGTGTTTCTGTGTGTGTGTGTGTAAAGTGATAGATAAAGTTCAAGGTTAATTTAATACACACATTTATTTACGATCACAATATATATTTCACCATCGAATTCGGCCAACTCCTTTATATGGCGTCACTGTTTTAATAATAATAAATCCCTACACTAATATGATGATGTCGGTCTTTATTAATGTGTTATAAGAGTATATGATTGACCAAACAGGCATATTGCGTAAATAAATAATTAATGTTGTGTTACTGTGTGTCGTGTGTCTGAGGTTGCGTGTGTGTATGTTTGTGTAGTGTGTAAAGTGGTCATTTAGTTGATTGTGTTTATTCTCTCTCTCTCTCTCTCTCTCTCTCTCTCTCTCTCTCTCTCTCTCTCTCTCTCTCTCTCTCTCTCTCTCTAATCCTCTTACACATAAATATAATATATATGTATATATATATATATATATATATATATATATATATATATATATATATATACAGTACATGCAAATATGAGCAGAATTTTATACAGGCCCAATATAATGCAGGATTCAAGTAACCTAAACAATAAAATTCAGACAACTCTATTTTGCTCTCCAAATTAAATTGTGAAAATACATTGTTTAAATCTTGACTCCAAAATATATAGACAACTTTAATCATGGCAGCCCCCCCCCCCAAAAAAAAAAGAGAGAGAGAGAGAGAGAGATAAGTTAGAGAAAAAACTATGACATTAATTCGTGCCTCCCAGTTACAAGGGCACAATTAGGGTTAGAGCTATCTCACTCTCTCTCTCTCTCTCTCTCACTCACACACGCACACACACACACACACACACACTTAATCTCACTCATATACTCACTCCCAATCTCACATTATTTATCTCTCTCTCTCACTCCCAATCTCACATACTCTCTCTCCCTCACACACACACATTTAAAGAGAGCTCAGTTGCACACATTAGACTTGGCTCTTTGTTAAGGGATATCGAATTTAATTGTGGGTTTTGGCATTATAAGATAGTGGCTCTCTCTCTCTCTCTCTCTCTCTCTCTCTCTCTCTCCGTTTTGTGTTTTGTTTTTCCTTTTACTTGTTTCTTATTTTTCATATTTTCATTATTTTTGTTATTGTTATTATCATTATTATTGCTGTTGTTGTTTTGTTGATGTTCTTGTTGTGTTTGTAGTTGTTCGTCATCGTTATCATCATCATCATTACCACTACCACCATCACCACTATCACCACCACCACTACCACCATCATCACCACTACTATCATCACCTCTACCATCATCACAACTTCCACCATCACCACCACTGCGACTACCACCATCACCACCACCACTACCACCACCACTCCTATCACCACCATCACCACACACTGCACATTTAATTATTCAAGAGTTTACACTATTAAAAAATTCCTCTAATATTTGTCAGTCGTATTAGGAAATAATTAATTTATGTATAACTTCACACTCCAGTTGTGATGACATTGACTTGGTTGTTTTTAGTATTAAAGTTATTACAAGCTTCATAGTAGCTCTCTCTCTCTCTCTCTCTCTCTCTCTCTCTCTCTCTCTCTCTCTCTCTCTCTCTCTCTCTCTCTCTCTCTCTCTCTCTCTCTCTCTCTCTCTCTCTCTCTCATTAACAAATCACAAACCATCTATTTTCATTAAAATTTCATTAGGTAATTCCTAATTCGTTATACACCTTCGGGCCGCAAGCAGTAAAAGAATGTTCCTTCAGCGCCCTCAGTCTGGTCAAGTGAGCGCTGTTGATTTGATGGGTCTAATATCGCACCTTCGACCAAGGTGTTTATGGTCTTTGTATGTGATGATCACTTTATCTTTAACTTGCAAATTTGAGGCCATGTTATTAAGAATCTTCCAAGTGTATAGGATTAAGTATCTTTCTCTGCGTCTCTCTCGAGAGAGTATAGTTGTAAGGATTTAATCTTTCTCAATAATCTTGATCCTTTACAAATGTTATTTTGCTGGTGAAGGAGCACTGGATCCATTTTAAGTCTTGTTTCTTTCCAGATTTCCAGGGACTCCACAACTGGCAGCAGTATTTTAGAAGAGGCATCGTCAAGGTCTTGTACAGGGTAAGCATACGTTCCACCTTTCGTGTTTAAATGGTACGCAATATCCAGCCAGCCTGGGCTCTTACATTTTGAACCACTGCTTGGATGTGCTTAGTGAAGATAATATCGTGACTCATTAGAACACTCAGGTCTAGCACATGGTTATTATTGTGTTGTATTAGGGAACCAGCTAACACCAATATTTGTGTTGTTTTAAAGTGCAGCATAAATAATGTTGTTGTTGTTGTTGTTCCCCAAGCTGCCTGGCCGAACAGCCCCAAGGCCCCGAGCAAGGCCAAGGCCATAACCGAGCGCCCCCACAGAACCCTCCCCGCCGACCACAATAAAGCCTGGGTGACCGAAGCCACTCCATGGCGGGGAGCTGAGGAGGGTGCGGAAATGCCCGGGAAACCAAAGCCCCACCCAGGGCCCTGTGTCCCTCAGCAATTATGAAGAGAAAGTTGAGGGGCAAGGGGAAAATGTGACGCTTTGGCTTCCAATCTTGGTAGATTGGGAGGTCAATCCACGTTAGAGACGCCGTCACTTGAGATCTAGAAAATATATAAGTAAAAGGAACAGTCAGAGTAAGCTATGGGTATGGCAGAGATTGCTCAGTTCTCACTCTGATAGACCAGCCCATCACCACATGACTAGAACCCAATCTTCTCAGCATCAGCTAGGAAAGGCCCTAGAAAGCCGTATAAATAATGTAGAATCACAATCTAGCTATCTGTTTGGGAGGACACACACACACACACACACACACACACACACACACACACACACACACACACACACACACACACACACACACACACACACACACACAGCCCGTAGCCTAGTAGGTAGAGCTCTCGTCTCACACACGAGGGGTCGGGGGTTCAATCCCCGGCCGGGCGGAGACAAATTGGGCTTGTCTCCTTTCATGTGTTAGCCTCAGTTCACCTAGCTGTAAATAGGTACCTGGAATAAGTGGACGACGTTGTGACGTCCCATCTGGGGTTGGCAAAAATGGTACAAGGCGAGATGGGTATCATATGGTTCACCTAAGCTGATGGCTACCTAAGCCTTCGGGCGAGACGGTACCGTCTATAGTGAGAATGGTACCATACAGATCCACCCTAAGCCTTCGTTTCCGATGTCGCAAATTGGCTAAAATACAGACTACACACACATCCACAGCCATTCCAACGATACATATACACCTACACATATAGGAGGCGGGAAATAACGAGCATGCTCACTCCCGCAATACAACTAGAGTAAGTACAACTAGAGTAAGTACACACACACACACACACACACACACACACACACACACACACACACACACACACACACACACACACACACACACACACACACACACACACTCAATAAACCACCACCCATCTATCTGTTTGGGACCTGAGCCACGTTCCCAAAACCATTTTAATTTTTCAAACAGACCGCGTATGAAATTTGAAAGTGTTGTAAATGTTGTATGAGGTTGTCTTTGTGGGAGGATGTATAATAAAAGGAAGGTATCGATGGCCGTATCCGTATTATAGGCATCAATGTATGCATTTAGTTGATGCATACCATACAAGGGGTATATAAATGCATCTCTCTCTCTCTCTCTCTCTCTCTCTCTCTCTCTCTCTCACTCTCTCTCCCCTCTTCTCATCTCCTCTCTCTCTTTCTCTCCTCTCTCACTCTCTCTCTCTCTCTCTCTCTCTCTCTCTCTCTCACTCTCTCTCTCTCACTCTCTCTCTCTCTCTCACTCTCACTCTCTCTCACTCTCTCTCTCACTCTCACTCTCTCTCTCTCTCTCTCTCTCTCTCTCTCTCTCTCTCTCTCTCTCGTAATCCTGTAAACCCAAAGAGAAACATTGAGAGAAATAAATACTGATAATAAAAAAAATACTCCCTCCCCCCCCCCCTCCCCCTACCCCCTTTAAATACAGCCCACCACCGGGACATCATTAACAAGAGGTCATTAATTACTCTCTCTCTCTCTCTCTCTCTCTCTCTCTCTCTCTCTCTCTCTGATAACTTCCCCTACTAACTTCCTAGTCCTGCCACGTTAGTGGCAGGGCAGTAGTTCCCTTTCCAATGTTCCCTTACCCACTCTAAACCACTGTTTGGTCACTTGATCCTCAGTGTTTTGGAGGACAAGCAACCTAGAAGGGTCACTAGACCTGTTGTTGCTTGATTTCCTTTGTACTCTCTCTCTCTCTATGTTAATTGACATAGAAGTGGCTTGTATAGCATTATAATGATTTGAGTCGGATGGTGATGGCGATTTGGATTCCTTTCCTGCTTTTGTTCTGTCCTTTTCTATCTTTCTCTGGCTTGTATCCATTTGGCCCCATTCAGCCTACTGTTTTAAGACGTTTATCCCCATCCAGGTGTACATTTTTTACTGGTGAGCGGTAGCGAGCCAGCATATTTTTTATTTTTGTTTGACAGCAAGCTAAATTTGTACATTTTTCGATAGAAAAATGTCTCCGGCGAAGCCGGATTTCTTCATATAATGCTGGCTTGCTATCGCTCGCCAGGAAGAAATATACACCTAGATGGGGATAAACGTCTTCAAATAGTTGGCTGAATGGGGCCGAATGGATACAAGCCAGAGAAAGAGAGAAAAGGACAGAAATAACAAAAAACAGGTCACCCCCCTTAATTGCTGCTTGATAGGGAAAATATTGAATTGATAGATTGGTAGGAAGGAGAGAGAGAGAGAGAGAGAGACAGAGAGAGAGAGAGAGAGAGAGAGAGAGAGAGAGAGAACAGGTGGACAAGTAAGAGAGAAAGTGTGTGTGTGACTGTGTGTAAGAGAGAAGCTGTGTGTGTGTGTATGAGAGAGAGAGAGAGAGAGAGAGAGAGAGAGAGAGAGAGAGAGAGAGAGAGAGAGAGAGAACAGGTGGACAAGTAAGAGAGAGAAAGTGTGTGTGTGACTGTGTGTAAGAGAGAACCTATGTGAGAGAGAGAGAGAGAGAGAGAGAGAGAGAGAGAGAGAGAGAGAGAGAGAGAGAGAGAGAGAGAGAGAGAGTCACAACACATACGAGTGGGTAGACATCAAAATAGAACTACAACTCGAGAAACCAAGAAACCCAAAGAGAGATAGTGAGATCATTCAAGCTAATTAAAGATAATCCACCCCCCCTAATTAAAGCCACCCCCCTAATTAGAGAGTATCCAGGTACATCATTAACAAAAGGATGCTAATTACTCTCTCTATATTAATTGGCCGATAATTTACCTTTTAGCATTTAAGTCTTTTTAATTAGATGTCGATGTGGGATTCTCTTTTTGATTCGCAATATAGATAGATGGATAGATAGCTGGATGGGTGGATAAATGGATAGATAGATAGATGGATGGATAGATAGCTGGATGGGTGGATAGATGGATGGATGGGTGGATAGATGGATAGATAGCTGGATGGGTGGATAGATGGATGGATGGATGGATAGATAGCTGGATGGGTGGATAGATGGATAGATGGATGGATAGATAGATGGATAGATAGATAGATGGGTGGATAGATGGATGGATAGATAGATGGATAGATAGCTGGATGGGTGGATAGATGGATGGATGGATGGATAGATAGCTGGATTGGTGGATAGATGGATAGATAGATGGATAGATAGCTGGATGGGTGGATAGATGGATAGTCAGTCAGTCAGTCATAATTTTATTTCATAAAAAGACATATACATACACTTTTTACAGAGTTATTTACGTAATCTACATTAAGCTAAAAGTCCTTAGCGCATAGTTGGTTCTGTGTTCTGTACATAAACAATTCTTGATCTGATAGCATTGATATCATTTAGCAATAAGTTAGTAAATCCATACTCATGTAGGATTATTTTTTCAACATCCTTTACAAGAAATAGATAGATAGATGGAAAGATAGATACATTAATATATAGATAGCTGCATTGATTGTAGATTAATAGATGGCTAGATAGTTAGTTAGATAGATACATTGATATAGAGATAGTTAATTTGATTTTTAGATTGATACTCAATATCACAAACACAAAAATAATATAAACAAAAACAAGACAATAATAAAACAAAACAAAGAGATGCTTGGAATAACTAATGTGTGTGTGTGTGTGTGTGTGTTTTTTTTTTTGTTTTTTTTTTTGTGAAGAGGGAGACTAAAGGCAAAGCTACCTGTGACAAGTGTCTCCCCCAAAGTTGAAAGAGTGAATTACCGATAATTAATTAGCCTATCTCAGGGACATGATTAACCCCTTCTGTACCGGTGATGTTTTATATATATATATATATATATATATATATATATATATATTGAGAATATATCACAAATACACGTGAGCCACTAAATGTTTCTAGTCTCTCAGTGGGGATCGAACCATCGACCATCAGGATGATAGCCGACGCTTTAATCAATTACACCACGGCAGACTGCCGTGGTGTAATTGATTAAAGCGTCGGCTATCATCCTGATGGTCGATGGTTCGATCCCCACTGAGAGACTAGAAACATATATATATATATATATTTTCTTTAATACATACGAGGTTGAAAGAAATGGCAATTTCTGCGTTGGAAATTTTATTATTCAAAGTTTCCAGGTCTCTGATGAGTTTTCGCTGGGTGGCAGGAAGTAGATGAAGGAGATGAGCAAAATTCATGGTGGTACAGGGTTACATTAAAGTACATGATGATACAGGATATACGACGCGTTTCACTGGACAACCAGCATTATCAAGTAAGGAAGGAATGATATAAAAGGAAAACAGGAAGGGTATATATAGAGGGTGGAGGATCAGAGGAGGCGGAAAACAGGGGGCAAAAGTCTGCTATTGGTGGAAGGGAAAACTAGGAGAGAGAAAAAGGGGTAACCGCTTCACGCATGCGCACTGGATGCGGGATGGTGGTCGATAGGTGGGGTCGAAGCTGATTGGCTGCGTGTCGAGGGGCGTGGCCTAAGTTGTGTGGCGCCTGCAGAAGACGAAGCTGAAGGAGGTAGCGCGTGGGGCTGCGTCAAGGGCACCGGGGGGCGAGGAGGGGTGTAGGTCCTGTAGGGTAGTGCCTTTTGGCAGAAGGAAGGATCTGAAGGTCCAGAGTTTGGTTGTTGATGTTGGGATGTAAGGCTTGGATATATAAAGCTTCGAGTATAGGTAATCTCCTTGGGTCACTTTCTTTATCGAGTATGGTGGTGTGTTTCTCTAACTCGTTGCGTGTGAGGTGAGGGTGGTTAGGGGTGAGATAGTGGTCTTTGATGGCTCCAGCCTGAAGGTGAAGAGTTAACCGACGTGAAAGACGAGTCTGCGTCATACCAATATAGGAATGAGGTCCACAGTCCTCATAATTACAGGTATGTTGGTAAATGACGTGATCGTCGGTCATCGGGCTCTTTATCTTGGTGGAGGCTGGTTTGTTGCGGAGAACGAGGTTGGAGGTCTTGGGGGATTTGTAATAAATTATTAATTTGATTTTGTTTTCCGGGTTGGTTGGGTGGACATGCTTGGAGATTATTTCTTTTAAGACGGCCTCGTCATTTTTGTGTTCAGAGGACATGTAATTGCGGTAGAAGATCTTAATTTCATTGGGGGGGTCAATGTTGGGAGGGCTTTGGGTGTACCATTTTTCAAGATGGTGGTTGATGGTGCTGGAGATGTCGGAGTTGGAGTATCCGTTATTTACTAAAACTTGGGATAGTCTTTCTAGTTCCTGGTGGGTGTCGGCCCAGGTAGAGCAGTGCGTGAGGGCTCTCCTAACATAGGCGGAGATGGAGGATAGAAGATAACGGCGGGGGCATTCACTATCACCGTTGAGGCATTGTCCTGTGTTAGTTGGTTTAATGTAGACGGTGGTTTGAACCCATGGTCATTCAGAGACTTACGAGGATGTCGAGGAAGGGGAGTTGTCCATTGTTAGATTTTTCAAAGGTGAAGTTAAGTCCGGAGGAGGTCATGAAGCGACGCTGGAGTTCCTGTAGTTCGTGGAGGTCCTTGATTTGCACGAAGATGTCATCCACGTATCTACAGTAGACGGCGGGTCGTTGGGCAGCCAGGAGCTCTTCCTCGATGGTACCCATGAAAAAGTTCGCAAAAAGAACTCCTAGGGGGCTGCCCATCGCCACACCGTCTATCTGCTTGTACATGTTGCCCCGGGGGCAAAGGAAGGGGGCCTCCTTGGTACATAGCTCCAGTAGTGTTTTCAGGGCCTTCTCCGGGATGTCCAGAGTAGGGGTATCAGGGCAATGATAAATTCGACGTAGAATCATGTCAATGGTCCTATCCACTGGCACGTTGGTGAACAGGCTTTCTACGTCGAGAGAGGCGATTGTGTGGTTGTTGTTACGGGGGGCGTCTCGTAAAATTTCCAAGAAATCGTGGGCTGAGTTAAGGTTGAATTGGCTGGGCACGTAGGGGGTGAGGAGGTTGTTCAGGGCCTTGGCGATCTGGTAGGTGGCAGTGGGGATCTGGGAGATGATGGGGCGGAGGGGGTTCCCAGGTTTGTGTGTTTTGATGGTTCCGTACGCATAACCAGGGGTGTATTCTCCGACGAGTTTTTTAAGGTGGATCCCTCCTTGTTTGGCGTTGATGGCGTCGAGGGATCCACCTTAAAAAACTCGTCGGAGAATACACCCCTGGTTATGCGTACGGAACCATCAAAACACACAAACCTGGGAACCCCCTCCGCCCCATCATCTCCCAGATCCCCACTGCCACCTACCAGATCGCCAAGGCCCTGAACAACCTCCTCACCCCCTACGTGCCCAGCCAATTCAACCTTAACTCAGCCCACGATTTCTTGGAAATATTACGAGACGCCCCCGTAACAACAACCACACAATCGCCTCTCTCGACGTAGAAAGCCTGTTCACCAACGTGCCAGTGGATAGGACCATTGACATGATTCTACGTCGAATTTATCATTGCCCTGATACCCCTACTCTGGACATCCCGGAGAAGGCCCTGAAAACACTACTGGAGCTATGTACCAAGGAGGCCCCCTTCCTTTGCCCCCGGGGCAACATGTACAAGCAGATAGACGGTGTGGCGATGGGCAGCCCCCTAGGAGTTCTTTTTGCGAACTTTTTCATGGGTACCATCGAGGAAGAGCTCCTGGCTGCCCAACGACCCGCCGTCTACTGTAGATACGTGGATGACATCTTCGTGCAAATCAAGGACCTCCACGAACTACAGGAACTCCAGCGTCGCTTCATGACCTCCTCCGGACTTAACTTCACCTTTGAAAAATATAACAATGGACAACTCCCCTTCCTCGACATCCTCGTAGCTCTGAACGACCATGGGTTCAAAACCACCGTCTACATTAAACCAACTAACACAGGACAATGCCTCAACGGTGATAGTGAATGCCCCCGCCGTTATCTTCTATCCTCCATCTCCGCCTATGTTAGGAGAGCCCTCACGCACTGCTCTACCTGGGCCGACACCCACCAGGAACTAGAAAGACTATCCCAAGTTTTAGTAAATAACGGATACTCCAACTCCGACATCTCCAGCACCATCAACCACCATCTTGAAAAATGGTACACCCAAAGCCCTCCCAACATTGACCCCCCAATGAAATTAAGATCTTCTACCGCAATTACATGTCCTCTGACACAAAAATGACGAGGCCGTCTTAAAAGAAATAATCTCCAAGCATGTCCACCCAACCAACCCGGAAAACAAAATCAAATTAATAATTTATTACAAATCCCCCAAGACCTCCAACCTCGTTCTCCGCAACAAACCAGCCTCCACCAAGATAAAGAGCCCGATGACCGACGATCACGTCATTTACCAACATACCTGTAATTATGAGGACTGTGGACCTCATTCCTATATTGGTATGACGCAGACTCGTCTTTCACGTCGGTTAACTCTTCACCTTCAGGCTGGAGCCATCAAAGACCACTATCTCACCCCTAACCACCCTCACCTCACACGCAACGAGTTAGAGAAACACACCACCATACTCGATAAAGAAAGTGACCCAAGGAGATTACCTATACTCGAAGCTTTATATATCCAAGCCTTACATCCCAACATCAACAACCAAACTCTGGACCTTCAGATCCTTCCTTCTGCCAAAAGGCACTACCCTACAGGACCTAACACCCCTCCTCGCCCCCCGGTGCCCTTGACGCAGCCCCACGCGCTACCTCCTTCAGCTTCGTCTTCTGCAGGCGCCACACAACTTAGGCCACGCCCCTCGACACGCAGCCAATCAGCTTCGACCCCACCTATCGACCACCATCCCGCATCCAGTGCGCATGCGTGAAGCGGTTACCCCCTTTTTCTCTCCTAGTTTTCCCTTCCACCAATAGCAGACTTTTGCCCCCTGTTTTCCGCCTCCTCTGATCCTCCACCCTCTATATATACCCTTCCTGTTTTCCTTTTATATCATTCCTTCCTTACTTGATAATGCTGGTTGTCCAGTGAAACGCGTCGTATATCCTGTATCATCATGTACTTTAATGTAACCCTGTACCACCATGAATTTTGCTCATCTCCTTCATCTACTTCCTGCCACCCAGCGAAAACTCATCAGAGACCTGGAAACTTTGAATAATAAAATTTCCAACGCAGAAATTGCCATTTCTTTCAACCTCGTATGTATTAAAGAAAATTTATTACCTGGCTTTACCAACATATATATATATATATATATTCTAGCTATAATTAGACGATGTTGTACAGTTTAGGAAAGATCTGTGGTCGTTGTTAACACGGTCAAGTGAGATAGTTGGAAGCCTTTTGATCGCTAGAGGCCCCTTTTTAGCTGAATACCATTGAAATCGTCTAATGGTAGCGAGAATTAATCGTCTAATGGTAGCGAGAATTAATCGTCTAATGGTAGCGAGAATTAATCGTCTAATGGTAGCGAGAATTAACGTCTAATGGTAGCGAGAATTAATCGTCTAATGGTAGCGAGAATTAATCGTCTAATGGTAGCGAGAATTAATCGTCTAATGGTAGCGAGAATTAATCGTCTAATGGTAGCGAGAATTAATCGTCTAATGGTAGCGAGAATTAATCGTCTAATGGTAGCGAGAATTAATTAATAATTAATTAAGTTAAGAAGACATCGCCGGTACAGAAGGGGTTAACAAAAGGCCATTAATTACCTTCCTTCCCCTTAAGGGGAGGTTTTTAGTTGATTCCCTAGACTTCCATAACACTTAAAATGACCCCCCCTAGACCCCCTTTCAAGATAAATTTGTACATTGCCGATTCCCCTTAAATTACAGGCTCGCTATCGCTCGCCAGGAAAAAATCGACACCTAAATGGCACGAATGGTCTTAACATTGACAGAAATGGGGTGAGGGTTCTTAAAATCGCCAAACTAATGGGGCGAACGTCTTAAAATCTCAAAAGCAATGGGGCTAAACATGAGGGAGAAAGAGGTCCAGAACAAAAATCCTCCCGGTGGAAATCTCCCCTTAATTTGACATCTAATCAGCCTTTACCATTTTAGTCTCTCCCTCAGAATCTATTAACTTTTATCTATCTATTTCATCATTATTATATACGGTATGTCTAGTCTATTGTGCCATGGTCGTTGTGTGTGTGTGTGTGTGTGTGTGTGTGTGTTTTATTTGTATTTATGTTGTTTCCTTAAGGGGAGATCTCCACTTGAGGGATTTTTTGTCTTGACCCCTTTCTCCCTCATGTTTAGCCCCATTGCTTTTGATATTATGAAACGTTTGCCCCATTAGTTCAGCGATTTTAAGAACTTTCACCCCATATTAAGACCTTTCGTGCAATTCAGGTGTCGATTTTATCCTGGTGAGCGATAGCGAGCCTGTAATTTAAGAGGAACCGGCCTTCGGCCGGGATATTTTTCTACCGAAAAATTTACAAATTTATCTTGAAAGGGACTCAAGGGGTTGTAATTTTAAGCTTGATGGAGGTCTAGGGAACAAACTAAATACCTCCCCTTAACTAGATACCTTCAAAACTTGGCAAGTGTTATTTGTGCAACGTTATATATATATATATATATATATATATATATATATATATATATACCCCCTTAAAACAAACTCTGAATAATAGAACACATTAATCCATGTTATAATATCCTGCACTACACTGCGTAACACAATCAGTGAAACATTAATTTAAGGGGAGGATTTTAGTTTGTTCCCTAGACCTCCATCAAGCTTAAAATTACACCCCCTTGAGTCCCTTTCAAGATAAATTTGTACACTTTTCGGTAGAAAAATTTCCCCCTCTTAAATTACAGGCTCGCTATCGCTCGCCAGGATAAAATCGACACCTGAATTGAACGAAAGGTCTTAATATGGGGTGAAAGTTCTTAAAATCGCTAAACTAATGGGGCAATCGTTTTATAATATCAAAAGCAATGGGGCTAAACATGAGGGAGAAAGGGGTCAAGAAAAAAATCCCTCAAGTGGAGATCTCCCCTTAATACCGGCACAATTCATACCTTCTTTAATCTGTCAAACTAAATATACAAATAATCAAGATTAACTTAAGGGGAGGTGGGTCGCTTTTCTGGACCCCCTTCTCCCTCATGTTTAGCCCCATTAGTTTTGAGATTTTAAGACGTTTGGCCCATTAGTTTGGCGATTTTAGGACCTTTCGCCCCATTTCTTTGTCAATATTACGATTTTTGTGTGTAAGTTAGGTGTCGATTTTTTTTCCTGGCGAGCGATAGCGAGCCTATAATTTAAAAGGAACCGGCCTTCGATAGAAAAAGGTACAAATGTATCTTAAAAGCGGGGTCTATGGGTGTGTGTTAAGCTTGATGGAGGTCTAGGGAGGTAAATAAAAATGTATATATAAATTTTTTAATAAACACGCCAATAAATGAGCCGATCTTCCCCCCCCCCCCCCCCCCTTAAAGGGACATTTCCACCCGGAGGATTTTTTTTTTCTAGACCCCCCTTTCTCCCTCATGTTTAGCCCCATTGCTTTTGAGATTTTAAGACGTTCGCCCCATTAGTTTGACGATTTTAAGAACCCTCGCCCCATTTCTGTCAATTTTAAGACCATTCGTGCCATTTAGGTGTCGATTTTTTCCTGGCGAGCGATAGCGAGCCTGTAATTTAAGGGGAATCGGCCTGCGGCCGGGACATTTTTCTATCGAAAAATGTACAAATTTATCTTGAAAGGGGGTCTAGGGGGAATAATTTTAAGTTTGATGGAAGTCTAGGGAATCAACTAAAAACCTCCCCTTAACACTGTAGCTTCACAATTCATAATTTCCTATATTTAATTTATCAAACAATATACAAAATAATCACGAATACAATAAATACATCTTAATATACAACATAATCACAACTATAATAAATACATCTTAATATACAAAATAATCACAAATAAACTTAATGCATTTTAATTTATTGTAGTTGTTATATTTAATGAAGCAAGTACAATGTTTTCGTAAATCATCACGAATAAACTAAATTTATCTTAATTAATTGCATTTGTTATATTTAATGGAGCAAGTACAATAATTTAGTTCATCATGATATATTTATAACCGATAGAAAACGTTAAAGTGTCGGTGTACAAATGTGTATGAAATATATTAAGTTCAATGTAAAAATAATATTTGAAAAACACCAGAGCGTATTGCAAACAATATCGTTGCAAACAAAGTCAATTCTATTTTTAAAACACACACAAGCACACACGTACATACACGAATAAACACATACGCTCCGTCATACATAAGCACATTATATACACACCTATAAAAATACACACACAAGCACACACATTCTTATACACACACACCTACTACACAGCTT